>VXBW01005540.1:1220566-1310347 GCA_013400375.1 Thinocorus orbignyianus
CCTCGGGCCCTGCGGCCTGCGCCGGTCTGTGGGTTGGGGGCGGGGGGAATGGCCGCGGGGTTGAGGCGAGAAGGTCCCTGAGGGGCTGGGCCGAAGGGTTCGTGGTTGGGGCCGGTGGAGCGTTTTTGTGAGGGTGGTGAGGGACGCGGGGAGGCTGTGGGTGCCCCGTCCCTGGCGGGGCTCCAGGCCAGGCTGGATGGGGCTTTGGGCGGCCTGGTCTGGTGGGAGGTGTCCCTGCCCATGGCAGGGGGCTTGGAACTCGATGATCTTGAAGGTCCCTTCCAACCCAAACCATTCTGTGATTCTGTGATTAATGGGTGGCGGTGGGTGCAGGAACCCCTGCACCTGGCAGAGCTGGGTCAGAGCCATGTCTCCTGCCCCCCTGACCCAGCCACAGCCACGTTCCTGTTCCATGTTCTGCCCAGGGAAGCTGTGGATGCCCCATCCCTGGAAGTGTTTCAGGCCAGGCTGGATGGGGCTTTGAGCAACCTGCTCTAGGAAGAAGTGTCCCTGCCCATCGCAGGAGGGTTGGAACTCTGTGCTCTTTGAGGTCCCTTCCAACCCGAACCATTCTATGATTCCTGTCCCCTGCCCATGCCAGGCTGCCTTTCAGGGTGAGGTTTCCATGGCTGTTCATGTCAGGAGCAGTGCTGAGCTGAGGAGGATCTGGAGTGAGGGGTACTGGCTTCATCCCCTGCTTCAGCAGCGTTCAGTGTCCATGGGTGCACTGCCAAACTCAGTACCTAACGCTGCCCCTGCCTCCTATCTCTCATATCCTGTCTTTTCTGGCCTTTTCAAGAGTTCCTCCATGCTGTTCTGGACAGCTCACCCCATGGTCCATCTCACAGCCCCAGTCTGCATCTGATTTCTTGAGAATGGGGCCGATCTGCTTTTCCGTTCCTAATAGTCTCCATGGGTTTCTCCTGCATAACTCCCTGTTCATTCTGCTGCAAATGACTTCCAACCAGATGGAGACACCAATCTTCAAAAGCCAGAAACCTGCTCATCAACCCTTTCATATGTCTCCACATTTTTGATCTCGAGAAACAAATTTGGGATCCTCAACAGAAACATGAAGTTGATTTTGTTATTCAGTTGCTGTTTGGTAGCAGCAAGGACGATGTCTGCCCTAAAATGAGGAATGCACAGGCAGCCTGAACTGTCCTGAAAGCAGTCTGGAATCCACGGCAACTTGATGGAGAACTGATCTGCAGATCATAGTACAAGTCTGTGGTCGCCCGTATTGCAGGATGGGAATGGTAATCTTCCTCCGTCTGCCAACGCTTTGGAGGAAAAGGAGAAAACTAGGAGTGGAGGTGGTCATTGTGGGTCAACACATACAGGAGGAAGCCCTTCTTGACTTCTCGAGTATCAGCATGTGTAACAAAGCCCGTGGACCAGTTAGGTTGCCTTGGTGTGGCTTTACACATCTGCTGATGTTCATGTTCATGAGTGACAGTTACAATACATGACTCCAGCCTTCCCTTCCACCACATTTTTCCTAATCCAAAAATAGTTTCCAAGGCCACATTAAAAGCTATTTTAAGTGGTATATTTTGTGCCGAGGTGCCAGCTTGTCTCCTCCAGAGACAAGGAAAATCTCTTTTTTTTTTCAAAATGATTGCAAATCCCCATGGAGTGGCAGGCACCCAGAGGACAATTACATGCAGCTTTTGTCTGCTCACCCACCAAGGGTGAGTAAACACATCCATCTCGACTGTGTTTGATGAAATGAGCTAGATTGTCAAACAACATTGAAGGAACATGTTCAGTCCACTCCAAAAGAAGCTGAGATTCTCGTGACTGGGATGGTAGTCATTCAGAGAAAAGCAGCATTTCTATATTTGTCTTCCTCCTAATTTTAATGAGAGGTTCTGGATGAAGGGTGCAGGTTAAGATACTGCCCATGAGGAGGTGCAGAAGGCTTCAACGTGGAAACAAGTTAGGAGTAAACAGTTCGGAGACAAATCTGTTTGTGCACTTGGGAGTACTCTGTGATGTCGCTGATACTCCCCTTGAGGGATATCAACAGAAGGAGTTGCTCTAAGGTGCCCTGTCCCAATTTTTCATCTTCCCCCAACCCTGTTTCCACCATCTGCCATGCAGGTGCCAAAGCTGCTGCCAATTCCCTCACACCCTGCGTTGACAAGGCCTGTGCCACAGAATGCTGCCCAGGAGATGTGGTGGTGCCATAGGCAGGTCCCTTGGTGAGGTGTTTTTGGCTGCACCCTGCCAGTGGAGCCACCGGGGCCACCGCAGAGAACAGAGCACCCTCAGTTTTAGTGGGAGTGGAAGGAGCTGAGGCAGGTACCGTGCCCTCCCCACCAAACAGACCTGCAGTTGCCACTGCCACGCTCTGTGCTATTGTTTGCTTTCTGTCACTAATGCTGTGGTATTTCATATTATTATTTCTATAGCTTTTTCCATTTCCCCTTAAAAAAAAAAAAACAAACAACAAGATTAATTCATTAATCTTCACAGTGTATTTGTGGGATAGGTATTATCTCCATTTAACAGATGGGATATGAGGCATTCCTGAAGTCACAAAAAAAGCTTTTGAGCTGGGACTGCAGTCTTAATCCGTTGATTTCCTTTTGCTCAACCCAGCTGCCTTTTAGGTATTTGTATGTGACATCTGAGACACACTAAAGAGACAGCTGACTCCTCTGTTAACCCTGCCACTGCTGCACAGAGCCCTTGCCAAAGGCTCCCACATGCCATAGTTTTACGGACAAGTTTGCAGAGCACCCACCAGTGCTTTGGCAGATCAAGGAGAGGCAACTGTAAGAAACATTGTCCTTCCAGAGAGCTCTCAGAAGCTGGCATGAAGAATATATCCTTCTGAACAGATTCAAATAATTTTACAGTAAAGCCAGGGGAGGGGGGGTTCTCCCGCAGAAAGACGCCCTGTGAAGGGGTTCCTTGAAGAAACATCTGCTGGTGATAAGGTGGCATCAGGATGACGGGTGTGAAAGGTCTGTGGAAGTCAAAAGAGCTGAATGCCACAGCGTACTTGGATGGAGCGGAGGCAGTGAGTCACGCAGGCTCTAAGGCACAGGCATGAAGTGAGGCACAAACTCGGTCTTTGACCCGAAGGCACAGAAATCACTAGGAGACAGTTCAAAGCAAATCTCTCCACCGCAGCTGAGGATGGTTTCTTACTGCTTCCAACATCCACACGTGATGGCTCATCCTGCTGACCGGCTCCCTCTTGCCCTCGCAGCCTCCCACGGCTTTTGCCACTCTCCCTCCTGGTAGATTCACCCTCTCTGCTGAGCGGGAAGCGGGGAGATTTAATGGCTTGCCCAACCCTGCTCCTTTCTGCTGTTTCTACCCTGCCAGCCAAGCTCCTGGGAGCCAGACACGCTTCCTCCTAACAGCAGCACTCCCACAGGTAACAAAGTGCCTCCAAGGCAAAGCTACAGCCTGCACTTTGGTCCTGGTGTCACAGGAAACGATGGTGGAGCTTCCCGTAGCAACAGGCGCAGGTAAATGTTTTGCTTTGCCTGTCTCAGGCCAGCTCTTCTCGTTACAAAATTTTATTAACAGAAGCTGCCTTTTCTTGTCAGCGATTAGCAGGCAGCCAAAAACACAAAACCTAAGTCAACAAAATCCAAAGACCTTGTCACCTGACTTAAACCGTCTGCCGGAAGGATGCCAGTCCCCAGGCAGTGGCAGGAGGCCAGTATCAATATGTCACTCTGACGCAAGGGTGCTGGCAGCTGTCAGTCAGTGGGTCAACAGCCACAACAACCTCTTTTCCCAGGGTCACCTCGTACAGGGAGGACACCTGGCTTCAGCAAGCGCCTCGGTGCTCCAGCAAGGCAACAATGTCAATGTCTGGGAATCAACCGGAGAACTCAGAGCAAAACTTTCCTGCCTTATTTTCCTGCCAGCTTCAAACGTTGCCACAGCACGTTTATCGTTGCTAATTGCTGTTTGGTTTGTGTTTCCGTGGGTTATCATCCTGCACAAAAGTTGTTCCATTTCAGGTACACCGATGCTGCTAAAGCAGTACGACACCTGCAGTGCAGATGCACTTATCTGCATATATGCACTTAGCATAAAAATGCTGTCTGCTTGCATGGCTTACGCCTGAAAAGGTGGGGAATAAAGCATGTCCTTCAGCACTTCTAATAGGAAGGGGCCTCCCACCATATCCCTAAAGTGTGTAACAGGAGACTGTGTGAAGATCATGCCTTGGAAACGAAAGGTCTTTTGATCTTCTGCTGAGACAGTGAGGCTGACCAGCTCAAGATAAATAGTGTGAGCCACCAAGGTACCACAGCGAGTACATGAGGTTGTAGACCAGAAAAAAGCCAACACGTTGGCTCTGCCCTACCTACTGGGTGCCAGAGATCAAGAAGCAGGGAAATACCTGGCTTTTTTTCCCGTCAGCTGCCTGTCATGAGTGAACCAGAGGTTGCTGGAGGCCGGAGTCTATGTCAATGGGCCAGCAGCGGTGGCTGTTGATGCAGTCCTCTGGTGGCCTCGCTGGAGACACAGCCCTCACAGAGATACGTCCTTGACTGTGTCTCCAAAGTACCTGAGGGCTGTGCTACCCTCTCCTCTCTCAGGTACGAGTCTGTAGCCACTGAGTGGCCATGATGTTATTACTCAGCCTACACAGACACACAGACAGTAAGAATCATTATTTGTAACTGCTCTTTTCCAAATAGGCTGAAGGCTGCACAGCTGGAGAAGGGCAGATGCCCTGCCGGAGGCAGCGTTAATTCCAAGGAGACGGAGTGAAGGACAAGGTAAAACACCCACCGTGGTGGCCGGGCACCTTGTGCCAATGGAGCGGGCATTACCACGTAGCTCCATTTCCAGTGAAGTGCCTTGTTTATTAGAGGCCCCTCAGCTACAACTCAATTTACCACACGGCTGATCTCTGGAGTCAAGGCTGATTCTTTCTCCCTAATCGGTTTATTGAAGAGCATCTGAAAGTGCCCTGTTCAACAGAAAATGCCAAACCGAGCTGGTCCTTAACAGAACTCAAGCAGCAAGAGGAGCCGTCTCCCAGGGCAGAGAACAGCTTGCAGATCTTTCCTGCAGCGAGCCCTGTATCACCTTTCACTCCTGTGACTGATGGAGGGATAAAGAAAGGGTGTGTGGCTGAGGCAGGCCCACACCCTGATGTTCCACAGCTGTTCCAGCCTTCCCTTGAGACGGCAGCCGTCTGCGCAAATTACAACAGCATGAATTACGCCTCGGGATCCAAGCCACAGCAGTGTTTCCAGGATTGCTCCAGCTTTTTGCTATTCCAAACATTTTGCAGGCCCCTCCTCTTCTGCTGCTGAAGTTTTAGCTCTTTGTCTCCTCCGCGCTCACAGAGTTTTCCAGTCCCATTCCTCATATTTTCCTTGGTCTCAACTTTCAACTGAAATTTCCACGTGTCCAGCTGTACTTGTTCAACTTTCCAGATCACAACACATACATTATGGATGACTCCACCTGCCGGCTATTCAGCAGGCCAGCAGTCGTATCGACGGGACTGAGACGTACCACTTTACTTACTTATTCATATAAACACGATTACAAAACCGTGCTCTTAGATTGTTTGTTTTCTGCAAAAGAGTGTCAGTTTTCCATCACACCGAAAAGCTCTATGTGAATTTACAACAGCATCATATCAAGAAGCACTTGCATCTGATTTTACCCTCTCATGGTGCTGGTTGTTGCTGATACAGCACACGTTCCAAATGAGATTTGAAAACACACTTTTTTTTTTACTTTTTTTTTTTTTTCCTAATGTGATTTCTCCACTCTAGAAATAGTTACTGCCTCTTTGGCTTCAGATCCAAATTAGAAAATGCTGATAAAGCACAATAAAGACTCTATATACAAGTCAAGAAGATATTTTCGAGCTTAGGCAAGCCCCAGTTTGTAAAGAAAACCCCCCGTACATGCTACATCTGCGTAAATACTGAGAGTTTGCATCAAAACTCGATGCGTGCACGAGCACAGAGCCAGCTGGGTCAAGAGCAAGGACTCTGTGAGAGCGCAGAGAAATCCTTTCCTTGTGATTCAGTGTGGCATTTAAGCACTTGGTTAACTTTAAGCACGAGAAATATCATAGCAATTAATGTGGTTATTGACACGTTCCTGGACAAGGCGAATACTGGGATGCTGGGATGAATCAAGGTGCGCGGCCGGAGCCGTGGTGCAAGCTGGAGGCAGGAGAAGCTGCCTGCATCTGCCTCAGACCATGTCCATCTGCTCTGCCCAGTGCCAGTGCTCTCTTATCTCCAAGAAAATGAAATTATTTCAAATGTAATTTGTAGCCCCCGCTGGAAAAAAGGAAAAAAAAAAAAAGAAAAAGCTAACCCTCTCTCCCGGAATCATCCCAAATCCAGACAACACATAATCCACTACAGGAAATATAAACGCCTAATGCAATTTTATAGGCAGCTGGAGGGTGCCAAGTTTGCTAGCCCAGACAATAGATTGCAGATTTCTCTGTGGAAAACAAAGAAGAAGAAAAAAAGAAAAAAGAAGAAGAAGAAGAAAAAAAGAGGGGGGAGGGCTCTTCTTGGTGTTCCTCAAACCTTGGGAACTTCAGCTGGGGCTGCTGGGGCTGCTAATCCCGCGGTCTGTAGCAATCAGAAACAGAGCCATATTTAGTCATGTTTTCCAGCCCCTTCTCCCATCCCTGCCTGCTGAACAGCCATTTGGAAGGTGGGCAGGGCTACGAATTCAAACCAAAATAAAATGTTACCAGCCTGTGCAAAATTCAGAATCCACAGGGATATCCACAGCCCTGCAAAGCCCATGATAAAACCTCGGTGGAATCCCTGCCCGAGTGACACTGGAGCTGGCTGGGGACACCAGCCCTGCTCCACAGGGGCCAGCCCACCCAGAAGTGGGCTGCGTGGCTCAGGTTTGCTGTCGCTGTGCTGGTCCCACTCCCTTCAGAGGCTCACCTCAGACTGTAGTAAAACCACTTACCTTCACAGGAGTTGCACTCAGATGGAGTTGAGGTGCTTTGGGTAACATGGGTTAAATACAGAAGAGGGAAATTGCTGGAGTCTCCCACAGACGTGCTATAAATTCAGGCAATTTAGGGCAGAGGGGAAAGCTGGAAGCAATCTGAGTGTGTTCTTCAGCAGTGGGAATGCACAGGTAGGGCACCTAAATAAATGTAATTGCGGCACCAGGCTATAACCATGTCATTCTGGAGGAGTCAATTTAGGTTTATCTCCCAGACTCACTCACACTCATTTTTAAAGGCACAGTATTTGTTTATTTTTCTCCCCCTGAATCCCACTCTCCAGCCACCCACCCCTCTGGGTGCCTCAGCTCTGCCTCGCTTATCTTCACACACTTACCAAATATGCCGTGTTTGACCTCAACGCCCCGTTCCCTCAGTTTGCAGTACGCATCCAGAGGTTAATTGCAGTATCTGCATAATGGGCTTTTACCCTGGTTAACACCCACACTCTGCTCCACGCAGGGTTACACACACTCATCTGTGTGCAGGAGCACACAGGCTGATGTGCACTTGTGTGCACACACACAGATGCCCACACATGCACTTGAAGTTGTAAGAAAGCCTCAGCACTGCTCTTTTCTGCTCCTTGCTTCATGCACTCAGGCTGCTCGCTCCTCACCGGTGCCTCTCCCAGGGCCTCCGTCTCCTCCAGCTGCTCATCCCGCCTGGAGGGGAAAGCTCTGGACCCCCACCACCCCTATGCACGGTGCTGGGTCCCGAGGACACCCCTGGGCTCCTGCTGTTAGAAGGTTGCTGGGGATGTGGGGCACATCCTCAGCTTGCTCCTTCCTCTGCAGCTCCCCACTGGCCTGGAGCAATGGAAACCCAAGCTGGACGGACACATAGAATCATAGAATGGTCAGAGTTGGAAGGGACCGTAAAGATCATCAAGTTCCAACCCCCCTGCCATGGGCAGGGACACCTCTCCCTAGAGCAGGTTGCTCAAAGCCCCATCCAGCCTGGCCTTGAACACTTCCAGGGATGGGGCATCAACAGCTTCCCTGGGCAACCTGTTCCAGTGCCTCACCACCCTCACAGGAAAGAACTTCTTCCTAATATCTAATCTGAATCTCCCCTCTTCCTATTTAAAACCATTACCCCTCATCCACGCTCACTGCAGCCCCCTTGCCAACATTCCTACATCTACTCCAGCAGGACAGCCTCTCGGAGATTGCTTCACCCACTGCATCCCTCAGCTCTCTGCTGCTGTGATTTTTCTTTTCTTCCCCTTTCCTGGAGAAGGAACTTTCCTTTGAAAGCCAGAAGGAGATGGGAGAAGAGGAGAAACAAGAGCCAGAAGTTCATATCCTGAACAGGCACGAACTCATCCCTCTGCTGCAAAAAACTCGTCAAAGGCTCCAGAGCTACCAGGACGGTGAGCCTACAAACGAAGGGCTCTCTGTCCTGCCTCTGCTCCAGCCCTCTTCTTCCCCAGCACCCACCAAGGTTTCTGCAGCGTACCCAAAAATCCCCGCTCATGCTGCCCATGGCTCACTCTGTCCCCAGCGGCAGAGATCAGGCTGCTCGTAGATACACACTCCAACCACTGGTTTTCTGTCATCATTGGGAAAAACACCAAGTCATGACACAGTGGCTCCTGAAATGTAGCCAAGATGGGTGCCGAGGTCTTGGAGGAGCTTCTGGATTCTGCAGGCAGGAGCAAAGCCTTTCCAGGACTTTCCTGCATGGCCCAAGGAAGCGTGTTGTCAAAAAAAGCAGGAGCAACTTTTCATCTTGCCTTCATAAATGCTCAGATTTAATCTTTTGGTAGGAAGCGGCTGTTCTGAGGTGGGAAAGGCCACCCTGCGTCACTGAGCTCAGACACCTGCTAGCGCCAACATCATGCCAGGTAATCCCTTCCATAAATTGCTCGAGCTCCAGTTAAAAAACACCGTTCAAGCAATTTTCAGCTCCTCTACTTCCGCAGGGTGCCTGCTTTAGAATTAATTTACAGCAACTCTCTCCGTTTAACATAAAGCTGTTATCAAACCGTTGCTTGGTTTTGAAGATCACCTCACGCTACCAGCTCTGCCCCAGCTCAGGTGTCACAGCACCACACCAGTCAGAAACAAGCCAAAAAAATTAAAATAAAATAAAACAGCCTTCCAGTATCTGAAGGGAGCTACAGGAGAGCTGGGGAGGGACTCTTTGTCAGGAAGTGGAGTGACAGGATGAGGGGTAATGGTTTTAAATTGGAAGAGGGGAGATTCAGATTATGAGGAAGAAATTCTTTGCTGTGAGGATGGTGAGGCACTGAAACAGGTTGCCCAGAGAAGCTGTTGATGCCCCATCCCTGGAGGTGTTCAAGGCCAGGCTGGATGGGGCTTTGAGCAACCTGCTCTAGGGAGAGGTGTCCCTGCCCACGGCAGGGGAGGTTGGAACTTGATGATCTCTAAGGTCCCTTCCAATTCCAACCATTCTATGATTCTATGATTCTAAAACAAAATTACCACCTGCAATAAATGCTTGAGCACCCATAGGCTAGGGGAGAGGCATGGGATCCCCGACCCTCAGAAACAAGCTCCTGCTTCAGCGTGGCAGCTGGTAATCACATTTCATCCCGGCACAGACAAATTCCTTCTGCTCTTCCTCTGTGCCGCCGAGCGCAGCAGGGCCCGCCCGGGAGAGCAGATTGTAATCAAGCTCAGCGGGGCTCATAATCAACACAGGTAAGTACACAGTGCGCCTTGCTGTGCTTCCGAAACAAATGAGGCGACCCCTTTTCACCTGCTGCATCCTTGATAATTCATCCCTTTCCTCCTGTTTTCAACCCAGGAGAAATTTCTTCAGCTGAAACCATTCTTCATTAGTTTTCTAAGCTACTTAATTTTTAAACGCGTCCCAGCCCATCAGTCACAGCCGGGATTCTCCATCCACAATTTCCACATCATCCTCTAAGGCTGTAATTTAGCGGCAGGACCCGACCAGAACCACACATCCCCAAATTTTACTTGACAGCTTCTACATAAGCCTAAGCCCAAGCTGCAGACACTGGTGTGAGCATTTGTTAAAGGCAGGATTTCTATTTTCACTGCTGGTCTTTCTCCCGAAAGTGTTTGTGTCTCCGTTTTTGTTTTTTGGTTTCTTGTTTGTTTTTTTTTTTTTTTTTTTTAGGAGGGCAGAAATTCAAATTGCAGAACAGGAATTGCCACAAACTCAAACTCTTCTTATTTTCTGTGAAACGTGCTATGACTGGATCTGGCATCAAAGCATTTGCTGGGGAGTTCAGAGAGGAGAGGGATAAAAAAAAAAAGAAAGGAAAGACAGTAAATATTTTATTTATTCACTGCTCAGCAAAACCAGAAAGTGGTAGCATCAAAACCACAGGAGAGCAGTCTCTGTGCTGGAGCAGTGGCTGCCCGGGTTAGCGAGAAGAGCTGTGCTGGTTGCAACCAGGGAGAAGAAGAGGCAGCACCCGAAAGCTGAGCAGATAAAAGGAACAAGCTACATGAAAGCAAATTTTTCCTCTCTGTGCAACCCGTTGCTGTTGCTTGGCTTGCTCTCACCTGGCGACTTCAACACAGTGGGTTTGCTCTGCTTTGTGTGCAGGTGGGTCCTTGATTTCAACCCTTGGAGAGGCCACCCAGGGCTGGTGCACCTGGGGACAGGATGGATGTGATCAGCCCGGTGAAGGAATTCAGATGGTTGTAATCAAGCCTTTGCCCCCAGCCTAAACAAGAGCTTACGTGCCTCATTTTTAGTAGTTCCAGGGGAGATACTTGCCCGCACAGAGGCAGGGGTTCTGTTGTGCAGCCAAGAGGGTTGCTGGGACCAGCTGGAGGGATGAAAGTCCTACCAGCCCACTACTGTTCACAGAGAGCTCTCTGTCTTGGTGGCTGGGAATGGGGCTGTTTGAAGTTCAACTTGAGCCCAGAGAAGGTGCATGAACAGGGTGCAAGCGTGGCCTGTGGGGTTGTTGGTGCTGGAGGGAACCTGGTCGGGCACCTGTGATACACCTGCTCCAGGGAATACTGGGAAGTGCAGCCAAAGCTGTGTCACACCCTTTGCGCTCTATACACCTGACTCTGCAAGAGTTTCCTGCCTCTGAAATACACCTACTCCAGAGACACCAGTGCAGGGCTCCACCCTGCACCCCAACCTGCAGCCATGAGTTTCTCTGTTGGTACCCACCCGGGCACCTCTCACTCTCCTGTGCTTTCCTTCCTTTGCCCCAGGGGCCAGGAGAGGCTTTGGTTTGACAGAGGAAACTGGAATCACCCTGCCCACGCACTGCTTGCTGATGGAGAAGTGGGGCTGGAGAGCATCCTGCCAGTATCACCCAGCCGCCTCTTGAGGTCTCCTTAGTCTGCAGATACAAATTAATTTTGCAAGGAAACGAAGGAGTCCAGCTCGTGCTTTTTTTTTGGTATGAATGTCCCGTGACGGTTTATTTTAATCATCCTGCTGCTTTTAATAGTTGGTGGCAATGCCGAGAGGCAGCCTCTCCTGCTGGGCAAGCCAGAGACACTGCAGCCCGAGGGAGAGCAAGCACCCCGTAGCACAACCTGCAGAGGTGCCGGGAGGATGCTGAGGGAAGATTTTGGGGAACTGCTCTGTCGGAGCCTGGACGGCAAAGCAGGGAAGGGCGTTGCTCTGTCCACCCAGGGGACTAAGGCCTTGAAATCTGGCTTTAGAAAGAGGCTATTTCCAGACAATCCTGGATGCAGCTCCCTCCACGTACATTCAGTGGGTGCCCACCTCCTCTCTCCATCACACACCCCTTTCCTCCTGGGATATGAGAGAGGAGCCACAGAGAAGCAGCAATCCAGTCCATCTCCCTCCATGAGTTCATCTCTAACCCTCATCCATCTGCTGCCCAAAGTAAAGAAGTCGGGTCCCTTTTTGGGGATGGGGTTCCCAGGCTTTGCTTGTCGTCAGTCTCCCCCTGAAGCCGTGCCGGGGCTGCGTGCCCTGGTTTGGGGTGGAGCAGAGCCAACCTTCTGCTCGGTGCCACCAGCTCTTGCTTACACTTGTTGCTGTGACAACTGGGGTCAACGGACTTGGTTGTTTACCCCATGGAGGGGTCACACCTGTGGGGAAGTGGGACAGGTCGGGTGACCCAAAACTGACCAGTAGGCTGTTCCATCCCATCTGCCACGCTCAGTAGAAACACTGAGGGGTCAAGTTAGCTCCTCTTCAGTGAGCAGGAGCCTGTAAGTTTGTCTCTTTGATCCTTATCGGAGTGTTCAGTGGTTTGGAATCTAGTTCCCATTCCGGGCTCACTAAGCCCGGTTTGGGACTTTCCTAGTGCCTGCTGGTGGCATCTCCCTGGGAGCTTGATACGGTTTTGTATATATATATATTTATAATGTATCTATTTCTTTATTTTCTTCTAATTCTATTATTAATATTTCATTAGTTTAGGGTTTTCCCCTGAAACTCTTAAGTCTCTATCTTTCTTCTTCCTCTCCTTGGGAAGAGAGGTGGGGGAGAGCATCTGTCATCTTGTCACTGGCCAACCCAGCCCAAACCACAGCATCGTGCTCTGCCCTGCAAGGGGTGGACCAGTCCTGGAGGCTACGCTGGAGGTAGCACCACATCCTTGGCTGCTGGAACAGCTGTGCTGCTCCCATCCCTGTCCTGACACTTCTGCCAGTGGCTGCAGGAACATGTGCCCTGCAAATTCAGGAGTTTGTCCCCAGCCACTCCTCCAGCCACTCCTCCAGTTTTCTATTCAAACACCTCTGGTTTTACCACCTTCTGCCTGGGGAAGCAGAGCAGGCAAATGACCTCTGGGGTGGGGGAGGTTCTACTCTTGGTGTAGATTTCCTCCTTCGCTGTAGCTTTCTGTGCGTTACCCTCTGGTGGAACCACAGGGCTGCTGCTGCACTGGCCATCTCTCCTCTAACCCAAGCTCCCTGGCTGCAGCAGGGAGGTGAGCACTTCCCTTGGCAAATGAGGGGGGGTTTCACATGGATAAATTCCCTTTAGCTTCGCAGCAAGGACCTGAGTAAACGTGGACAGCACAAACCTGGCATCTGTCCTTGTGTGGGGTCCCACTGCCTTTTCTTGACTGCAGATCCTCGCTGGAGCAGAAGCCGCGTCTTTGAAGTTGTCTCCCAGAAACTTCCCAGGTGAGAGGGAAACGGCGAGCCAGGCTTCAAGGAAAAGCTGATCAAGAGCTTTATCTGTGCCTTACCCACAAGGACACATCAGGGCGAGACAGCTGGGTGCCTCCTGCTTCCGAAAACAATGCGCCGGTGAGCTGTGAGCTGCGCGTCGTGCAATTACACTGAGAGCAGAAGGGATCAAAAGCCTCCACAGCAAATTGGGCTGCGTGCCGCCTCGTTAAAACCTCGTTTTTTGGTTGTGCAGATACCTCTGCTTCAAAGCCCGGCACCGTTTCTAACGACATCATTAGCATTTCCTAAGCAAGCCGTGAGCCTTGCCTGAGACTGGGGCTGGTCTCTCCTCCGAGGTGAAGCTCCTCGCACCTGCACCGGCTGGAGGGGAGGATTTGGGAGGCAGAAACAGGGTCTGAAACAGGCGGCCCCAACCAGGATGAATTTGGCAGCTCAGGCGGGGTACACGCAGCCCCTTGTGCCCCTCCTGAGCACTCAGTGGGGAAGTGCTGAGAAGGAAATGAAACAGGATTTTGGCACATGCCTGATGGCCACTGGGGAGGCTGCGTCCACCCAGCAGCCTGCAAGGCTGAGAGGTTCTGCCAGGGTCCTCTCGAGCCTCAGGGACAGCTCAGAATTGGGAAAAGGGGTGTGGGAGAGAAGAGCCTGGGCTCGGAGAAAGGATGCTTCCCTTGCTGCCGCACCAGGAGTGCTCGGTGCCAGGAGTTTGGAGGAGGAAAAGTGAAAGGTGGGATTGGCTCTGGTGTGATGCTGTTTCTTTATAAGGCAACACATGATGTTTCCCTGGATACAGCAGGAATAAAAAGCAGGAAGCAAATTTCTTTGATTACAGCGCCAAGGGTTGGGTGACGGTTTTTTTCCCCTTTCTCTCCCCATCAAGTCATCACTTCACCCACAGAGCCGGTGCAGGCTGCCTGATGGGGCAGCCCAGCTCTTGGTGATAGGGTTCAGCATCTCGCTGCTTCTAGGCAGCCCTCCCAGCTGATCACCATCAGTCCCTCCACCAGTACTTTGTCCCCTCTGGGACTTCTTCTGGCCACAAAGCCCCACTTCAGTCTGGCCTTACATGAGGTCAGGGATTTGAGTGATGGCTCCTCTCCTAAAAGGGAGCCTAAGAAAGTGATGCTGAGTGGTACACCCTGCCATAACACCCTCTTCCATGAGATTCCGTGCAATTTCCATCAAAACTCAATTAAGGCTGTAGTGAATGAAGCCATTCACAGTATAATTCCAGATTAATTAGCAGCACACAACCACATTATGAGTAACACAGCACCCCCAGGCCGGCCACTCCATCAGTTCTCCGTTTCCTCCCTCGCTCTTCCTCAGGGCTGGGGAGCTGAGCAATAGCGAAACCTCTGGGGCAGAGCTCCCCGCCGGGCACACGTGTACCCAGGCAGCACCGTGTCCCGCAGATTTCTGCTGCTTGTGCATAGAATCATGGAATGGTTAGAGCTGGAAGGGACCTTAAAGATCACCAAGTTCCAACCCCCCTGCCATGGGCAGGGACACCTCTCCCTAGAGCAGGTTGCTCAAAGCCCCATCCAGCCTGGCCTTAAACACTTCCAGGCATGTCCTCAGCCGGCTTTAAACACTCCTTGTGGGCAGCCGAGTGATGGCCCAGCCCAAAGAGCGGGCGTGCTTTTACCCAATTGACTTTTAAGTGTCCTTCTCTGCACATTTTACCCAAATTGAATGCACCGCAGGCCAGTCCTCCCCATTCTCACTGAGGGAAGCTGCCCCACCACAGGGAGCTGACATGAGAAGGGATTCCAGCACCTCTCCTCTCGTGCCAGACCATCATTGCTGAAGATGTTTCATGTTTTTCTTTTCCTCTTACTGCTCAGCCACGCTGGCTCGAAAAGGCAGCAAGGACGGGAGTTGTGAATGTAGGACTAGAAAGTTTTTGTTTTGTTTTTATTTTTGTTTTCTTTTCCTTCAGCTTTCACTCCCACTGCTGGCACCAGAGGAAGGAAATAAATCGTTCCAGACAGACAGCAGACAGTTATCTACTAGTGTTAACTGTCTGTTCGGGAACTGGGAACATTGTCTCTGGCTGTGCTTGGAGACAAAGTTTAAAAGGATGTGTCCCCAGCAAAGCACGGATCCGGGCTCTTCAGGAAAGGCAACACAGCTGGGATCACGCCAGCAGGGTTGGGACAAGGCATCTCCGGAACAAGCTGGGAAGGTGTCAGGACTGAGCTGGACTTAGAAGGGCAGGGAGCCCGGCCTGGACCCAGCCAAGCTCTCAGCAGCTCCAGAGCTCCCTCCCCGCTCTGAGTGCCACAAGCCAGGATCTGCATCCGCACGGATGGATGCTCCTGGGTGGCACAGGCCAACAATTAATGCTTCATTTGCCCCTGGGGTCTGCTGCTCGCTGATCTCTGGCTGCCTGCATTTTAGTTCCAGATCACTCAAACCCCTGCTCCGGGGCGTCCCTCACCCACATCTCCCACCAAGCAGGGAAGGCCGTGGTTTTCCACCACAGCTCCCTCCCTCCCTCCTCTGCCTGTCAGTCAGGCACCCCAGTCCCGCAGCCACCTCACCTGTACCCCGAGCTCTGAAAAAATCATTCTCCATTTAGGTTAAAGAGGTCCTCGAGACGGTTTGGGGAGGAAATGGAGAAGAGGGCTAAATCCCTGCCACTGCAGCCCGGGAGCCCAGCTGGAACCAACTCTAATGGCCACTGTCTTCACTCTGCCCTGGAGGGAGCTGGAGCAGGAGCAAGCCGAGCGCTCAGCTGTGATTTACCTCCATCTCCCCGAGGCTGCCACAGGGCTGGTTGCTCTGCCCCTCGGTTCTGCTGTTACAGCAGCCTGGCAGGGTCACCCTGCAACCTGCATTAGTATTATTTTTTTTAGCCAGGGTTATTACATTTAACGATCTGGTTTTACATGTGCCAGCACAAAGGCCCAGTGCGGGGACAGGAATATCTGAAATCAACTTTAGCACCACTCCTTGGATCTCCTGAAATTACGTCCGTGTGCCCCCTCTCATTCAGATCCTTCCAGTGCCGACTGGGATCAGCCCCGAGGCCGGATCACGCAGGCAACAAAGCTCCGGCACCGACTTCCAGTAACAACTGGGCACACAGGGGCTGCAGGTCAGGTCCCAGTTCAATCTCTTTTCTACTCTCGTTTATTACTGTGTTTGCAACCACTCACCTACCCAAACCATCCCCAAAATCTCAGGAAAACCCACGCGAAGCATTGAGCAGCTCCGAAGATCCACAAAAGAGCAACTGACCTGGAGTTATGAGAACTTTCCAGCTCAAGGTTGCACTCTGCAAAGTGGAAAATGTTGTGGGAGACTAATTTTGGCCCTGATCTTCCTCAAAGAGGTGGAAAGTTGAAGGAAAGTACTGTGCCAGTGGGAAAAAACCCCACACAAGTCTCTCTCTGTCTTGCATCCCCCTCCACTTTTTCTGTTTTTTAAACTTCTACCTACACTTGAGTTTCTCAACGAGAAGACCTGTATCAGGAACGGCACGGTGAGCAGGACTCGGGAAGTGATTGTCCCCCTGTACCAGCCCTCTGAGGCCCCATCTCAAGTATTGTGTATGGTTTTGGGCCCCTCACCATAGAAGAGGCATTGAGGTGCTGGAGCGGGTCCAGAGAAGGGCAACAAAGCTGGTGAGGGGTCTGGAGACCTCCTTTGTGAGGAGAGGCAGAAGGAGCTGGGCTTGTTCAGCCTGGAGAAAAGGAGGCTGAGGGGAGACCTTATCACTCTCTACAACCACCTGGAAGGAGGTTGTAGACAGGTGGGGGTCAGTCTCTTCTCCCAGGTCGCAAGCGAAAGGACAAGAGGAAATGGCCTCAAGTTGCACCAGGGGAGGCTCAGATTGGGTATCAGGACACATTTTTACACTGAAAGGGTTATTAAGCATTGGAATGGGCTGTCCTGGGAGGTGGTGGAGGCACCGTCCCTGGGGGCATTCAAAAGATGGGTTGACACAGTGCTCAGTGACACGGTTTGGTGATGGGTTGCTGTTTATCCGAGTTAGGTTGATGGTTTGACTAGATGATCTTAAAGGCCCCTTCCAACCTAGGCAATTCCATGGTTCTGTGACCTCTTCCCCTCTCACCATTTGCTTAGAGAGAAATCCCACCCTTTGAGCAGACACGTGCTCCCCTGAGGAGGAGTTTACTGTAACTGCACCCTCCCAGCTCCATGTTCGCCAGCAGCAGCCTTGGCAGCAGCGCTCGCTGGTTGCACCGCAGTCCTCGTGGTGAACACCAGCACTGCCACCCAGGGCCTGACCCAGCCCCAGCTCCAGCCCCTCACTCAGACTTTCTCACCAAGGTTTGAAACTCTGCCAGCACAGGATGCAAGGGGCAAAGTTACAATTATCGGGTGCTGGTGTCACACTCCAGGCTTTTTATGCCATGGCTGTAGTGACAGAAGACATGAATGAACACCTGGGACATTTTAAAGGGCCACAGAGCAGAAGACAAGTACAGCCACAACGAATACAGCCACAAGTTTTTCAATTTCTAACAGAAACGTAACAAAAAGTAGACTTTGCGGGAACAAGCTGGAAGATGAGTGAAAGGCAATTTTGACAATCCACTGACAAAAGAGACTTCGATACATCTATCACCTCCTCCGCTCACCTCACTTCCCAGTGACTCTGGAGACTGGAAATCAAAGTGAAGAGGAGAGTTTGCTGGCGCAGCTGTTAGTTACAGGCTCAGAAATGCCATCCACAGGCCAAGAGCAGAACTAGCCGGGCTCAAATTCACGGCCTCGTGTTTTAGGGAGGTAACTCTGCCAGCTGCCAAACAAGGCGCACTCTCTCTCTTCCTCTGAAATCCCCCGTGCTGGCCACTGCCAACAGCCCCCGTGACAGGCTGCAGGTACCACGACACCCAATTTCGGCTACGCAGGGTCACTCACGGCATCAGGGGAGGTTCTGCAGCGCTGCTGGCGGGATGGTTTGATGCTCTGGGAAGCGACACGTACGATCCTCACTGCACCTGAGGAAGCAGAGAAGGGGGACACAGGCACACGGGCTGCAGCACATGGATAATCTTTATTGGTAACATCGGTGGAGCACCAGTAAACCATTACTGAGTGTAGTGGTGACACACAGCTGAGGCACATGCTAAGGCACTTTTTATTATATATATATAAAAAAAAAAAAAATGAACTTTTTTTTTTGTGACAGCAATTGGGACAGGAGGCTCCTGCATTCCGAGTGCTTCAGGCATACAGTATGGCGCTTCCTATTTAATTCTTTTTACTTCGCTCATAAGTAGGTCTAAATGCAGCATATACAATACGGTTAAGAATACAGGTAAATCCAGCAACCAGTGTACGGTGTAGAAAAGTCAAGACTATCTCTATATAACCATGATCCCAACAGAAAGGCAGTGATAAAGACCTTTATTTTCTTCTTAATTACTTATTACGAGAGATACAAAGGCCTTACATATACCTGTGCAGATTAAAGGTTTTTGTTTTTTGTTGTTTTTTTGTTTTTTTAATATACTCTTAGTCAATGGTGCACAATAACTAATCCCAACCCCTGGTTACAGAGCAGGTGCAAGAGGCTTGGACATGTCAATAAAAGAAGGATTTCCCTCCCCTCATCCCCACCCTCTGCCCGCTACCCTATGAAGTTCCCCTAGATTCTATTACCATTAAATATATTTGGTCCCCCAGAGATTCTCAGACAAGCACAAGGACATGGTTCTGTTTCCCCAGCCTGTCTTTTAACTACTGGTCCACGCTACCTTAGATGAAACCGCTCAGAGGCAGAGACACTAACAAGGACATCATTGCACTTCAGAGATCTGTCCAGACAGTCAAAATAAGAAGAGGGGAAAAATTAAAAAAAAAAAGACAACTTTGGCAAGTCCTCCAGGTAACCGGTCCCAAGAGGAGCTTCCCTCTTCACTCCTCCCTGGAAACATATGAAAGAAGAAAGGGCAAATTGCCATGGCCAAAGCACACCGTTTTTCCTGAAATTGCTCCCAAACCGTGTGGGTGGGCAGATTAAAAGAGGCAGAAGTCTGAGGTCACTGAACATGATTGCCAAAAGCAAACAAAAAGGGAGGGGAAAGAATACAGAAAGGAGCTTCCCTGCAGCTAGAATCAAAGACAAAGGAGATTTACAGCAAAAATAATCTTTCCCTAACCCCACTCCCTCCAAACTGTGTAAGGATTCACCAGCAGACATGGCACAGACAGTTCTACAGGCCCCTGTAGTGGCCAAACTGCTGGTCAGATTTCAGAGCCCCGACTCTTTGGCATTAAATACAAAGAGGATTAGGAAACTGGAAAGAGGAGGAAACGAGGAACACAGATGCCCAATGGCTCCAGATACACAGAGCTGGGCTTGCTCTGCAGATCCCCAGCCAATTTAGGAGGACAGGGTTTGCTGAGAGTCCAATGGAAGAGGGGAGGGTGGATGGGTCACTCCATGACGTGTAACCTGGGTCAAATGGGAGGACTTATTCAGTAGCTTTGGCTTCACCAGCATCTGCCTTGCCGTCCACTTCCTCATCGGAGCACTCTCCTGTACCCTTCCTGACAAGTCGACGTGTCACGACGAAGGGCAGGTCCCCGCGCCTGGGGAGGGACAGACGGAATATCAGTGAGACAAGGTCCTCCCAAACTCACCAGACAGCACAGGCTTTGGAAAGAGGTGGGGAAGCACCCGGCCACACTGTCTGCTGTGGGCACAAACCCCTCTGTCTTACCTGAGTTTGCTCTTCAGGGAGCTGACTTCTCTATTCATGGCATCGGCTGTTTCAGTGGCATCGTCCAGCTCACGCTGGAGCTTCCTACGGGATGCGTTGGCTCGCTGGGCCTCCTCTTCTGCTTCCTCAAGCTGGCGTTTCAGCTGCTTCAAGCGCAAGTTTGCCTTGTCAGCCTGAGTGTGTATGGGGGAGAAAAGAAAAGAGAAAAAAAAAAGAGATCAATGTTTCCCCAGAGTTACAGCACAGTGGTTAGGGCAGCAAAAAGCAGTTTCCAAAGCCCCCTCTTCCTTTTCTGAAGGGAGTCACCTAGAAATTGACAGATCCAAGCTCGTCCTTAAAAGCATCACATTTTCATCTGTGTCATCTTGTAATTATCACAGTAAGGGAAAAGAAGATAAATCCAAAGGAATCAAAGAATCATCATAGAATCATAGAATGGTCAGAGTTTGGAAGGGACCTTAGAGATCATCAAGTTCCAACCCCCTGCCATGGGCAGGGACACCTCTCCCTAGAGCAGGTTGCTCAAAGCCCCATCCAGCCTGGCCTTAAACACTTCCAGGGATGGGGCATCAACAACTTCTCTGGGCAACCTGTTCCAGTGCCTCACCACCCTCACGGGAAAGAATTTCTTCCTAATATCTCATCTAAATCTCCCCTCTTCCAATTTAAAACCATTACCCCTCATCCTGTCACTAGACTTCCTGACAAACAGTCCCTCTCCAGCTCTCCTGTAGCTCCCTTCAGATACTGAAAGGCTGCTCTCAGGTCTCCCTGAAGCAAAGGAAGGTTAATTGTAGAGCTCCCTTACATGCAGATGATGCTTTGGTTGTGGAAGGGAAGTCATCCCACCAGAAAACCCACCAGTGCTGCAGGTAACTATACACACCTGATCTTTGAATTGCTCAGCATTACGCCTCTCATCATCCACCTGCAATAAGATGTCTTTCAGCTTCTTCTCGGCACGGCGCACCTGCTTGCTGGCAGCCTGGCGCTCCCTGCACGGAAATGCAGTCACGTCAGACAAGAACTTAACTCCTGGTGTTCCCAACAAGATGACCTGACTCGCGCAGGTTAGAATCAGGGAAGATAGCAAAAGTCCTCCTAACTTAGAAAAAAAGGAGATGGGAGACAATGTTTCCCAGAAACGACCAAAAGGCACCAGTGTCACACAGACATGGCCCTTCCTGAAGCTACAGAGGGACAGCAAGTGTAACACATCCATACTTTTAGGAGTGGTTAAGTCTGGAAAAAGCTAGAAGTCTCTATAATGAAAAAAAAAACAGGAAGGTTTGCAAAATTCTGTATCTCTACTACCCAGTCAGTATACCTAGGATGAAGCCCTCACACACACAAATCAGATTTTGTTCAGAACATCTTAAAATGCCAGAGTGGGTGGAAGCTTGTAGAACAGACAGAGTTTCTCCTAGGACATACTTTGTCTCCATATCCAACTGCTCTTCCAGCTGCGCTATCTTTGCTTCCAAGGCCGTGATGTTAGCCTTGTACTTGGACTTCACTGCACTCTCCATCTCCTGCAGTTTAAGCTTCAGCTCCTTGTTCTGGCGCTCCATCTGCTGGCGAGCGTTCTCGTTCTTCTGTGCGTTGCTGCGCTCAGCATTCAGGTCGGCATTCATCTGGTCAATCTGCAGAGAGGAGGAGGACTCAGCACATCCAGCACCACAGCCTGAAAGGCTGATTTACTTCTCAGACACATAGAATCATAGAATCATATAATGGTTAGAGTTGGAAGGGACTTTAAAGATCATTGAGTTTCAACCCCCCTGCCATGGGCAGGGACACCTCCCACCAGACCAGGTTGCTCAAAGCCCCATCCAGCCTGGCCTTGAACACTTCCAGGGATGGGGCATCAACAACTACCCTGGGCAACCTGTTCCAGTGCCTCACCACCCTCACAGTAAAGAACTTCTTCCTAATATCTAATCTCAATCTCCCCTCTTCCAATTTAAAACCATTACCCCTCGTCCTGTCACTAGACTTGCTGACATGCAAAGAAAAACGACCCTCTGGGTGAGCTGAATACTTGGAATAACTCTGATGCAGAGGGAGCTCTCTGTAGGTGGGGTGATTCTCAAAATATTTTAGTTTACCCAGATTTTCAAAGTAATTCCTTGAATAACAGGTTTATCAACCCCCTCTTAGAGCTAAATTTGCCAACCACATACAATGCTCTCCGGGGTAAGGCCATGGTTTGGCACTTAACACAGTAATTATCAGTCTTAGTGAATTACAAAAATCCTGAGCCAAGTAGATCCAACACATGTGCTTTACTAATTTACCATTTATTTGCTGTCTGCCTATTTCCACCACAAAGAAGCAGCTTAAAAATACCGACATTCAAAGGTGAAAGGACAAGAACTCAGTCCACTTCCACGCCAGGGCTCTGGCTGACAGTTAACCAAGGAGAGAATTATGCTCTCATCCACCAGAGTGAACAAGCCCTTTGGAAAACCATCCGCCTTGCTCCTCGGCTTCAGAGAGCTAAGAAAATAACATGCTTGACTCTCAGAGTTGGGCAGATAAAACACGGCAGAGAACAGGCAGATTAAGATCATGGTTTCTATAGCTGCCTAACAAATTCCATATGGTTAGTCCGTTTGAAGAAGGATAGAACTGGCAGAAAAGTCGTTTTCCAAACACATTGTGGCACTGTTCTGTGTGCCAAGTTGAAGCAGCACGCTACAGATCATCTTTCTCACAATTCCTTTAGACAGAAAAAAGGGACTGGGAGGTTTTTGGGGTTTTGTTTTGTTTTTGTTTTTTAAATAAACTTGGGAGATTGTTCTGGCTACCCAATGATCTAAATGATCAAAACCAGTGAGTTAACATCACCTCTATTTCTCTGCATGGTGGTATTCACATGTTTCATCTCACTTGCATCTAGATACTTCTGAGGGCCTGTCCTGTACACAAAGCAGCAGCAGCTGGTGTTGCTCTGAGAGGCCTGACAATTTATACAGACTAGAGAACCCCAGCTGGCACACGCAGCCCGAACAGGTACCTGAAGATTTGCCTTCTTGAGCCGGTCATTGATTATCTCTGTGTTGCCCTGTTCTTCTTCTAACTCCTCCTCCAGCTGAGCTATCCGGGCCTCCAGGCGTCTCTTCTCCTCCATGGCCAGTGCTCTACAGGACAGAACCATTAAAGTAGTGTTGGTCATGTTAATTCCTTGGGGAAACTTCACTGCTCCTAATTTTACAAAATAAGCTCAGCCTTTCAAGAGCAGAGGGGATCCGGTGCGTGCTGCAGCCTACATAAAAGTAACAGCCTGCAAAGTATTTCCTCAAACCAGCTCCTCCACCCTTAAGCAGGGAACATTACTCACCCTTTACCACTGTTGTTAGCAATCTCATCAGCCAACTCATCCCTTTCTTGCTGGGCCTGGCGCTTGGCACGCTCAGCGGCTGCAAGTTCCTGGAATGAAAACGAGACGGTCAGAGATCCAATGGGAAGCTACCAATTAATGCAGCGTAGGAAAAAGCAGTTACTGGGAATGGGTGGTATGGTCTCTAGCTAGATCCAGACTTAACGACAAGACATGCTCTCTTCCCCACCCACCCCACAATTTCCTTTGTTTGCACACTCCTGTCACAGCTGTCAAAAAAGGGCCAAATCTGGCATTTTGAAGCAGACTTCATACTTGAGCAGAGCAAAAAGTACAAAAGAGAGGAAATAACCACCCGAGTTTAGACTACTACACTTAGTTTTTGGCCAAAGAAAACGAACAAGCCCTTGACTTGCATGCATATTCCATTACCTCCTGCAATTGGATCATCTCTGCCTCCATGCTCTTCAGCTTCTTCTCATTTTCTTTGGCCTGCGCCAAGATCTCTTCTCTGGAAGTGCGTGTGTCCTCCAGTTCCCGCATGTAATCCTTCATCTGTGCCTGAAAAGGGAAAACAAAAAAAAAGGATGAATTTCAGAGCACCCATATTAACAAATTGAGTTTGTCTGTCTTATGAGAAACACGAAGAGAAAACAGAAACAGGGACTTATCTTCAACTACCAAAAATGCTGCCGTAAAAACAAAAGGAATCATCCTTTTCCCATTTAACAAGTAATAAGGAGGAGTAATGGAAGCAAACAGGGCTGCTGAAATTGCAGGGGAAAAATAAATGTCAGATGCAGGGAGGTGGGAAAGGGTACAGGAAGCTTTCTAGTGAAGCAATGGAATGGACAGTCTGGGGAGGATTTGGAGTTTTTCCTAAGAATAGATCAGACAAATGCCTGTAGGAATTACAAAAGCATAACCCAACTGTCTGGGGCAGGAGAAGCCCTAAATGATATTTAAGACCCTCTAAGCTTTGCAGTTCCATAATCCTTTCCAAAAACACTGACACGAGGCAGGCACTAGAGTGGACTTTTCCTACAGCTTGTCTCCCAGGGAGTTAAAGAGGCAGATCTGGGTTAGAAGGATGTTTGAAATGCCAATAAATCTTTTGCAGTAAATTGCTACAAGGCTTTGCTGCTCTTGTGACACTGATGCATGGTTCTCAGGAGGTGGAATCTTGTATCCCGTTTCCCTGGGTAAACACTTTACATTGACAACTAAACAAGCTGCAGCTTCTCACCTGCAGTTTGCGGAGCTGTTTGATGGCTTCTTCACGATTCTTGTTAGCAGTGTCTATGTGGCTTTCCAAATCCTTCAAGTCCAACTCTAACTTCTTCCTGGCAGCCACTGCAATGGAGCGCTGTTTCCGTTCGTCTTCCAATTCCGCCTCCATCTCCCGCACCTGTATGGAGAAACACAGGCATCAGCCTTTCAGCTCCTAGATTTCCCAACAGCTAGTTTTTGCATCCCCCCTTTCAAGCTGTACCCAAGTGCAAGCATGTGACTTGCTTTCATTCTTCCCAGCAGGGGGATGGGGCTAAAATTCCTCACTAATAAAGCTCCAGGGGTTCCTTTGATAGACAAAGGTTGTTTGAACAAACATGCACACAAGGGGGAAAGTCTCTCACAGCTTTGCAGTGCTGCCTGGAGAGTTACTAGAGAACGTGTGGATTGGCATTGTCTGTCTAACCATCTTCGGACACAAGTGCCTTTGTGTACGGAACACTTTCAGGATTTACAGAGCAATTCTTACTTGTCTAATCAGCTGTTTCTTCTTCTCTTCATTCTGTTCATCACGCCCCTGGAGGTCCCGGTCAAACTGTGCCTTCATGGCCTGTTGGTTCACTTCTAGCCGCAGTTTGGCATCCTCTGTGGCCTGCAGTTCATCCTCCAGCTCTTCCAGCTGGGTCTTCATCTCCTCCACCTGCTGCTCCAGGGCTCGCTTAGCCTTCTCCAGCTCATGGACCTACAGCACAGTACCACACGTGAGGTTTCCTCAAAGAATGCAGACAATTCCAACTATCCTAAGAGCAAAAACATCTAGGAATACTGCATCTGTCCCTTGTATTAGGGCAGAGATACTCCTCAAAGCCAGCTGCTCACATACCAGCAAGCTGACAACGTGAATCATGATTACCTCTTAGTCCTGGTCATGTATGTGTGGTGGTGGGGAGAAAAAGAAAGCATTTGTTAGCCCAGACCTGACTTACTGCAGACTTATCAGAGCCGGACACCTCTGATTCTGACATAATTCAGGAAGCTACTTTTTAGCCTCTGAACTTTTCTTTTCCTTCCTGCTTATCGTAACACTTTTTGTCTTGAAATATTGAGGTTACTGTCTTCCATGGCCTGGCTAATCCCTGTATTTTACATACCTGGCTCAATCATACCTTCATCTTTGCTACAATGACACCAGTTAATTTTCAGTTTGCCACTACCTCTTTTGGGCCATTTCCAGGCTCTTCCAGCCCATCTTTCTCACTTACTAACATAGTACAACCAGAACATTCACAAACTCACAATGTATCCAGTATTCTCCTTTACATCTCCCTGCGTTCACACTAGCATAAGATTTTTGCAGTATTAAACTAACAGCATCACCTGTGTGACATTTCCTGCCCAGATATTTTAACTTCATACTTACACTTTTCCCAACATCATCCTTTGAACTCATCAGGTCTTCCATCTCTGCGCGGAACTGCTTATTGATTCTTTCCAGCTCAGCCTTCTGCTCTATGGCTTCTTCCAGGGCTCTGGCCAAGGAGAGGGCCTTAGTCTCCTTCTCACGGGCTTCTGCCTCAGCGCGGTCCCGTTCTTCTGCATACTTGGCAGAGATGTTCTTCTCCTCTGCCAACAACTACAAGAGCACAGAATCAGTATCTGAGAGATTACTGACAATTCTGTAACAAGGTAATCATGCATCTTTTTGTTACTGCCTTCTTAATACTGTTCTGCCACAGACAGAAGGAACCAAGACAAGGCAGCTTCAAAGAATGAAGCACGCCATCCCCCTTTAGTAACTGTTATGACCTCAAATGAACAAGTGTCTGATTTCCTCGGCCTCCAACCTATTATTTCCAGCTTTCTCTCAATGATGATCTGCAGACAACACTTTAAACTTGATCTTGATACAAGTGTTATCCCTTCAGGAAAAGGAGCATCGCTAAATTTCTTATGCATGGAACAAACTTAATTTTCTTCTATGAAAGCTTATTTCTCCCCTCTATATGCTATGCCTTAGTTCAGAAATAAATATGCATTCTCCAAACAAAGTTGCTTAGATATTCCTAAAGCAGACCTGCCAATAAGATGCAGCTACTGAATGCCCAGTGACTGTAGTCATACCTGATCAAACTTCTTCTGCTTCTTCTCTAGGTTGGAAACAATCTGCCGCTGATGATCCAGGTCCACAGCGAGGTCATCCAGCTCTTGCTGCAGACGGGTCTTTGTCTTTTCCAGCTTGTCATATGCAGCTGTCTTCTCTTCATAACGCTGGCTCAAGCCCTCCAAGTCCTTCTGCAGCTTCTTCCTGGCTTCCTCTGCTGACTCAAGGCAGCCCAGGCCATCATCCATCTTCTTCTTTGCATCTATTGCCTGAAGGACAGAAAAGATCGCACGTGAAGCCATGCCACATATAACACTGTATGTACTTTACTGGCATCAGAAGCTGAAGAAATAAATCCCCTCATTTCTGAAGGTATTGCTCCCCCCTCAAAGAATACTATATGACTGAATTCCCAAAGGAATTCCTGGATAGAAATCTACAAGTTATTCATATAATTACCAAAGACCTCTTCATTTCCTCTCTGACCCGAGTCACCAGGATCACCCTTTCCCAGGAAAGGTTCCATTACTAGAAATCAATTCTGCATTTAGATTTTACTTCCTTAGAGACAGACCTGCACTTATGCTTCCTCTCAAAAGTCCTTGTTTTATGGGATGCAAACTTTGTACCTGTTGCTGAAGAACAGAGATCTGTTTCTCCAGATTTCTTTTTGCCTCCTCTTCCTCTTCCAGTTGTTCTTTGAGACTGTTCTTCTCATCCTCCGTTTGCTTCAGCTTAGTGCTGAGGCTGAGTTTTATGCGAGTCTCCTCCTGCAGCAGCTCCTATAAAGCAAACACCCCAGTAGAATTCAGCACCACTCCTTGGCTTTAAAGGCTCACAGTCCTCACCTGCTCTCTCCAGAATGAGTACTTCTGAAGTTGAGTTTAAATATACAAATTATTTCACAGATAAGACAACTGAAGACAGAATTCATAATTGTCTTACAAGGAGTCAGTATAGAAACAAAATATTGAGAGGGTTTCTATTCTCTCACACACTCTAACAATTAAAGTATACTACTTCATTATCCAAGCCATCCGTAGTCTTTTCTGGAGTCCTCCGAGTAGCACACAAAGCATTAAAAACTTTCCCCACAACAGCATGACTGTACTGTGTTACATGACTTTCTCATATCCCAATATCACAGAAACGGACACCAGGCTTAAGTGACTTCACATCGTTAAAAACAACTTTGGTCTTAGCAGAATTTTAAGACACTGGTCATCTACCAACCACATTTCTTGATTTATACCGCCAGTGCTTGAACTGAAGGATCTGTAGAGACTAATAAAACCAGGCTTCAAACTAGTGCATAATTTTTTGTATTAGGTGCTATCTTTGAGTCTATTTTTTAAAAAGAGTAATAAGTAGACAGAACACCAACGACTGTTCAAGGCTACTTAGTAGCTGAAGTTTGCTGGGCTCTTCCTTTCCCTTCCAACCTTCTGCTTGGTGCTCCATGCTTTACCAAAAGAGTTATATTCTACTAACTGTAAATGGTTGGTTTATCCCAAAGTGTAAGACTAAGCATGATTTTTTTCCTGAAAAAGTACCAAATTATTTGAATATATATTGTTTCCCTAACATCCACTATGAAACAGTTTTCTGCTTAACTTTACAAATTTACCAGAAATCACACATGCACACACACAACTCCTGTCAAATGCTGACTATGAAGATCTCAGACAAGAACCTAGCATTCCAATGCAGTTCTAGTATTAAAGAGCTCTCAGGCAGAAAGGTGATACAGGAGGACTTCTAAATCTAAGACTGGGAAAGTTACATATGGTCCACATACTGAGGAAGAGGAGGGAAGACAAATGGCTTGTTTCTGTAGAAATGTTCTCAGTACCACGCAGTATAACACTTGAGCAAAAATCAGCCAGACCCAATCCTCTGAAGTGCTGTATATCCAGTAATTAATGGTGTCCAAAGTGATTTCTCACTTCAAGAATTTGTAACGGACAGTGGCTGCACCACACACAGATGCCTTGGCTTCCAGTGCTCTCACCTGTGTATCCTGAAGCTGTGATTCTAGGGCAGAGAAGTCCTTTGCTAATTTGATTGATTTGCTGTCAGACTGGTTCAGAAGACCTGTGACATTGTCCAATTCGACCTGAAGGAGAGATGAAAGTATCAATTGTTAAATGCATCAGCAAAAACAAAGCAGGAGCAGATAAACAGCTATGAGACCTGAAAGTGAAAGCCTAGGCACCTCTCAAAAGTTAGGTATGTGTATAATCTCTCAGGGGAATTAACGCATCATTTCCAGAGTCCCAGGGATGAAATATGAGAAGTCAAAAAGAGATTTTAATTTGGGATCACTCCTGTTGCAACAGCCTTCTGGTTTTGGTTGTTTTGCAGTTGTTTTTTTTAAAGCCTAGATGAGATTTTAGACAGACTGGCAAGAATTTTAAAAGCTTCTATTAAACTAACTTTCTTCTATATTATGGTATCTGCTTCAGAACTGGATGCAGAGTCTCAAAATTACATTTTTGCACCCCAAAAGATCGGGGTGCACATATCAGCACTGCTCAACTTTTAATGACATCCCTCCATAGAGAAGTCAGAAGACAATGCTTCGTGTGAATCAAAGGGATTTGCTATTCCCTTGAAGAAAGGAGGAAAAATCCCTACATTTCCACATCGCCCTCAAGCCACCCCTCACCACCACCAACCACATGACAAAGATTCAAAACGCTGTCTTCCAAATGAGTTACACAATCACCAGTGTGTTTATGCCACCCTAGGTTCACAACCAGCTGAGTGTTTACAGATCTGTTCTGTACAAACTGATGCATGCGGAAGGGGAGCAGACATGCTCATACTTTAAGGCTTACAAAACTCAAATGGCAACTGGTTAATTACTTCACTTTCTCAGGGCTGCTCATGGTAAGCAACAGCAATCCAAATGTCCTGCCCCGGCAATGAAACAAGGAGTTTGCAAAGTCCTTAGGAAGCAAACTATGGATTTGGGTTTTGTTGGAACTTTATCCTTGGGAGGAACAGGATTTCTGAACTAGATATGGGATGGTGCCATCCTACAAGCTTTTCTCTCTAGCCCTGGGCTGAACCAGGAGCTAAGGAAAACCCATGCCACTCACCTGCAATTTGTTAACCCTTTCAGCCAGCTCAGTCTTCACTCTTTCACCTTCTGTAAATTTCACCTGCAGCTCTTGGAGCTGAGCGTCTACTTTTTTCCGCTTGTGCTCAGCATCTCCTTTGCCTTGCAGAAGAGCCTTCACCTCATTGGACAGCTCAGCCTTCTCACTTTCCAGAGCTTGTTTTGCTTTTTCAAGATTTGCTTTCACCTGAAGAGGAAAAATAAAACCAACAAACCCCCTCAGACTTTAGATAAGGCAGGTTCCTTCCACTGAGTGTGGTTTTTCCCCCCCTAACAGGCACACTAATGTTTCGTGTTTAGCAGGCAAGTTCTAGACTGCTTAATCAAAAAAACCCCAATTTGAATCGCTTGCCATGGATAAACAGCAGACAATCTAACAGTCAGAGGAGACAACAATACACC
Organism: Thinocorus orbignyianus; assembly: GCA_013400375.1. Taxonomy (NCBI): domain Eukaryota; kingdom Metazoa; phylum Chordata; class Aves; order Ciconiiformes; family Thinocoridae; genus Thinocorus; species Thinocorus orbignyianus. The sequence goes on from VXBW01005540.1 coordinate 1,250,548, forward strand.
ATCAGACTTCCAAATTAAAGGCTGTACAAGTCAACAAGTGCTAGCAGTGAAAAGAACGTCTTGGCTATGCAGTATAACATGCCTGATGGGAAAAAAAAGAATGAATGTAACTATTTGGAATAACTTCATATATGCTTCATAGTGAAAAGTGATCTACCACAGGAAGGACACAAGCCTAATGTCATGAACACGTTGTGTTCTTCTGCAGCTTTAAGACGTAGTCACAGAGCAGCTATCATTTCAGGGAGGCTGACTGCTCTGGCCTTTTCTGTTCCACATACCCGTTTGGTTTGCTCTAACTGTTCTGCCAGCTCTTCAATGGCTTGTGAATGTTTCTGCCTCATCTCTTGGATCTGAGCCTCATGAGTTTTTGCTTCATCTTCAAGAGTCTTCTTCAAAACCGTTACTTCTTGTTCTCTCTTTGACCTGCAAAATTCACAAATTCCATTTAGATTCCAAGGAGAGAATCAAACAGGTGTGTATATCCATAAACAGCATCTCTAACGCAGAAAAACACCGAAATCTGTTTGACCCTACAAGCTAGAAAGACACTTATAGAAGTTAAAACTCAGCATTGCTCCCTTCCTAAGTGCAAGTTGGCAGCATTATTTTCAGCATAAGAGTAATAGCCTGAAAGTATGAATGTTTCAGGGGTATCACTAACATGTGTTTAGAGAGAGAATTAACTTCCTTACATCAGGTAAGGTAATACAGTCTTTACTACAGTTTGCACACTACCTCCTCCTTCTGTAGACAGGAAGGCTGCTAACCCACCCACCCTCATAAAGGCGAAGACTTGCTTTGGTGAGAGACTTTATGTGGCAGCATTAATTAAAAAATGAAAACCAAAGAAGACAACAAAGCTACACGCTGGAGATACCTGAGTTCTTGTTGAGCAGCTGTAGAATCTAGCGTGTCTTCTAGCTCTGTTTTCAGTGCTTCCAGCTCTTCTCCCAGGTCCCGCTTCTGTTTTTCAGCTTTATTCCTGAATGCTCTCTCAGACTCCAGGTCTTCCTGCAGCTCAGTAATCTGGGATTCGAGTTCCCTGATCTTTTTCAGGGCCATGTTCTTCTGTGCTGCCTCTTCTTCCACCCTGCGTTCAACATAGGGTTCTGGTCAGAGTTGATTTAAACTGTATGTAAATTAAAACACCTGTCCTACCAAGAATAACCAAGAAAAAAACAAAGCTGGTATTGGTCAGCTCTACATTTAAACTTTGATTCGTGTATCATCTACAAATTCTCAGTTCTATTTCCCAATACTTGAGAGAGCACGATTTACTTACCTTAAAGAAGGAGACAGATTGAGACTGACAACAGAAGAAAGCAGAAGAGAAAGCAGCATTTTACATCGGAAATAGGTGAGTATAGCAACTATAAGAGAGACAGTGTGTTGGCACTACTTTTTAACCCCTTCTGAAATCTTACTGCTCCAGTGAAATGTGTGCAATGTGTGTTATATTAATAGTCTAGCTCTGTACAGAGAATGTGGCAACGAGCAGCAGCCAGAGAACTCTGATGCCGAGGACATGGATCTTAACAGTCCATAGGCTGAAATACAACAGCCATAGGGACCATTCAGTCCCTATTCCAATGTGACACACAACAAGAAATACTTCCCAACCTGGTGGTCCCTAAACCCTGCAGGTCAGGTTCTCACCTAGCTAAGGCTGCCTGCAGCTCCTCTTCCTTCTTGGCCAGCTGCATTTTGAGTTCTGCAATCTGAGCCTGCAGCTCAGCAATCTGGTCATGCAGATCACTGGAGTCTCCTTCAAGCTTTCGACGAGTCTTTTCCAATTCTTGCCTCTGCTTTTCTTCACGCCGCAGCCGTTCTGATGGAGATGGGGACATATTAAGTTACACAGACAAGACATACTCAAAGAACGGTGAAAAAGCAGAGAAAATAAATCTATTAAAGCAATAGTTTCTTTCCTAATAATACAACTGTTCAAACTGTAGGTGGAGTGCCTTATTCTCTCGGTACCTATATATTCAACTGCCCCATATTTTGCCCTCAAAACACATCTGGGCAATCTCTCTTTCCCACCCCTGTCACTGTAATAAACAACGCCAGCACAACGCCAGGCTCTCCCAGCACCCACACCACACAGGCATAAGCACTCGTTAAGTGATGCTGAACACAAGGTCTGCTCTCCCTCTACTGAAGCTACACAGGCTGGCTCCAGCTACGTTAACCTGGGCAGTCTCCAGATGAAGTGCCTCTATCTTGAATGCTGAAGAACTCGTGCAAACAGGATATCAAAACCAGCACTAACCCTGACAGATTGATGCTGCTGGAAGTAGAAAAGTGGAGACACTTCCACAGTAGGAGAAGAAAGAGAACCAGCCTCTCTTCTCCATTGGCCTGCTGCTTTGGAGAGGATTTTTATTTAGATCAAGGGCTCAGCTGACAAGGCATGTAACCTTCAGCCAGCGATTGAACAGCTCTATCAAGCCGATCAATAGCATACACACTCTACAGACTAATTTTTAACCCCTCAGAAACTGGAGAGAACTACAGCTATAGAAATGAAACTGAAGTTCAACAAATTTTAACAAGAAACCACCTGAAACTAAACAGGCAAGTCCTTTGCAGGATCTACCTTTAAAAAAAACAACAAACAAAACCCAAAGCACCTTCAAGGTCTGTGATCATGGCCTCATGCTTATTCTTAAGTTTGGCTAAACTCTTAGATTTCTCTTCTTCCTCTGTCAGGTTCGTTGTAAATTCAGACATTCTGTCTTCCAACAGCTTCTTCTCCTGCAGAATTGAGAAGGCAGTGTCAAAGCCCTTGCTGGAATCACAAGGCTTTTTTTTACAGAGTTGACTGTGCTTAAAGATGTCAATGTCACAAGTGCCTACTCCTGCTACAAGGAAACTTGGAGCAAAAGAAATCCTTTCAGGATTACAAACAGTATTCAAATAAATGAGTAGTTAAAAGATTTGTATTTGGCAGCTCTTTCAAAGCTGAATGGGAAGACTGTTTACAAAATAACTTGCCACTGTTTGGCATAACAATGTATCAGAAAACGTTTGCTAATGGATTGTTATTCAGTCAAGGCTATTTAAACATCATGCAATACTGACTTGCAAAGAATATAGGCAGGCAGTGAATTTCAAAAATTCAGGTCAGAGTTGTCAAATTAATTCATAAGTTTCCCCCTAGTATGAGAAAGGTCAACCTTTGGTGCATGGCTCCAGGAGAAACACCTGTGCATCTTTGGACTGCTTAAGAAGTTGAAGGAGTCTTACCTTAGCCAGTTTGACATTCTGATCTTCCAGAACCATCACATCTTCTTCCAGTTTCTTCAATTTGGCCTCTGTGGTCACTTTTTCTAGTTGCAACTTCTGCCTTGCACTTTCCTCTTCTTCAAGCTGCTCCTCTAGTTCCTTCACAACACCCACAGAAAAGCAAGACATCTGTCAGTGCTGCTCACTAACCAGTATGGCACAGCAGCAATACTAGAACTTGGAAGGTTTCTTCAGTCTTCCTTCAGGGTATTACTAGTACTTTCCAGAAGTGACATCTCTGCCATGACTTAATACACCATACTGCATTTTAACAAACAAGTTTTCTAGCAGACTAATTAATGTTATTTTGCAGAGAAGAATGCTACCATTCCTAAAATATCTGGCTTATGTAAAGACTTCTCTAATTATTTGACAAGCGGCCATCATCTTCATCTTCAAGAACGGAACAGCTCATTCCAGATAACTGACTGAAGGCCTCAGGCTCAGCACCAGCATCACTGTGTTCTATTGCTATTTCCACAGATAGATTTTCTATGCTTTTCTTTTTTTTGTCTGTCTCTCCTGTTTCCCTACAAGCTGAGCCAAAAGAACTATTCTAACCATTACTACCCTCTTTACTGACAAGTGAACAGCATTCCTAAGGCATTACCTGGATGTTCTGCTGCATTTTCTTCTTTTCAGCCTGCAGATGTTGACACCGTTCTTCCTCTTCCTCTACCCTCGCTTCCAGGTCATGACATATCTCCTCCAACTCTTGTTTCTTGGCTGTCAGGCGGGCTCTTATCTCCTCAGCTTCAGCACAGAGTTCAGTTTCTGCTTGCAACTGTTCCTGCAGCTGCATCTTCTCTGCCATTAACTGCATCGGACACAAAGCCGGAAATAAGACAAGCTCCAATCTACCAAAGCACTTAGCAAGCTGTTACAAATCTTCATCTATTGCAGCAGTCTTGTGCTGCTAATCTAACCCTAAACACCAAAACATAGTTTTTAAGTGTTTGTTCTCCTTCACAAACCATGCATTGCAACCATGTATTCTGTTAGCCTTACCAAACTTCTCAAGACCATATCCATTTGTAATAAGGAAACTGTCTGGTTTTCCCTTGCAAAAGTAACACAAATAATTATGTGCCCTACAGAAAAACAATCCTGCAATCACCTTCTGTGTTCCAAACAAAAAGGAGTCCACTAATGACAAGGCTGAATTCAATCACCTTTCTCAGCCAAAGGAGACTTTTCTTCACATAACAGCTACAGAAGGGCAATAGATAGTCATTGTACAGAATGACCTGCTAGAGGAATTGAGCTGGGAAGAAGGGCAAAGGAAATTGAACAAGATAGCAGCCAAGTCAGGTATTTCAACAAGCTGGAATCCTGCAGCTTATCCATCAGACCAATAAAGCAAAGGAGGAGTTCTCAAGCAGTTGGACAAGTGGAGAGAGAATGACTTTTACACATGAGGTTTGCAAACTCACTTGGGCCTGGAAGGTCTCCATTTCACTCAGTCTGTTTTCTGCAGCAAGCTGCTTCTCCTTGACCTTTATTAGTTCTTCTTCCTTGGCCATCATCTCCTCTTCCTGTCTGCTTACTTGCAGAAGTGGCTTCACCTGAAAGGGAACCAAGGGAATGAGATGTGCATAAGGAAATCATGAAAAGAGCTCTTGGAAAGCACTGAATGAAACAACATTTTAGTTAAGTGCCATATTTGAAGATCTGACCATTTGTTTTGTTGTGAACACCAGGAGGATTACAGAGGACTAGATATCATCTACTCTGCCAATAACACACTTTCTGCCTTCCTGACTTTTACTACAGGATGGGATGCATCAGGAAAAGGCTGGGTAAATTCCAGACCCTCAAGGGCTAAGTAGTAATAGCAGAAGAATGAAAAAGCTGCCATATGGTTGGGAAATTCATCAACAGGTAGGTCAATGTAAACAAAAGCAAACAACACCCATCTCTGTGCTACACCATCAAAACCCCTTAGAAATCATTTCATAGGTAAGAGAGGAAAAGTTTCAGCTCTGCTCTCAACTCTCATTTAGTTGCAAAGTCTCATGGCTAAAAAGCAAGAAATCCCATATGTTTAGAAAAGAGACCATTTCTTCATGTGTTCATTGTCTTGAGAAAGGTAAAATATCTATAAGTCTAACAAGACCAGACCTCAGTGCTTTTCCTTTGCTCCAACCACCCTGGAGAGAGAGATGGCAATCTATCCCCATATTAACATTTTTTGTCTAGCTAAATTGACTACCCACATAGTAAGCGACTCTTTTAAGTACCGTACCACCAAAGTAGTGATCCTCTTGGGCATAAGGAACTAAAAGATGACTTCTGCTTTCCCACAACATTGCTTGGATATAGCCTTTTGCTTGGTTTATGCAGCCATACTGCATATATATGCTATAACATTCTCTGCCTAAATGAATCAAGGCGCAGTTGCAAGCCAACTCCCTTGTAGAGGAAGTAGCTTTTGTGCTCTGGTTCAACCTGACAAAACTGTCAAAACTGCACAGGGAAATATATTACCTTGGTGAACAACCTCCACCATTGCCAGTTCCGCAGTTTCAAGTAGGCAGCACAGTTCCTCTGAAGCACTTTCATGGCTGTCAATTGCTGCTGGCGCTTGGCAAAGGCTCTGCAAGAGAAGTAGAGATCAGACAAATGAACCCACCACACCACGCAACTCTCTCCACCAAGCCCGTTCTTAGAGACCTCTACATTTTTACTTCAGAAGGCTATCTCCTAAAAACACAGCAAAATTTCCAGTTAACTTCCTCTATCTTTTAAAGAGTTACTTTTGCTCAGGTAAGAACGGTTATCCCCTCCATTATTCATTTTCCTAATTAAAAAAGTTTTTCCCTGTTGTCCTGTAACCTGAAGAGCCTCACTATCTTCAGTTCAAAACAGGGAGATGTGAAACAGGTAACAGGTGTGTTTTCCTGCCAATCTGACAGATACTATTTTTGGTTTTAGAACTGTACCATTTGCAGTCCTATCAAACAGCTTAAGAGAAATATTAAACCCAGATCAGTACCATACTAAGAGCTTTTAATTTTCACATTTGCAGTTTACAGCTCTTCTGTCAAAAATCTTGCTTGCTGTATTGTTATAGAGAGAAATAGACTTTACTGCTCTATGGGACATCAACACACTGAGTTTCTTGCAGGTGCCTGAAGTCTGGTATTACAGAGATCATAAAACCCTAAAACAACCATCAACTGTTACATACAACAAATAAATTATGGCCCTACTGACAGAAAATAATTTTTAGTCAGCTTTTGTCCAAGAGAAACTTGTACCTGAATGGGAGAAATACACATTTATAATGTACTTCACAAAATACAGTCCTTACTTTCTGGCCAGGTAGCCTCTGCAGCATGCCTGGAAGCCAATAATGACATCTGTGATCTTCAGGTCTCTCTCTTCTTCAAGATGAGCGAGGACTCCAGCTCTGAAAAACACTTTACTTTGTCCAATTCGATAAAGGTTAGCATCCAGCTCCAGTGCTTTGATCTGAAATGAGAGAGAGAAGAATTCACCTCCTGCAAAGACTACTTCATGTGAAACATCATAAAACATATTTGTGTCTCATGGCTGTAAGATACCCCTTCCCTACAATTGAGCCACTCAGGCCAAAATTGCTAGCTCCCAATAAGGTCTTGTCCCAATTAGAGGAACTGGAGCTCAGCCAAGCATAGCATGAAATGGGGGTAACCAGAAACAGAAAATATGATAGAAAGTATTAATACAACACCACATCAAGTACCCAGAACTACAAGGACTTTGTGAGGAACATGTGCCTAGTTCCATGAGTCCTCTTCCTTTCCTAAAGGCAACACATCTGTTGATCCTTCTTACTTACTTTTTCCCAGTCCTAATCTTATTCAGAAAACAGTACCCCAACCAACTTTGTCCTTCTCTGAAGGATTTGCTCTCACCACTTACACTAGGTTAAGATGAATAAGGTATATATGCCTTTAAGACAGGCAAAAAAGGAATCCTTTACAGCCAAATTCAATTCAGTCTCCTCTCATCTTCAAGCTACAGAGCCAAAGACTTCCCTTTGAAGCAGGCAATTCTGCAGAAATTAATTAGAGCCTTCACTGAAAGCATTTGTCATCAGCTAGCCATTGCAAAAAGTTTGTTGAAGCTCATACTTGAAGCATGTGCTAAAGATAACATTAATGCTTCTAAGCATTTTGATTCCATGAATACTGCTGCCATATCAAAGTACACGCATCTATGGAAACAGAAAGATCCTTTTACTGAACTTCATGCTAGTCAAAAGCCTCCATCTGCAAAGCCAAGAGACAGCTTTCTGCACCCTCCTTTTCTCAGACAAAACATTTGACTTTGGAATCTTGGTCAGTGAGCAAAAGATATATTTAACACGCACCACTCAGATTTCCACACCACACCCATGAAGTTTATTCTATTCAAGTAGAGTTTCTAGAATGCCTTACCATCAGCACGCAAGCCTGCTTTCCATCCATAAATCCTTTGGGAATTGCATTTGGAGTTAAGATTTCATATCTGAAAAGGAGAAAGCAGTAGACTACTTACACAAGAATATTTGAAAACAACAACAACAAAAAATCAGTAGCTTGAGATCTTATGGTCTTGTTAGAAGAAAAAAATGGCACTTCTAGACAAAAGATTAAGAAGCAGCAGTCCTAGATGGGGTCCTCTACACCTCACCTGAACTTACATGCTTACTAGAGAAGTTAAAGATGCTTTTGGGAGGCTTTGTGCCATATGGACAGATGTTCTCTCTTCTGCCTTTGAAAACAGTGGCAATCTAGTTGCAGTAAATACTTCAATTTTTGCACTTCTGTCTTAACTTTGCCAGGATAAAGACCGCTTCAGATTCTTTTCTAGACCTTACCTTTGTCTGAATTCCTGGAACACAACTCTGTTGGGGAAACCTTGACGACAAATACGGATTCCCTCTAGCACTCCATTACAGCGAAGCTGGTCAAGGACCAAGTGGGGATCTAGTTTTCCAGCCTAGTGAGGAAAAAGCATATTTTATATATACCACTAAGCTTTTACAAAAGAGGCTTATTCCCTTGCCTCCCCGCTCTGTTTTGTAAAGCAGTCAGTTCTTTCCCAGTTAGAAGCAATCAAAAGCTTTTATGCCATGTTAAGAACTGCAAAGATCAGTCTCCATATTTGTGATAAGTATACAGTTATTTAGGAAGACATTAAACAGATATCCTGAGAAAACAGGACCTCTGTATGATCTCTTACAAAATGTGACAAAAGATAGCAACCAAGCCACCTGACCCGAGAAGCCCATGTAACACCACACAGGCTGTACTGCTGTAACTGTCTTTACCTTTTTCTCATGGTTGGGAATAATACAACGGACGAAGTTGGGGTTGGTGTTCCTCAAGGTAGCCATCAATTTAGCCAGCTGTTCTTTATAAAGCTGTCCCACTGTTCGGAACATACCCTTCCTGGTTTTAAAGGCCCCTGGCAATGCTGTATCTGACATGCCAGCTACTTGATCCAGCCCAACGATGCGGTCAACTAGAGAGAGCAGAAGATAGCATAAAAATTCTATCACAAACAAAAGACTCATCGGAAAGTACAAAGAACATCTGGGTAGAACGGGATAAATGAGAGGAGCTGCAGGATCCTTTTTGCTTCATCTCTACACAGATGTCGACTCCTGTACAGAATTTGTGCAGGGATAGGAGCAGGAAGGAAAGATAAGCAACAGCTCACTACAGGAAGTTTGAGTGATGGAGTCAAACTTACTCCCAACCATTCTACTGATGTGCTGGATGGCAGCTCTGGAAGAGCAATCTAGAAGTGAGTTTCAGATGCTTCTATTTGCTTAAGTTACAATGAAAAACAACAAACCAAGAGTTCTAGCTGCTAGCCCAGCAGAGTCAACTATTGATTAACTCTGACCCAGAAGGTGCCACAGTGAGAGGAAAAGGCCCAGCTTCACTTTTGCATTACAGGCAGAACTGCCATGACTGGTGATCAGAAAAGACATATCTACTTGTAAACTGAGCAAACATGGTAAAAGGCATGGTAAGAGTCATGATAGAAACCAAGCCTCAAGATACCACTGTTTGAATTATTTTTTGAGTACAAGTACTCCATGACAGAGACACGAACAATACCACTCAGAGAAGTCAGAACTCCCTGCCCCAACAGTTTCTCCACTGTGTCACTGTGACATCCAAGCACTGGTGAAGCTATCACCTTGGTGGGTGGACCCCACAGACCCCTTTTTTCAACAGAAAAAAACAGCTATAGAGTAGCAGGGGCAAGAAGAAATTAATGCATTACTTTTTTCCATTGTCCTTCTACATGGAGATAAAAATTCACCCACTCAACCAAAACCAACTGTATCACCCCCATTAAATTTTTATTAAGGGCTTAAAGCTACTCCTTCACTTTATCTTCAGCGGTTAGCTGACGCCTACACTCAGGCTCCCAGTCTTCACTTCAGAAATTACATCAACTTGTGCTTAACTGACTTCTCCTTAAAAAACCCCAACAATCTGTTAAGAGAAACCACTACAAAAGAAACAAGAAAGGATACTCTCATTTACAGCTAATATTACTTTAGAACTGCTCAGTTCTGGAGTATCTGTTAGAATAGGGTCACGGTTGTCTTATCAGAAAGAAGTTTATGTTACTAGATGACATCACAGGGAAATCCACAGAAGAGTGTCCCAGATTGCAGCTGGAACAATCCTCTTAAAAATCTTGAGCCCTGCAATCTATATCAAGATAGCAAAAAGGAATCACTTGCAACAGAAGATCCAGCTAAGAACAATAAACAAGAGCTGATCAGCTGTGGATCAGTTGACACTAAGTCCAAAAGGAGTGTCCCACAGCAAAGACCTTCTGAGTAGCAAGTTGCTGATGGTCAATTTTCATGCAGTACATGTTCCTTTGCCAAACTAACTTTCTTTTACATGATCAGCAGCTGAAGTCAAATCCCAATACTAGAATCAACATTAAACTGGATTTCAATTTAAATACAGTCTCAGAAATCTTCCTTTCAAGTCTTGCAAGAAACACAGCCTTGCTAACTCTATGTTCAAACAGCTGACAAGGATGTGCTTTTAGTTGTTCCTATACAAGTCTTGCAAGAGCAACCTTCAGCACCTGAATATGCTCCTATTTTTCTAGTATCCACTTGCAAGGTGAGAGTTTTGCTTTTGTTTTAAAGTCCGTGAGGAGCTACTAGCACAAAGCAGAGGAAATGAACAAGAAAGACAAGCAGGTATGACAAAGGGACAAAGAGAAGTTAACGGAAGCAGTTCTTGCATGATTCTAGGATGCATTACACACATGACACGACAGCTGGGTTTCTCAGTCACCTGGTTCTAGATGAAGAATAGGAAAGTGTTGATAGAAATAGGCTCTCTGAACGTTCTGCATCTCTGCAACAGACAGAGACGTCAAAGAAAACCCACCACAGAAAGTGACAGCAACAGTAAGACTCAAAAGCAGATAAACCCAGAGAAGATAGAGTAAAATACTGAACAACATTGCAGAAAGAACACACCAGTTGCAAGACTGAAAACATAGATTCAACCTCAGATCTTGTGTTTGAGCGTTGCAGCTACGCAAGTTGTTGGGACAAAATGGTGCATTCATATTTTATCCTGACATTCTTGGTTTTGAGAATTAATTGCTATATATGCAGCAAGATTAACATAATATGATGCAAGTGAAACTTTCACTGGTTTTACAGTGAACTTTTAACACAATACCATGATCTAAGTAAAGGATGTTCCAGGTAATTCTCATCTTGGTGGCTTAGTCTTCAGGGAAAAAAGCAGCACAGCTCATCAGACTTTTGATGATCAAACAAATTCTTCCACATAAAGCAAGAGAAAACAAATGAGATTAGGTTTAATTACATACCATCTTTCCACAGCTCAGACACAAACTTATCCGACGACTGGTGCAGAAGAGTAGCAATGTTATCATTCAGCGGATCCATGTTCTTCATCAGCCATTCATCTGCTTTATAATCCACCTGTAGAAGATAAACATATCAAGAAACTTGGGGGGACGTTTTCTGCAGCACAAGGTGCAAGAAGATCCTGCAGTCTACAAAAGTTGCACTGAGGTTTGCACAATCAACAGGAGATTACCAAATCATTCTTGGATTTGCCATCTAAGCAAGCATACCTATAAACTTCAAACGCTAACAGATAGCTGCATGTTCTGTTCTGCTCTGTCAGTAAAGTGAGTGGATTTGCAACATGAGTTTGCACCACCCAGACTGGGACACAAAAAACCAACTGCATCATCATTTCTGGTGATGAAGTCTCAATGCTGGTACTTTCTGAAAAGTACCTTCACTGTCACCAAGTCAGTTTGACATGTCTTCAACTATATATATATATATAAAACTTGCAGACAAAGCCCTTTAGGCCCTGTAAGGTCCAGAAAAATGGAACAATTTCATGAAATCTTCCCCTGGTTTCCCACAGGCAGCCATTTTGCCTTTTCTAAGAAGCAGTGGTTATGCATCAGAAAATACAGCAGACATTCCAGTGTTCACATTTTAGCTATTAATTCTTTACCTTGCCAGCATAATGTATGATACAGAAGTCAGCTTTGTCTTTCAGCTGCTTTGGCTTCTGAAATTTAGGGTGGGTGCCTTGTTCTTGTACAACTTTTTCCACAAAGCTTTTGTCCGTCGCTTTTGGGAACCAGCACTCTTCATCCAGCAGGGCCAGTATACCAGGAGGCCCAGCCTTAAAGAAGGGAAACATCAAAACACAATTAAATACATGACTACATTAATAATTAACACCTTTAGATGGCTAGGAAAAAAAAAAAGGTGTACCTAAGCCTGATCCCCATCACATTCACCTACTATGTGGTATCGGTTCAATTACTTCCATACTAGTAAAATTGTTAATAATTCTTCAAAATCCTCATCTGAATTCTGAACATTTTTATGATGTCTCTTCCACGACATTTGTCTAGGTTGTTTTATGTGAGGGGAAAAAAACAAAACTCTTTTTTAAGAAGGAACACTATCACACTGTTCTCCAAATACCCAGGTGTCTAAATGCAGAAGACCATAGCAGAACATTTCACAAACTAGTCCTTACTATTGAAATATCTACGAAATTTAAAGATGTCCACATTTCATTAGACCAGAATAAAAGCAACAGATATTCACTGATTCTCATCACACTTACAGCTAAGTAAGGAAGTTCACCCTACTTAAGCTAAGCCACACATGCATCTAGCACCATGCAGTCTACACAAACAAAGACAATTTTGTGAGAGGAAAGAATGGCTGACTAGATCTATTTTCACAAAATATTTCCTACGGAACTGATACTAACAGATTTATTGGTAACATACTTTCAGACAAAGAGGAAACCTTTCACTTCTGCTTCTCAGCATACCACAGTGTCAGTAGAGGACTACAAAAGCTAGTTACTAGTCTAACGGTAAAGGTTATGTGCTCAATGACAAAATTAGCACAGCAATTTCTTACTGCTTGACAGCAGAAGAACAAACTTACCGGCTTCTCTATGAGGTCAATGCAGGGCTGCAGATCCAGGCCAAAGTCAATGAAATTCCACTCTATGCCCTCCCTCTGGTACTCCTCTTGTTCCAAAATGAACATGGTGTGGTTAAAGAGCTGTTGCAACTTTTCATTTGTGTAGTTAATACACAATTGCTCAAAGGAGTTCAGCTAATGAAGAAAAAAGAAAGAACAGTTGCTTTTTAAGACACACCTACTATTGTCTTAGCTGGAAAGATCACATTTATAGTTCAGGACTTTAAGCTAGTGTTCTGTGTAGGATGGACAGCCCTTTGTCAATAACCCCATTTGCTTATGAACTCCCTTTCCTGCCACTGCATCACTGCTGCAGTCCCTAGGGAAGTTCTTACACGCTGTTCCTCAAACATTGTGAAAGAATGTTTAGTTGTAAACAGCAGAAGAATTACTGCAGCTACTTAACCCGGGAACAGAAAAGACCCCGGTTTTCTCACAAACTCAGAGCTGGCAGGTCCTCTTCGTAGGAAGAGAACGCAACAGAAGCCTGAAGACAAATTCCTAAAAGCATGTGGACTGGAAAGTTCCTTTTTAATCCTCATATATAAATATCAGAGTAAGGAAAGTGAGGGAAATTTCTTCAACATCTCTAGCTTTCTTCAAACTGTAAGGACAAGGTTAATAATCCAGGGTGGATTTTCATGTCAGACCACACTAAATATAATGCAGCTGCTGAAAAGAATTGTCCTGTTTTAATACCCCCATGTTTCAGTAATTCCTAAGCTGTTAAATCAGTTCAGCTTGATGTGAAATAACACTTCTGATCCCTGATTTTCATCCTTCTTGCAGAAAGGAGCATACATAGGTCAGAATACATGTTGGCACTGATTTGGTCTAACCTGTCTTTTTCTTTTCCAAAACTCATCAGGAGGAATAAGAAACCATTTCTGACAATTGTCAATGATGCCAAGAGGTTTCAGTGGACCATCCTTTAAATGGTTTGAGACCAGTTAACAGAACATAAAATTTAAGTCCAGTGACAATCCATAACTCCACATGACATTTTTAAAGACTTTTTTACAGGTTAGTAAACTCTGAAGCTGCAAGCTATCAAGAAACAAGAAAACCTGGAACTGTGAAATTAAAATAATTCTGATGCAGGTATCTAAAAGGATGCGAGCACCAGATTATATAGCAATGAGATAAAACATTTACAGAATGCATAAAATACTAAACAATGAACCACTTAGGTTATTGAATGATGTATCTGACAGTTCACATCAGAAGCAATCCCAAATAACAAATGTGGAATATGCATCCTTTCCAAAAGTATACTATTCTTTTCCAGTTTTGAAGTGATTTCAAAGACCTTTAGTGGTCTTTTCTCGATAGTAAACTTTGCATAGTGCAAAGACCTGACTTCTCCTTACCTCAAAAATCTCAAAGCCAGCAATGTCAAGGATTCCAATGAAGGATGCACCCTGTCGCTTGGTCTTATCCAATGCCTTGTTGATACGCATAACCAGCCACCGGAACATACGCTCATAAGTGGCTTTAGCCAGTGCTTCAACGGCAAAGTCAGCCTAAACAGAAAAAGGACAAAGATCAGGAGTTATATTATAATCCAAAGCAAGGTACAGATTACACTGTTTTGGCATTTAACGGCCAACTGCAGTCTGAGAATTTTCTGTCCACCACCAAACTCACTGAACAAGGCTCATTTCAGAGGATATTCCCAATGAAAGTAGATGGCATGGCAATACTCCATAAAAACGTGAAGAATTTGGCTTACTAAATTAGTGTGTCAAAGCCAAATTTCAGGATCCTGCTTGTTGGAGAAACCAATGACTGGTATTTGAGAAAGAATAAAAGCGATGTTCAGTCATCTCCAAAGACCACAGTAACATAGCAAGTTTTATAGACCCAAGGAAAAACTTGTAAATTATTTTGTCATTTAGGACATGTGAAACCAAATCCTCTCCTCTCCCACCCACTATCCTATCAGTGACTGACACAAACATACTATGCATAGTTAGAAATTAAATATCAAAATGGAAAGGCAGCCTGTGACTATTTCTAGACTTCACTCTCTTCCCAGTCCCTTTCATGTTACGGGGACAAATCGGGGCGGTGAGTGAGCACAGGAGCTTAGCTCCATTTAGGAGGCCAATAGCTTCTAGGTCAAGTTTCACTTAGAGTGTTATAAAATTTAGAGTTTCAAGGGTGCGCAGCAAATTCTTCAATCCTAGTAGCCAACCAACTCAAACCTGATGCTTTTTAGACTACAGCATCTTGAAAATGTCATTCTTGCATACAGAACTGAAGGAACTTTACTCCCTTGGGACAGTCAGTAACCAAAATAAGAGGAGTTGAATTCTTTCTCTTTTTTTTTTACTTTTTTGTCCAGATGACAAAAACTGCAGGAGCAGGGTGATTTCTATCCTTAAATAGATCAAGTCAGCAAATACTAGAAGCAGTATGTATGCTACATTATATAAGTAGGGTTGCCACACACTGCAAACATAAAGATGCTTATTAAAATGCTACAGAAACCTCTAACATGTTTGCTAGCTTTGTGACGGCAAGATTAAAGACTAAAGCACTTGTTAATTTTTAGAGAACGCATACCTGCTCTTTGGTCTGAGCTTTCTGGACATAATCTCGCCCAACTTTGATGCGAGGAGTCAGGATACCTCTAGTGAAATCGGTCACATTGATACCCAGAAGGTGAGACACTTTCTGAGCAGCTAAAGATGGCAAGAGGAAACAACAAAGAGATTAACGTTCTGCTGGGTTTTTTTCACAGCAAGCAAGAGAAAACATTCCTGCAACTGCCTTCCCAAGATAGTAATGTAACAGCATATAAAAAACGTTAAATGAAGAACTGGTTCATGAGACAAGGAAAAGTCTCTTCAAAAAATTCCCCCCACAACTCTGGTAAGCCATACTACAGGTTATTGATTTTCTCCAGAAGCCACGAGAATAAATTTGAAGCAATATTCTCATAACACTAAGTCATAACAGGGAAACTTTAGAAAGTTCATAGTCTGCGATCAATTTAAATATATGTCAAGTGCCAGACTTCATAATCAAGCTAATTGTTCTGTCTTCATCCACTATTAGTCTTTGAGGTGACTCTTGTATTTCAGATTCAAGATCCGAAAGCCAAATGGTTTACTCTCTTCCCCAGAATGCCATTTAGAGCCTCTTTTCTGTAATAGTACTAGTCAAAAACATAAAGACCTAAAGATAAATTAGAAACCTCTCCTATTTCTGCAGCACATTTATAATGAAGGTCTAAGAGCTAAGCCTTCTGTCACGTGAAACGTGACATGGTACTATTTACACATGTAACAGTGGGCAGGGCAACTAAAATATGTACACATACTTTATATCCATCACAGAAATATCCACTTTACTGCTCCTACAGTTGCAAGTCTACAAGAACATTCCACTAAGTCTGATAATATAGGTTTGTAGGAGCAATCATTCCTAGCTTGGTCGAACTACACACACACACTACATATTCCAGTAGAGTAATCCTTTTCAGCTGGTCATCGCCTGTGCTTCCTGCCTGGCCCTGTCACAAGAACAGTGTCACATTCCTGCCCATGGGTGGCTGCAAACCCACACCTGGAGAAACACTGTGTGTATTCGTACGAAGGAGCATGTCAGCTCCTTTGACAAATAGTTCACCTTACAGAAAAACAGGACTCCAGCATTCTCTACATACTGTAATACATTCTTCTACGTGCAAAGCATTCCTGTAGGCTTTTTTTCTGCATTTTTCTTTGGGGTGGGAAAAGGAGATTAGTTACCTGTATTGTCTGGCATAGAAGCTTGGTCTGTATTACGCTCCTTCTTGAAGAATATGTTGCCAAGCTGAAGAACACCTGAGATAACCTTCAGCAGACCTTTAAAGTAATAGTAATAGCTTAGTGTCAGACACCACCAAAAACCCTTACACAACCCAGTTACATTTCCCGACATGATTAAGAGGCTTCTCAATCCGCCAAAGATCTTTCTGGAATTTGGGGAAAAAATACCACAGATAATTCCTCTCCATGACTCCCATTCCGGACACAGGAAGGACTTTTCCCATCCCTTTTACACAAGAGTACTGCCCTGGTTTGAGGTGAAACAGAATCAACTTTCTGTTGGGTAATTTTACTGAAACTGCAGTCTGGAAATTCACCCACTCTCATCATCATTATAGTAAAGTATAAGACAGGACTGAGGGTAATGCGCCACCCTACATTATTTACACTTTTTTGGTAAAACATTTTTTCTCTGTTAGAGGGTCAAAATTCACTGTTTTCCTCAATGACTACTGTTAAATACAGCAAAGAGACAGTTATTAAGAGTACAAACCAAATACAAGAAAGCAGATTTTGTTCCTTTAACCACATGTCACTTTCAGCTCCCTGGCCAAGGTCTGTAGCCCATACAGGCTCACATTCTAATGTATGAAGGGCAGCACGCCGTGGGCGAAAGTGCCTGTACCGTAACTATTACTAATTACATGCTGAAGCACCCCACCCATTGCTAATGACACATTCATACTCCTCAAATGGTGCATGTCACAAAAGCAGCATCAGATGCTAGAACAGGAAAGACATTTTTCAAAGCCATAGCATCAATTCAATTTTCACCATCTATCAATCAAAGCTCATTGCATAACAGCTTCTAGTTGCCTTAAGCAAAGTAAACTGCCAGTCACTTGCAAAGGAGATCCTGGTTCAAAGATTTTTACATCCCTTAATTTCTACCTGCTACAGAAATATTTGTTTTAAAACAATATTCTTTTGATAGAGAAGCAAACAAAGGCTCCATATATGCTACACCAGGACTAACAGATAAGAAATTGTATGTTCCTAGTGGCATGTTATCAAATCCAGTGGTTTGACAGCTGAGTCTAGAGTCCTGACACTTGGACAGGCAGCTTAGTTTGATGTCTCATAAGGAAGGATAGTTAATGTTTAGACTTTACATCAAAACTAAGGAAGCCTACCATCCAGTCAGCTACTGTGTGTATTAGTCTTTTAAGCCTATAAGGAACATTAATTCACTGCACACTTTGAACAGTGAGTGCAAAACACTAAAGCTGTCTTTGCCCTAGTGACTGTACGGGATAGCAAAGACATGCCCTAGCGAAAACATTAAAAACTCCAACTCAAAAAAACGGGCACAGTAGGACAACCTGCCAATAAATTAGGCTGCCAGTTCTTTTATTCGGTTTAGGCAAATTTCTCTTCACCTCCCTGCAGCAGTTTCAGTCTTAGATGATTCAGGTTATCACGAGGTGTGTTAAACTGTGGATAACAACAGCGCGGATTTATTGGAGGCTGGACTGTGAAGAGCAACAATTAAGGCACACACACGCCCTACAACCACAAGAGCTGCAGTCTCCAGCAGAGAAGGTGGTGACCTTAAACCACCAAAGATGCATACTTCAGTGTAGAGAAAAAACAGTCCTAGTTTCAGAAGACCTTAGACACTGAGATTTTGCAGAACACTGGTTCCCAACCAGTGAGGCAGATCGTGAATGAGACAGCAGAGAGCTCTGGTGAAAATGTATCACTGCACTTTGTGTTGGCTGCCTGCAATTCTAGCCTCACTGTCATGGTACTGCGCTCCCAGAATCAGACAATATTAATTTCTGATCAGCAGTTCAGCGTTAAGCTGGAAAGAAAGGCACTCTGGCAAGGCTATTCTCAAAGTACTAATCCAGCAGTGGTTGGATTAGATAGTTCAAAGCCACTGCTTAGAGATAGGGGGAGCATACAAGCCACACACTGCATGAGAGAACGAGGGGATTCTTGTATCTTGGATGTGTCATTCATAAACTGTATATACAGCCCTCAGATTGGGAACAAAAACAGCAAATAGAAGCGTGTTCTCATTAACTGCTTGACTTTTAACCTTAAGTGTATAAACTGATCTACCTCAGGTAGATCCTGAGTTGCATCACTCCAAAGCCAGTGAAGTCTATTATTTGCACACTGTTCACCCGGTGGAGAGTAAGCAGGGAGAATGGTGGGGGTGGACACCAAGCAAAACAAAACCAACAAAAACTCTAAACAAAGAACTCCAGAACAAAAAAAAAAAGATCCAGAGAGATACGATCTGTTCCTTCCTCCATTTCCTTGTATTTTCAAGCCCTTCAGAGGATTCATACCTATCTGCTCCTCATCTGGGATGCCCATGATCTTCATTGCCTCCATGGTCTCCTGAAACATATCTTTGTCTTGCTGACCCGGGATGGTAACATGCCCATTGGAAAGGAAGCGATATTTGTTGTAAGGCTCCAGCAGCAGATCAGCTTAGGAAAAAATTGAGAAAGAAGTTACTATGGCTTTTTCTTTTTTTTTTCCACTCTTAAACAGACAGTAAGCTACCACTGAGATCGAATTTCTGACTTCTGTGTGCTAGCAGGTGCTGGAGGAATTTGGGTTTAAGCAGTTTTACTGCAAGCTGAATATTTAATGTATTTTAGATAAAACTGGAGTTTTTCTGCCTTATTTATTTCTATTCCCTCCTCTGGACTACTCCACCAAAGCAGTGTCAATCATCATTATGCCCTAAGTCTCTAAAAAGCAAGGATTAACTTGAAAGTAAATTTGGATTTAATTTCAGACACCTCATTTGTTTCAAGTCAGGTGAAACAAAGTTAATATATAGCTCTTGAAACAGTAGCAACTATGAGAAAAGTCCTCTCCAGATTAATCTGCAGCTCTTGCACAACAGGGACCCCGATTACTGCCTGAGCTACGTGCACTGGGATCCCAGCCTTACTGAGCTGCTTAGGTGCCAGTAGCTTTGCTCCATTCAGTTAAATGTTGAGCACATCACAGTATGACCGTTTACATCATGAGAGACGAGACTAAACATGGGACAGTGATTTAGATAAGGAAGGGTGTAGAGTCATTGCTGGCAAGGAGACAAGTGCAGGAAGGAACCAGAGAAGCAAGTTTTCAGGAACTGAGAAGTGCAGGGGGAGGGCAGAGGGATGTATGAGTGTAGGGAAGAAATGGAGGAGGGGCAACCATATCTAAAGGTGGAACCTAGAAACTAGGAAGGAACAGGTCCTTAGCCTACAAGTGTTTTGGACCCTCTGTCATTGTGGAGAGGGAATCAGGTAACTACAACAAAATCACACTTACTCTTCAAATGCTCGCCTGCCCCAGAGAGCAGGTAGTAAAAGATGTGGAAGGTTCTCTCCTCTTTGGCTTGACGAATTGCACGTGACTTCTCCAGGAGATCTTCACTGAGTCAAGGTGTATGGCAGGACAAACAATTCACTTCCTATTTTGTGGCAGGAGAGAAAACTCACACTACCTGCTGTTCTCCTCATGCCAATTAACAGGCATATTGATTTAGCAATCATTATCAGCCAACAACCCACTGAGCTTCTGGTCTCAGTTCTGCCAGACTCTGAACGATGGCTATAATAAGAGAAACCTAACTGATAAAAAACCCACAGAATAACAGTGGCCATCCATCCCTGCTTGCCTAGGGCAAAAGTGAGAATGGCTTATGAAATTCCAAAGGTGTTCATCTTACTGCAGCTTATGTTTCCATTTTAACCTCATAAGATGACAATTCAGAAAAGATCTCCATCATGATCACAAAGGTCACAAAATACTACATGAAGAAACAGTAAACTACAACAGTAATCTCGCCAGCATAAATTTAAGTGCTCCCTACCACTTTCTTGATCTGACAAACAAGAGTGAGTTGTGAAGAGATTCCTAGATACCATTATTGCCACCTCTGTAGCCTTTAATTTCTTTTAAGTGGTTGCAAAAAGGATACAGGTTTCAATATTGGCTCCAACAATGTAGCCGTTGACATCAAAATTGATTCTGATGAACTTGCCCTAAGAGGAAGATAATAGCATTAAAATTAGTATTCATTCTATGTGGTAAGAGCAGTAAACACAGTAAAGGTAAACCTTCCCTTTTTAATCCAGGAAAGGAAATTCAAAACAGGTCAGGCCGGTTTTAGGCAAAATAGAAGGTCAGCCAATAGGCAAAGCCTGCTGATCACAACAGCGATTTAAACAAGACACTGAACACTTCCAGACATTTCTGACATTCAGACAGCCTACAATTCAAATTCATTATGTTTCAGCACCTAGATTTCCCACAACCAGGGTCCTTTTGGTTTCATGTGTTGTATGATCTGGACAGTTCTGTCTCCTTCAATGTCAGCTTCAACCATTTTCATTTAGTTCCAGCTCTAGCTCCCTCATCTGCCTCTTAGAACCTCTCCATTGCTCTCCAGAGCAAATAAAATAATGATCAGTGTTTGCTCTCCAAGATAAAACTGACTGCAATAATTTGAAAATGCAAATCAGCATAGATCCTGGCACAGAGTCAGGCTTCTTCATTCCAGAGACCTATCAGGTCTGTTCTAGGTAATCCACTGAATTAAATTCACATCTCAGATTAATTTGAGGGAAGTCACTCACAGACAATTTACCCAAAAGTAGACCAAGTCTTCCCTCTGGAAAGGGTAGCATACTGGCACCCACACTGCATAGTAATACTCACAAATCTTGAAGAGTTGTCATTCTTCACTGTCTTGGCATTTCCAAAGGCCTCCAGGATGGGATTAGCCTGGAGCAACTGTCTCTCCAGTTCTCCCTAGAGAAAAATCAGAAATTAATAAAGTACATAGTGGTTTACTGTTTTAACTTTGGGTCAAACCAGTGCTGAAGTTTCAATTCACACTAGCTTGGCATCTGTTGCAAAGAAGCCGTATCAAACCTTAGGAGATGATCCCTTAAACCTTCAAAGGAGACTCATTAGTTACCTGGGCAAAACAGAACATTCACAAATGTGCCTTATTTCCTTCCTCAGCACAAGGGCATCCCAGTGCTGTCTTTCTGTTAACAAGAAAGTCACTTGGCCATAACATCCCCCAGACTTCCCAGGATCAAAGTAAAACACTATACCATCCATGATCAGGCCCTCATCCCAGAACTGTCTTGCCATCTAGGCTGGAATTCCGCTAGTAGTAGGTTAAGAAGCTAGTCTGAAAAGGTCTACTGTTTAAAAAAAAAAAAAATAAAAGAAAAACACCAAACCAAAAAGCTTGCACTAAGAGTGTACATCTTCCAAAATACAAACAAGCAAAATCCTCCTTTGTAAGGAGGCACACAAAAAAAGAGAATTAGTGGTATCCCACAAACTGCATGACTGCTTGCATTCTGTTGCCGTATTCACACACTCCTCCCCTCAAGGAACACAAAACGTTGGAACTGTAGAAAAACAAAATTCAGAACCTTTATCTCTGCCAAGTACTAGACCACTGGAGCACATACACCTTTCCCTGCAGGCTCTAGATATATCCCTGGCTGTTTTTAAAAATTACTTGTCCTCTGTGCTAAAAGCATGGCGTTCTATATATTTCAAGATTACCCAAAGAGCTTCTAGAGACAGAAAATGACAGTTTAGATTAATGTTTCTCCTTTTAGCAGCTATCAGTAAGTACTGAAGACTTCCTGTGCATAACGGATGGAAATGAATGAAGTTTGATTCATGAGAACTAGAAGTTATGGGCAAATTATTTAAGGGTATTTTTAAAGGAAAATTGTTCCCATTCATTCTCAAAGTGCATTATAAAACAGATTAGTCCTTACACAGTCTCTCCAAAAATACATGCAATAAAAAAAAAAGGAAAAGGAAAAAAGAGGAAGATACATGGGAAACTGTACAAAGCACAAGTCTTTATTTCTTTATTCCATAACCACCCCACCTCATGCTTACAAAGTCCAAGGTCAAACAAGACCCTCAGTTCCTGCAGAACTGCACATATACAGCAGAGACATCTGCTGCAAACACTTTCATTCACTGTCAAGTATGTGTAATGAGGGACTTAAGCCTGGGACAGGTACCTGAGGTGGAACATCTGCTCTCTCGCAACAGAGCCAGCATGTGGCTTTCTAAGGAGAAAATCTTGAAACCCAGGTTCAAGTCCTTGGAACTGTGTGGCAGCTACATTTCTACCCCTATTCTGGCACATGTAGTGAAGTCGAAACACTCTTCCCTCACCTCATTCCCCTTCCCCATCCTGCAGTGAAAACCTAGGCCTTTGTGACTGCAATCTGCTACTATGCAAGTGAGAGATACCAGCAACACAGTGTTTCAATTCAACTATGGAACAAGGAGAGATTTTTAATCTCTTCCCAGCCCATATTTTCCCCCTCTAAATAGCAGTCAGGCTTTGACATCATGTCTATTTGAATTATTTGGCTAAATATAAAACTAATGTCATGTCTAGCTACACAAAGATCAAAAGTTAATAGAAATCCGTTCTACAGACCTTCCAGTTATTTCAGGAAAAAAGTGTCATTAGTGTCAAGTAGGTGTTGGTAAACTGTAGTTTAGAGGCAACGTTTGGTCTCTTGAACCACCAAGGTAGCAATATGTATAGAGAATGCCAGCTCAGCAACACAGTAATAAAGGGCTTGGGGGAAAGGAAAATGCTAAAGAGTGAGTTGGTCAAGTCAATTCGGTCTCATGACTTGCCTTAGCACCACGATACAGTGGAAAGGGCAAGTTCTCAGCATGCCACGTCAATGGCATGTAAGATTAAGTGGCTGAGATTACTGTGATGTATTCATTCCTCACTGGCACGCACTGTACACTGTCTTTATTTTAAAAGACAATCCTTTTATCTCTAAAATTAAAAAAAAAAAAAATAGGTGGGGTTTGTTGTTGTTCTTTTTAACCTTAAATTTTAAGTCACCTTTGCTGAAGGCAGAGATTTCATTATTATTATACAATGGGTAATTTCGCAAAGCCAAACCACTGCAACATAGAGCTGTCCATCACAAGCTTTCTACAAATTCTAAGGTGCTTATCATTAAGACGCTGCCAATTTTCTGACACCTGTAACTGCCATTCCTTGACCTGAAACAAATTCGTTTAATGCTTGGCATGCATTTGAAGTACACACAATATTCCTCATGAAAACAGAAGCAATAACAGCCACTGGATCTGTTAGCCTGTGGTTGGGCAGCGCACACCCTTCAGTACGCTCTCCTACTGTTCTGGAGTTACACCACCAATTAAAAACAACTAAAATCCTTGACATCTACCTTGTCCTCTGAATTTCTTTGCATGTAATATGCTTTTTGGAATGATTTCTATGTAAGGCAGAAGTTTTGCCACTTATTTATTCTTCAGGAAGGAAGCAGAAAGGCATCTAAAAATCACAGCTAGCTTTAACAGCATGCAATTTAAAACAGTAAATAATGGGGGAGGGTGTTTGGTTTTTCTGTTTTGGTGGGCTTTTTTGTAGTTTTGGTCTTTACATTCTAGGGATTTGCTTTTGTATTCCTCTGATGCGAGAGATTCTCAAGTAACTGAGTCCCAACAACAGTGGGTTGGATTTCGGGAGAAAGATCATCAATATATCAATATTGATATATATCAATATATTTGCAATCTTCATTGCAAATATTTAGGTATTAGCAACTATTACCCGTGAATTTCTGATTAGCTACAAACATTCTCATCTTGAGAAACCTATTACGTGATTTAAAAAGTCAGTGGAGAAGCAGAGACTAAACATGGGAAAACACCAAGCTCAACTTCCATAAATAAAGTTTCATCAAATGAATAAAAGTGTTTATATAATTAGATTCAGTAGTCCTCCAAAGCAGCCCTAATGTGCTTAGTAGTCACACCATGCAGCTAGAAGCTATTTAGCTGAATATACTAATGCACTGAGACTGGTGGAAGCTGCCACTACCTCTAAAACAAGACAGCAAGAGTTGAAGAATATGCTTTATAAATCCGATCCTGCTGTGATACACAGAAAAATGGTGGTTTACATACAAAATGTCTAGTAGGACACAGTCAGAAACTTTTCTGGTAGATAAAGCACCACTACTTTCTAAATAATCATTGGTTAAGTCCTGTGGCTCGTCTTGCAGTGTAAAGGTTTGACATTATCATATGCAACTCTAAAGAATAAATCTGCCACGACCAATGTATCTGAGATCCTCATAAAATGTAACACATTTGTATCATTAACCCTTATAATCTAGTTTGAAGTTTAAGGTTTGCAAAGGATTGTTGCATAGAGCACTCATTACCAATTAACATTCAAAGACTCCATTTCAAAATCCTCTCTGGTGAGGCCAGTGCTACTGTTAAGTCACAGAAGTGGAGCAAAATGTGAGCTCCAGGACTTTTCAAAAGAATCAGAACTTACAGAAAAAAAACAAAACAAAACAAACAAAAAACAAATCCAGCCATCAAACTTGGGCAAATCACCAACCAGTCCAATTTAGGACTGTTTTATTCTCCTAAGCAGACTGCTTGTCCTGCTTCGGTGGTTGAAATTTTGCTCAAGGATAAGCAGTGGAAGAATACTTAATGCAACCCCATGATTCTATTTTCCACACTTAAAAAAAGAAAAAGAAAAAAGGAGAGTGTTTCTAAATACAGCTACTGACAGACCATGGAAAAAGCCTTCATATGTCTGAACGTTTGGCACATAGAAAGTTTTTTTTTGGTTGGATTCCAGAAGTTACTTATTACTATGTGTATGCACACACACAGTATGCCTGCGTGCAGAGATGCCTTCTTATTCATACACTCTACACACATACATTAAACTACTATGGGAAACTCTTATGCAGAGATACAGTGGGCACATTTGGCATCTGGCTTTCATTACACAGCTCACCAGTGAACATTTCCAGCATGTTCAGCTCTGGCTAACAAGCTCACAGGCCTGGAATGCTCTAGCTGCAGGGCAGCCTTCCCCTCAATGTTTCTTTGCAACCTGCAGCCACATCTCACTGCAGGGAACAAAAAGCTAAACACCTAACTACATTTATCTCACTAGGAACACTGCACACACACTAGATGCTTATGGTTCTAGGAAAGCCTGCTCCAGTGCTATTGCTCTGGGAGAATACCTCTCGAAAGATATACCTGGGAAAATTCTGCAAGAAAAACCTTAAATGCAAACTAGCATTGAGCACAGAACACAAGTATTCTTGATACTACTTCAGTCTCTAATTGAACATCCTCAAAAAAAGATTACTGTGCACCACACAAAAAATAAAATAAAATTGTGAATTGTCTATGGATTTGTTTTAGCTGCAGAAAGTGATATTGGTGTGGAGTGATAAGCTGCTCAAAAAAATCACACAATGGGACAGAAAACGCATTCCTGGTGCAGAACGTGCATTAAACGTGCAGCTCACCTACGAGGACACAACTGACGAATTCGGCAATAGTCCATCGGGGGAGAGGGAGGGGAAAAAAATATAAGTGAGACATCTTTAAAGTCCTCCCACCATCACCACCACCCTCCTTTCGTGTGTTGCTAACACCTGGCTGTTTCCACCCTTTTAATGTTTTCCTACAATTTTAATGTTTTCCTCCAATTTTAAAGTTTTCAGCTGATGTCCACTAGCCTATCACTTCAGCGATTCTCCAGTTTTGAGACAGTATATATAATAGCCAGACCTCATCTATACAGGTTTTACACTGCCTGGACTAGTTATAAGCAATACATCTGTGTAAAAAGATCAGTATGGGTGATGCTTCAGTTATAGAGTCTCTTGCCCATGAATCCAAGAAGTTGTGGATGAGTTTATCCCACTGCAGTCCCACTGAATTCAAAGGAGTTATGACTCAGAACCATGTTCCCTGGCTTGCAATTTTCAACAAATGTTTATTGTTTCATAGTTCACTGTCCTCCTCAGTCCTCTGATAAATGTTAGTACCCAGGCTTTTATTAAGCAATATGGCTTTTACAAACATCAGCCAATATATATTTATTGTCCAAAGTCAGCACAGAAATAAAGCATCATTAAACCCAGGTCTTACCTGGTCTTTTTTAGACTTGTGTGAGGAAGCAACATGAGCCAGATACTGAATGACCTTCTTGGTGTTCTCTGTCTTACCAGCTCCTGATTCACCTCTGTAAAGAAAATGTGCAATTCATTCACAAACAAGATGCAGGAAGACATACTCTAACCCTGAATGGGCTACTGAGTTCCTTAACTGCTTCCTCGTTGTTATAGTACCTCCATCAAAACCAAAAAAAATCAAATTGTATGGGCAAACCATGGCAGCGTAGCTGGCCTGCAGGCTACCCCTCAGCCAGTTTGCCACTGAGTGCAGTTTCTGTACACATGCATGGAGGGAAGGCAATGAAGAATTATGCTTTCTAGACACTTGGATAAAAAGATTGCCAAGCAGCTGAGGAACAACCTGGAGGCTGCTGTAGAGCTAAGGGTGAAAGGTAATGAAGTGAGTCTTTCAAAAGGAAGCCTCCTGACTGCAAGAAGAAACATACCAATTCCTTAAGCAGAACTGAGGGCCTACAAATTTTGCTGCATCTAGAAGAGAAACTGCTGTACCAAGAGTATCTGTTACTGTATCAGCCTCATCAGTATGAATGCACTCAAACACGACAGCTGCATCAAATCTGAAGGACTTCTCCAAGCTTTTTCCATTGTCAAAGCTGTATTTCTTTAGGAGTTTGAGCACAGGGGCTGTTTTAAAACCTCCCTTCTTTGGAAAATTATTCTGCAGGAAGGATTACATATGTATTGGAGGAACTGTAGTGGGATCTTCCTTGAGTCTGCACTATTATCTAATTTACTGAGCCCACCCCCAGCATTTACAATTAAGACAGTCCTCCAACCAAGATTTTTAACACAGACTTTGACATCCAGCCATACTGACAATTGTAATACTCACGTGCAAAGGATGGACTGATCCTCTCGATCTAGAATAAAATTTTTAAAAAAGTAGTTAGACTGACACTCTAAAAAATTCAATTTCTGTGACAATATGAAATCAACACCAAAGACAAAAACTAGTTTTGTAGTACTTGAACTAGTACTTCAGATATATGGTCAGGTAATCCCTCTTCTGGCAACAGAGGCCAACCTCCCACCATCTTGCAAAGTATAATGGCACCACTGCAAATTAATTTTCTTCATCCAGAAAGAATATTGCTTGCATTACAATTTTTCCACAAACAACACTGAACCCTCACTGAATGCTTCTTTACCACAGAGCAATAGCTTGATGTACATCTATTGTTCTTCAGTCGTATCCCCTGCCATTACACTGGGCTCATACTGACTTACAAAATTTATCAGCAGGGCAGTGGAAATGGAAGGGCGAAATGGGACAAAATCCAATGTGCCAAAATTTCAGATCAAACAGAGGCTTTCACTCCCAAAAGAAACACTGGAAGTTCAGTGATGCATTTTTGTTACTTATTTTGTACAGAATGGACTTCAAAACTACAACATTGAGCAGCAGTTCTACACAGCTGATTTATTTGTGTCACCATCCCCTATTGTATTAATGGAGCAGCTGGTAACAGTAGAAAACTTTTCTTTTTCATGTTGACATACCAGTAGACATACTAATTCCTGTATTCAGTTCCCGGCTGTGGATGATAGCTTCTTTCCAGTTACAGAACTTACCTCACTCAGCCTATCCACGCTATCTTCTCCCACATCTTTAACCTCCTTTCAGCTTTCACCTATAATTCCTCATACACAGTCATGACTAGTTCTTCTACCATGCCTTCATCCTATTGCTTCCCCACTACCTTGTGTGGACATGCTTCCCTGATTCTGCTTTGGTTTCACCCCTCCACCCTGTGATCCCCGCACCTCCAGTCTGCATCCCATTCCTCCCCATGCCACCAGGAACCAAATGGGGCCACTGGGCAGACTGCAGATGCTTATGCCTACACCCCAACAGCCTCAGCAGCTTGTAGGCATCACAGAGGCAGCAAGACCTACTCATACATGGAACAGACTTGGGCACAGCAAGTCCTTCACAGACAGTCCACAAGAGCTACTGGGATACTCACAGAACAGACTGTGCCACCAAGCTAAAAAATCCTCATTAGTGCAGGTTCATTCTGGTTTTATTTGATTTTTGGCTTTTTGTTTTTTTCCTTAGGGTCGAGGTACAGAAGAGGAGAGTATCAGATCATCCAGCCTGAGAACCTCAGTAACACAGCAGTCAGATATCATCCACTTACTGTCATTCTTTTTTTTCCACGCTTAGCCCCAATTTTGCACTGAACTAAAGTTTAACCTCTAAAGAGAGAGAAAACAAGGCTCAAACATCTGTAAGAGTATTGCTGTATTGCTCTAAAATTATTTCAGCAATTGGTAACCTTCAAAGTTTCCTATAAATTCTTTTTATAAAGAGAGAAGCACATCTAGCCTTTGGACCCGTTTGCATGGAATAAGGAAAGCAGGTAAACTCTTAAACTACCAAGTTTAAGAGTCTATCTTTTCTGAAATCAATAATGGAAACATATAGATAGGCAACTCCTGCGCTTAACTTCTTTACTGGAAACTGATTCCATGCAGATGAGCACAAAAATTCAAAGGAAAATAATCAGTTTTATCCCTGTTAATATTCTTCTCAGAAAGAGCTAATCAGCCCTAAGACTGGGAGAAAGCAAGCAGAAGAAAATCATCACTCAAATTGTTTTGCTCCAGAAAATTCTTAAGTATTCAAAACTAGCTACTGCTAGTATATTTATTAGCACTTCATATCCATTTTTTCAAGTACTGAATTTTACTCAAAAAGTAAAAAAGCCTGTAAGATACGCACCCTTTTTGCTGAGGGACAGGTAATGTGTAGATGCTAGCCACCTCCAAAGGCCCCACCCATCCAAGGTTCCCAGTGGGTCAAGGGCTCAGCGGGCAAACACCAGCCCTCTGCATGACTGGGCACTTTGAAGGTGGATCAGGGGAATAACTAATGACTCATTTATGGATTGCCTAAGGAAATGTATTCTTTGGTAGCTTCACACCTGGGTGAAATTCTCTATCACAAAGGAGCTATATAAAAGGAAAAGATTGTGCCCTCTGAGGAACATCTGACTTTCAAAAGCTCGACTATAAACAAGCAGCCCCCTTGTTCAAGAAAATGTTATACTCAGATTCAGGTACTACAGAGGTTCTTCTAAGAAGATAATTTTAGAAAAAGGGAAAAAGAGGGGGGGGAGGGGGAAGATAACCCTAAGGAAGGTGGTCCTTACTCCTAGTAGCCAACTCTAGTGTTGGAAATATGAGCTGGGGCTCCTCATATAGGCAATGGAGTCCTCAGCACTTGAAAAGCACATGCCTTCCCCTTCCCTTTTCTCCAGGAGAGGATCCTTAATCTAGCCAAAAAAACCAAATCCACTGGTAAGCAGACAGCTAAACCAACCACCCAACTGAAAAAGATGACCCACATCAGATAACGCTGAGAAGCTCTTTGGCACTGAATACTTCTTGACCTTGAAAAGTTTTGTTGCACTTAGTTGAGAAGCTCTTTCTGAGCCTCATTCCAATGAGGCAAAGTAGCAAAAGCACCCTGGAGTGACCTGAAGAAGTCCCAAAGGGGCAAGCACAGGATTTTTCCACGCCTTAACACAGAGTAAGGTGTTGAAAGGTGCTCAGGCAGGAAAAGTCACAGACGGTGTTCAAAATCCTTTTGGCACTATGTTTTCCTCCCCCAACATACTTTGCTGGTGGCCCACTGCAGCTGCGTTAGTCACCTCTGCTTTAAGCCAGCAGGAACGTACCTGCGAGTGCGGGCAAGTCACCGGCAGCGTGCAGACACTGCCATAAAAGGCAACATTCCTGTTCACAATCTGGGGGAAATTCTTTCCCAGGACTGCAAAGCAGCAGTCATTGGGATAGCTGGAATTCTTCTAATTGTGTACAGACAGACAACTCAAATAATGTGTTGAGCAACAGGAAACTGGAGCCGACCAAAGGGCCAAAGAGCTAACGCATACAAAAGCATAACTCTTAGATACGCTTCCAATTAAGAACTGCTTTAAATGACCTCCATACAATACTGACTTGTGCCATCACGGATCAGAATTCAGCTGCCTGGACAAGAGGCCACCTCCACCCCTCTTCATATTTTTTTTTTTTAAAGGATCATTCAACATGGGCGTACTGCACAACTTCAGTCAGCACTTGCCTTTACTCCATTGTCAGTTGTGCAAGCAACCTACTCAGCAAAAGAGAATGTGCTGGGTACCATAAACTCAGTTGCTTATAATAACACAATCAAGAAACGCCTGATTAAAAGAAATCTGCATCTGCTTTTCAAACCTAAACAGAGTCACTTATTAAAAACAATCCAGAATAACAACTCATTAGTTAATTATAGCAACAGTTCTATATTTCAGACCAGCTGGCAAGGAAAGCTTTTTATCTAGGCTCTTCTTTAGCTCTCATCACCATAGTAATCAAGTGATCATAAGAAGCAGAAGCCTCAAGCATCCAGAAATTCAGGAAGTAAAACATCCTTCAAATTTAAGCTATACAACAGTATGGTATAATAAGATCAGTAGATTAGGTTTACTTTATTAAAAAGACATAATATCTAACTCATTCTTGACTTTCTTCAGTTCAAAAATAAAAGACCACATTTTAGACTGCTTCAGGACCTTCAGCATACATTAAAAACTTAATTAAACCAAAATTTGCTTTCTCAAGAGAGACATCTTGTACATAAAAAATCCTCAAGACAGAATTCTACTGCAAAACAATGAATCTGAATGAATGCTGAACTGCTGTCAATATATGGACGTAATTGATAAATTAATAGAGCTCCAAATTTTGTTTTTACTTAGTTTTGGGATGGATGGATGGGTGAAGAAAAAGGTTGGGAGGCTAGAAGCGAATATACAATTTAAGCTCCACATCTCAGTTACAGAACACCCTAGCAGGCCTTTATCACCCACTTCCTCTGCATGAGTGACTCCAGTTTCAAGCCTGTTCATCTCCATAAAAGGAGAAGTAATATAGCATTCACACAATGGTGACATCATCTCTCCAGCTAAGAGGAAGCGTAGCTGAAAGGCAAAGGCTTGGCTTGCAGTCCCCTGCCTATAGCTGACTCATTAGGGCTAAAAGCTTAACCATAGCTAGATGGTACCACCCACCTCCTAACCACCGAGCGTCTGGCAGAACCCAGCAGTCCGGCCCTCTAGGTTTCCGTTACCACGCTGCTCCCCTAGCATCCTGGTGGCTGCCCGTAGCCCAGCTTAGGCAGCTGGCCAGCTGACCAAGATAGAGTGTTGACCTAAAGTAAGAATTAGTCTGAAATGCACTTAAGTGCTTCATCCATGTTGCAGTTTCAGTTCCTCAGTCCCTCCTCAAACTTCTACTTCTGAGCTAAACCTCATCTTACAACCAACGTCCTTCCCTCAGGGCTCTAACACAGCAGGAGCCCCAGGCACTTGACACGCTGTTACTCAGAACAACCCCACTGGTATAAAACTCTAATCAAATATGTTCACTGTGGCGCTTTAACCTACATGCTGGTTTGAGTAGGATCAAAAACACTCCAGGGGAACACCAGAGCAGAGCCTGAGAGTCTGCTTTTGCATTATCATCTAAGAAATGCATTATAGAAAAGTTTAAAAATATTAATAACCTACCATCAAGTACAAAAAAAAAAAAAAAAGACAGAAAGAAATAAAAATCAAACGAAGGATGAAGGACAAGCATAGCATATCCAAGGCAGCTCTCAACAACAGAACTTGAACATGTGAAAAAGGAGAAAAATCACTTGAGTTGTCAGGAACATTGCAGTGCCAAGATTCAGCTTTGCATTACCTGAAGTTTGAGGATAGTCACAAGGAGAAAAGTAAGTTTCATTTCAAAAAATGAAATATATCCTACTGGGTCAAATGCAAATATTTATTTCCCCAAGCCATTTTTGGACCAGAGCCCATACCCCTTTCTCCAGCATTCCTTAACTGAATCTGGAGATAGCAAAACAGGGAAACAAGTTAGGCTGTAATTTTAGGTTACACAAATGTTTATGAAGTTCTGACAGGAAAGAAAAACTGGTATACAGCCTGCAAAAGCTCAGGCAGCTCATGATACTAAAACAATGAACTGGAAGGAGACTGACAGCAAGGGCTGAACCACTATGTAAGTTACTGCCGGAGAGCTCCTGCTCTGGTTTACAGGAATGAAGAAAAAAGGGTGTGGTGACTACTGAAAAACAAGCGGGCAACAGACTCTTTTTCAGGTCCTTGTTCTATTGAAAACCACATTTCAAGACACAGATTTTGAGAGCTGCATTTAGAAATCTCAAGCAATGCAAAGCATGTAAAACATTTCTCAAGAAAAACAGAAACTATGTACATCTTTTCTTGCCATTTGTATACAAGTACCATCAAAACAAGCATCCTCCCTAATTAGTATCCAAACTTAACATTGCCCTTTGCGTCAGAAATTTGGACAAATCTTGGAAACAAACCACAAATTAAATACCTCAATGTCATGTTCTATAGAAGCAGACCTAGAGGACTGTTTCTTGTGAAAATGACAACCAGGCCTGAGGTGCATGCGAACATCTACAGCAGCAAGAGACTGGTCTTAAAACAGTTAACACTGTTTCCTCCCTTAATGTAACAAGGCCAATAGAAATCATGGAGTTAACACGCTTCAGAATTTTTTCTTTTAAACACCAAATCCAGAGACTACCTAACCGCCAAGTGAATACCACCAGCAAAGTGCTGGCTGCACAGGCTCCTTTGCAGACTAATCCATCAAGGTCAAGGAATATCACTGCACAATGATTTTAAGAGTTTTGTTCAGTGAACTGCTAGGAGCCCTACAGTAATATGTGGAAAAAACGGACGAGAAAGGAGATGGAGTACACTCATCAGCAATGTGCTATTCCTCTCTCCTACCTATCTCTCACTTGAGCAGGTTCAGCTTTGCAAACCAGAAAAACCATAACTGATTTAACTTATTATAGAAGTTTCAGACACAAGTATTAAAGCAGTCATTATGCTCCAGGCACCAATGAAATTTCTAGCTTTTACCAGTATTTGACATAGAAATTTTCCCTATATGTGATCCAAATAGACAAACCGGTGCTGTTTAACAGCTTTAAAATATGGTTTTCTAAATAGATCCCCTGGAGACTACGAATTGAGGTAAAGAATGTACCCCTCCAGCATACATCTGCTGCATTAGAATAATGATTTGTTTGCTCAAGACATCGCTCCACTTGCAGGCACTGTGCTTCAGTCATCAGCACCAGAAGAGTAATTCTTCTGAAAGCAGTCAGACCTGAGGCTTCTGGCATCCAGGTTACCCAGAAAACAGAAACATTAAAACAAATGGTTGTTTTCTCAGAAAACAAAAACGTTAAACTTTTTTCAGAGTTTTGCTCTTGAAGCACAGGAAGTGTCTCCAAGTGTTTTCATCTTATTTCTGAGTCTTAATATCTTTGGTCGGAGAAAGCAGTGAAAAAATCAACCCCACTCTGAACACATTCTCCATGGTGTTATTGCTTCAAGGAAGTACTTCTGGTGAAATTTAATAAAAAGCAATTTACCCTCTTGGAATATATAAATGCCACATGACACTTTTGTGAATGGAGTAACCAGGGTAGACACAAAAAGAGGACCAAGTTCACCCATAATGCATGAGCACAGATGCATGAAAAGGGTTAAATAGTTTCTGAATTAGCAGAGGTTGGAATAAAGCTCTCATCTTCCTCTCCCTTCCCAATTCCTTTCCTGAATGTTCCCTTGAATGGTCTGCTTATTAGAATACCATAAGTTGACTGAAAACCAGAAAAAATTCAGAGTCCAAATCAATTAGCATGCAAGGCTTTTCCACTCTGTCAGCTTAAGAGATAACTATAATCCGTGCTGACAGAAGTTAGAGTCAACAGCTTGCTATCTTTCTCCAGACCAAGAACGATTCCCGGTCTTCAGGGCTTTGAAAGTAACCTAGGGAAGGCAGCTTAATTCTAAATGCCTCCGGCTCATGTGGAGCACCGGACCCTTTCATCTTCTATTCTCTGTACAGATTCCTGCCATACCACTGGCTGCAGCACCAAGCCTCCCCCACCGCTAAGCAAAACTGAGAAAGTGGAACAGGAATGTTGCTTTCCATTGCCCTAGAGAGACACTGCAACAGCCCACTCATCCTCACTCCCAATTAACAGACATCAGAATGCTACTGTTACCCTTTGCAATAAGGAAATAAGGCAGTTATCTTGTCTGCAAATAACCCTAAAATGATCTCTAGGGTTCTTACTAGCACACATATGTGTACGTGAAGCAAGACACACACAAAAATCTCTCCAAATCTAGTTAAAGAGGTCAACGCAGGCTAGCTCAAAAGCTAACTGGAAATTATATTCACATCCAACACGTGTTCCAAAAAGTCAGCAACAAGGTATCTCAAACCAGGCAAAGAAGAGTTGGGGTAAACCTCTAGACTGTCAATACTGCTGAGAATATTGCATAGCTAGAATTGTTCTGGGAAAGATAAACACTCCAGCAGAGTTCACAGCAACTTTCCCGTGCTAGGAAAACAGAGGCAGGGCTACCATTCTTTAGCTTTATACACCAAAGCAATTCAAGTTTAGGATTTCTGAGTTTTAGTTATTACTCAACCAGCGGTCTGACAAAGATGCCGCCACTTTTCAAAAGGAAAGAAAATCCCATTTTAGTTAATCACTAGCTCTGAACCACTGTCACACTAGGGAAAGTCACTTGTCCCTTGTTGCATAATAGTAGTTGCCTGGATATTCACTGCCACGTACTGACATATCTGGCAGGAACAAAGGACAAGATGCATGCACGTGCAGTTTAACTGTTTTCTGTAGAGGGAGAAGGACTTATCCAGTCTCTTTATAACAAAATCAAAGAAACTGTTTCTGATTCTACGTAGAAAAGATTTCTTTTTAGGGAACAGTAACTCCGGTAGGGTTAAGTCAACAGTTCGTTTAAGAAAAATATATGTTGGTACTTGAGCTGACAAGGAGTGGGCAAAGCAGAGAAGGAAGTAATAAAGGAAGTGAAACAGTGATAAGAGGTTTATGGACAGCCACACTACCATGTATAGTATAGGCAGTACATCTGTCCTTGTACTTCATGGCAGATCCAGTCTTTGTCCAAGGGAAGTGATGTCCTATAAATGTCCAGGCTCACAGGTTTTTTCCTCTGAATACAGCATTCCTTTCAGAGTAACACATCAGAGTACAGCTACTTCTTCAAGAGTTGCTGCATCTTCAACAACTTGCCATCAGTACCCTGCCACAGTCCACTGCAGCACGTCTGCACGGCTCACTCCTCCCCACGCAAGGCTTTTTACAAATACAGCTTAATCAATCCATCATGTTAGCTCTCCCATGTGCTCTGCATGGCATCACAATTCAGAAACCTTTCTCGGCATTCTCCACACATGAAATTTGTTTAAAGCCACTAACGCAGGTAAGCAGGAGTTTTTCTTCCTCCCTTTCCACTC
This sequence comes from Thinocorus orbignyianus, assembly GCA_013400375.1. Taxonomy (NCBI): domain Eukaryota; kingdom Metazoa; phylum Chordata; class Aves; order Ciconiiformes; family Thinocoridae; genus Thinocorus; species Thinocorus orbignyianus. The sequence continues at coordinate 1,286,613 of VXBW01005540.1, forward strand.
TGGGCAGCTATATTGTTATAGTCCTCGTATGCTTGGAGCTGCAAGTGGCAGTGAGGTCAGGAGGAAAGCAGAACTCTTTAAAACTAATTATAATTAGAATTTTAAAACATGATTTTATTATATCTGGCCTTTGTTCAAAAAAAAAAAAAAAGGCTAATGACAACACCTAGGAGAGACAAACACCTTAATCACTGCTAGTCATCAGAAAACAAAGGAGTAAGCAAATTCATACAATCCATGCCAAATCAAACTGTCCAAACAGAAAGAAAAGCACAAAATACCTCTACACCTGAACACGCTCCAAGCATCCCAAACACAAGCACTGACTCCATGAAAGGCCTCCTCTCAGAACGGGGAATACACACAGGATATTCGGAGCTCCGTATTTAAAAATCCTCAAGTGACAAAAAAGTAGCAGATGATTTAAGTGGTTCTTTACTTCTCATTTGTAAACACAGGGGGATAAAATAGGTCCATCTGCTTGCTTTCTTTTATTCTATGAAAAGCTAACAAATGTATTTAATATTGCCTGATAATAAGTTTTATTCTTAACTAAGAACATAACCAAACAACTTGTGATCAATAAAACTATCACTGACCATCACACTTCAAAATGCAGTGTATACTAAGCTTGTTGCACTCAACCAGACTGTATGACTGGATTTTAAATACTTTTTTTAACAGCCTCCACCAACCAATACACATACTTGTCCACCTACAGCTACTGTTCCACAGGCTCATCACTGAAAGGGATAGTTCACTACCTCAGTTCTCCTTGCCTGCCTCTCTGAATTCTGTGCATTCACAACAGTCTGTTCTCATACGTCAAGTTTAGCTCTTACCAGACTCTTTTTAACGTTCTTCAGTTCACTACAGCAGGAGAAAGCTATTCACCTGAACACAAAAACTGGTACCAAGTAGGTGTCAAGTGTCCGTAAACAAGGACAGAGGGGACAACAGTGTTTTTTGATAGCAGTGAGGAGTTGTTCTCCTTCAGTGTTTTGACTGCAACCTTGATTTGTGATTTCAACAAAAGTCATTATCTCAGTCAGCACTCACCTTGCATCATACTCCTGTAGGCTGTGTCTGTGATGGCATAGATATGAGGGGGCATCTCATGTCTCTTTTTGCCTTTATACATCTCCACTATGTCTTCTGAGTAGATGGGCAGGTTCTTGTAAGGATTGATTACCACACAGAAGAGGCCTGAGTAGGTCTGGAAAGAAAACACCCAAGCAAATAATGACAGGAATTAAAGATTTTGTATACTTGCACCTTTTAACAATATATTTATCAAAAAAACAAACAAACTAGTACTTTTTTAAGTGCTTCTTCCAGTGACACAGTGTGGGATGCTTCCCATTAACCAATATTAGAATCTGAGTAACAGTTGAAGTCACATCAACTTGACTAGTGCTCAACCTTTCCATGTACTCACAGAGCATCAACTGACACATTAGCCACACTGATAGCAAACTGGTCTGCACCCTAGGTAATTAACAGTACACTAAGACTGGCTATTCTTCCTTTCAAAGTTCCTATATTGAAGTCAAGAGTCCATTTCATTATATATGGTAGTTGCTCAGCTCCTAGACACATGCATTTTATGACGCCGTGCTTCATGTATACTATGGATCAACTGCAACATAATAAATGTCAAGCCAAAATAGATACTAAAGTAAAAATAAGACCAGTGTATTCCTTAGAGGTTTTCAAGAACACTGGACTAGGCCAAATTCTGTGCTGACCCTGCTCTGAACAGGAAGTCAGATTAGATGGCTTCCTAAAGACCCTTCTAGTCTGAACGATTTAATCATTTATAATGCAATGAGTATAATTAAAATTAGATTCAAAACTTAAGGCCATTAGTAAAGTATAGTCCTGAACTAGTCAGCCAAAAAAACAATTCTGAAGTATTCCATGCTCAAAAAGTAGCAATATTTGCCCAAGTTTACTTCTAATTCATCTCAAATAGTTAATTCATTGATCTGTGACAGCAAATCTTGATTTGTCAGTTGGTTTCCACTGGTTCAAATTCTACAGTTCTAATGCAAGACATTTATCAAAATAGTTCTAGTGAAAATCAAGCTTCTAAAAGGAAAAAAAACAATTAAGATCTAAATACCTAAAAATAAACCCATAACAAACATTTTACTTGCAAAGGGAATAGGAGGAGCTTCTTAGGTATTTCCTTGATACTCTAAAAATAGCATTCCAAGCCTTGCTCCTGGGGTTTAGAGCTACCCTAGCTCCCTGACAATTTTAGAGGCAGCTGTTTGAAACATCTGGAGAAGAGTAGCTCTCTACAGCAACTTGCAGAGATTACATTTGGCACTTTTTATTTCTATTACTACTATCTCTTCTATTGTTTGTTCAATGAAGAGCGCTTCAGAGCAGCAAAGAGTTCTCCACAATGACTGCAGAGAGCACTTAATCAGATTTAGCCTCTTTAGCTAGACAAAGGTAAGGATTAGACTACAGTGATCAGAAGGGTGAAAATAGCATCTACTATACAGTATATGGCCTTATATCCAAATTTTCTATATGCTGGCTCAACATTAAGTAATTGTCCACTCTTACACGCAGCAGATTCAGATACAACTTTCACCATATGTCCCCAAGAAAGCAAAATGTTTATAGGTATTTACGTTTCTTTTTCCATAATCCAGCATAAACCACCAGGAAATCCTTCCAGACCTTTTTTTTTTTTTTTTCTTTTCTTTTTTAAAACGTATGAGGAATATTTGAATAGCTTACTGAAAATACTAAACCTCTTTCTAGAGTGGAAAATTATGAAAGTTGGCTAAAATCCTTTTAAGTACAGGACTTCTAAAATTCCAGGAAGCTAAGCTTCAGTCTGACATTCTAGTCAGGTTAGGTGTGAGGTGTTTGAGAGGAACAGTTTAAGGAGTTTCAGAAACAAACTTGGCAATGCTCTTAGCTCTTGATCGTGTCAGAAAGTACTTGCACAGCACAGAATAGCAGCTGAAAGACCAGGTCATGCTTTCCTGACTTTGAATATGCTATTGGAAGACAGAATAGGACCAAGAGGTAGAAAGGAGTCAACTCATGAGGCGTGTGTTCATGGTATATGCAACACACCTTTTCCTTATACTGGCATGGAAATAACTGATATGGGAGTCGACTGAATTGTTAGAAGAAAAGCTGTAATCTCATCAGAGTTTTGGAAAACAAGCAAAGAAAATACCCTCTAGGTTGCCAGTTCCAACTGCCTGCATTAGCTACTGTCTTGTCTCCAATCCCATGGCAGCAACAACATGCACAAAGTCATCAAAAGAAGGTGCCCTATACAGTCCCTGTTCCACCCCCCAATAAAACTAACTCCTTCCACAGACCAAACCTCCTTCACTTTTGAGGATGTTAATGAAGCTAAATGTCTGTTTGCTGCTTTTGGAGGATTAGAAGTGACATGACAGCAAAAGAAACGCACTAGTAAATACTGTGGTAATATTCCACAAGGAATGTATTTTTCTTGTCTGTATTTTTGTGACTTTTTATGGCCACGTTTGCTGACAAACTAGAATTGTCACTTCTCAAGTAAGAATAGAGTAAAGGTTTGAAAGCTAGTCTGAACTACTCTTACAGATGAGAGTGGCAGTTTAGAAAATGGAAGACATTTGTTTCAATTAAGAGTAGTGAAGCCATGAAGCAGGTATGCAGGAAGAAGCTATCACCTTCTTCCAACATTCTGGGTGCCAGGAGAAATACCTAAGGGAAGTTTCCTCACAGTATAATGATCTCAGACAGATGTATGAGGTGATATTTTTGTCTAATAAAGAGAGGCAACTAATCATGGCTGGGATAGGCCACTGAGCAAGACCACCATGTCAAAACTGCTGGTCAAGCAGACTGACAGAATTTTCCATAGGATGTAAGTTGAATTATATCGAGCAGAAGGCACCAGCCCTACCACAGAAAAGACAAGAGTCATCTTATTAAAGTAAGACTTATGTGCAGAAATCCCTGAATTGAACCCAAGGCTCCAATTTAAAGGCTAATCTATTATAAGCATAGCTGGCTTGGAAATGTGTACTTTGTTTCAGACATTACTAGCTCAAAATACAGTTCTGGCATTACTTTTCACTAGCTATTTCAACTGCTACACAGGGCAAACTAGAATTAGTTTTATTTTTCTAACTACTAAACTAGCTCTGAAGAGAGCTGAAAGGACCATCGGCAGCATGGCACAAAGTTGACAGCATCAGAAAGTTTATTTTCCAGAAACTGTTAACTTAAATGAAATAACTGGAACTTGTAAGGTTGAGTTTTGCACTGAACATAAACAAAGCAGTTCACATAAGCAGCACGGAAGCTGAAAATGATCTGCTGATAAACCATTCAGAAGAGAAAAGGGTTAATACAAAAGCCAGCGTATTAGCAAGTCACCTCAGTGCAGAACCAATCAGCACATGGAAAGAGCAAACTGGTGTCAGACTCAAGCTCTTAGTGCTTGAAATCTTTGACACTCCCTGCTCAAAATTTGCCTGCACCAGCTATAAGATTTTTCCCCTTCCTTTTATAGGTTGGGTAGACAGAAAAATAAAGTTAGAAAATAAGAAAAAGCCACAAAACCACACAGCCCCGCTTGAAAGAGAAAGAACGACATCAGAACTAGATCGTGCTTCTGATCTTCCCAGAAACATTTGTGCTCAAGATACATTAATGTATTCTCTTTCTTCAAGAGGATTAATGATCAACTAACAGCCACTCCAATGAAAGTATTTTAAATCTTCTCATTAATCTTCTGACTTGCTGAGAACTGCTGACAGGTGAGATCAGTCCATTTCACAAGTGCACAGAAACAGGGTTTTGGCAAGACTAAGACTGTAATACAGCAATACTATGCTGCATTTATTTGGGTGAAGGGTGTGGGAGTTTTATTTATATATATTTTTTAATACTTCTTACAATCCAATTCTAAGAACTCAATTTATTACAGTCACAGATTATGCCTGAAGTTTCAGAGGATATCTTGCAAGAGATGTGAAACAGGCTATTGCATAGTGTGCAGCAGTCTTCAGGATGCTGTTGAATTATTTTCAACAACTTATTATGTAATCTAGCAATGTTTCCTGTTCTAAAAACGTTACACATGATGTTGCACATCCTATTTCATCTCAACACTAAGATTCTTCCCTCTGAGATTAGGCTTTGACCGTCAGAGAAGTTATTGACTACACAGAATAATTAACTGCATCAGCCTCCAACTATATCGGGTCTCAAAATTTTGAGATCAGACAGTGGGTGTCACACTAAATTTATATCAGCTTTGCAGCCTTCAGATGTTCTCTGATAATTTCTGCATCGGTTGTCTATATGCCTTCGTGCTACTCCAGAAGAACAGTGGTCACGGCCCTAGCTAGGGCCAGAGTTTGTAGCTTGTGTTCCTACTCCTTAACTTAGAATGCAACAGTTCACAAAGGTTTCTACCCAAGATGGATAGCTATGGTGAATTCCTGCTGTGTGGTGTCTTAGATATCACTAGTCCCTGTCAGGGCAGAAAAGGTCAGCTATAGCTTGCCACATAAGATGACTACATAAAATATGATTAGGATTAGTATGTGTTTACAAACAAAAAAAACACACACACACAAAAAAATCCAAACCACGCAAAACATACAGACAGATATTGCAAAAAAGTTTATTTGTGTTGCCTTCTCCATATGACAAGAAAGGCAGCTTTCAGTTTTGGCAGCACAAAAAAGGGGAGAAGGGAAAATCTAGACAGACTTTCTTCGAGGACTGTATCAATACACATGTTTAGATATGAAATTTATTCTTTAATACATTTTAATAGATCTTCTAATTTACTGTGAGGAAGATTTGATAGTGCCTGAAAATACTGAATATCCAGTATTTCTACATCCCTCGGGATTCCTTCCCAAGCACTCCTATTTTAATTCTGTAAAAGACTAGCCTGAGAAGAAATAAATGGAGAAACACTGTTTTAACATGTCACTTGCACTCAAATTTTACATTACCGCCAAATTTAATAATTCATTCTATGCCTGCAGAGTATTAATAAAGTAGAGGCTATCACGACCAATATCTGCTGGCTAAACATAGGCCACCTGAAAAGGAAAATTCAGAAGGGAACTGAAGAACCAGGTCAAGGTTCCAAATTCTCCTTTTGCACCTTCTGTATTTCTTGCTGTTGTTATTCAGTGAAGTAGCTGCTGCATGCTTCATAGGGTATGACCATAAACAATCCCATAAACGGTATCTTTGTAATTTCCACAGCAATAAGAAACAGGAATCCCTGCTCTCATCCATTTTTGGGTGGACAGAAAAAGAAGCATTTCCTATCTGTAAGAACATGCAGGCCCATATGTGCCTTCTCAGTAAGACACTCCGAGACCCAGAATTTTTGCAACACAAAAAGCTTGGCATTAGCATTCTTTCCCACTGAAGCTCCAGACGTGGGAAAATGCAATTCAGATGTTAGGTATATTAGGGCTGTGTTTTTATTATTATTTGGTTCAGTTCAGACCAGGCTCCCTGCTTACCACTTTCCAACTGCTCTCACTTCTTGCTAAGAGAAAGTTAGTTAAATGGCATTCAAAACATCCTGCAAACGAAGACATTAAAATGTAAAGACAGATTTACCACAGCATTCCTTGAAAGCTTCAACATTAACTAGAGAGGGATTGGCATAGTTTACTAGTGAAAAAATTTTAAGTAGAGGGAAGAAGCTGTCACATGAGAGTTGCATATAGGGGCAATGAAAGGTTAACATACACATTTTAGAAGCAATGTGATTACAGTAAGTTACTATGCAAGCAAGAACTCTTACTCCAATAGAAAAAGTTTACTTACATAGATCAGTCCTGAGTAGTATCTCTCCTTCAAGTTGTGAAGCACAGAAGCCTCATTTAAGCATGTCAGCTCTGCCATATCTTCCACTTTAGAGAATTTGGGGGGGTTCATCTTCTGGATGTCATCCTTATTGACTTTCACTTTCTTCCCATTCTCAGCCAGTTCCACAATGGCCTCATCTCCTACCTCTTCTTTCAGGCTAGCTGCTTCAAACCCATTCTTCTCTGATGGAACCCATACCAGCTTCTTAGCTGCCCAGTCAGCCTGAGTCAGGGGGTTATTAATGATGTTTTTGTCCACATAAAGGTACTTATCTGCGTCTCTTTGCGACATTGTGCTTCAGTATTTGGGACCTGCAAAAACAGAGGGGGAAGGGAATAAAAAAAGAAGACATTTTTAAAACCTTCCAAATTCCTAGAGGCAGACAGGCACATGGTAAGTACTCTGAATCCCTGGTCATTAGAGCATGCCTCCCCTCCTTTAGTTTCATGTTAGCAAGCACTGTAAGTTGTCAAACTTCCAATAAGGTCAAGGTTTTGCTTGCCAAGAGGATGAAAAATAACGAACTAGCAAGCAGTTAAAAAAACCTACAACAAAACACTGACCGTTAAGCATTTGGAAGCCATTATTTGGGAGAAGAGAGAAAGCACACTAGAGTGGCAAGCAACAAACAATTTATAAGATGTGCCAATGCTCTTAGATACTATGTCAGTAGTGTACAGGTCAAGATCACTGCTCCACTCCACAGAAATATTAGCTCAGAAATATAATCATAAATGTTTCGTCACCACTTACTTCCTATCTCCTTGTTCTGATAAGCTATGAATCAAATATCACAACTTCTTAGAAATGCCATATGCCAGTCTAGAAAATACATGAGAGATACTTTGCTTCTGAAAGACATCATCAAGAACTTGAGGCTTCCAGTTAAGATCAACATTAGATAATTTTCATCACTAGCTTAGCAGCAACACCCAGCCCACCAGTTTGTATCTTTTTTTCTAGATAATGTTCAGTAGCAAAATACCTCTAAGAAACTAACACAATAAACCTGTGGCCAGTAAATCTTACATCAAAAAATTCTCTATTGAGATTCTTTAATAAAGCTGCAGTCAGATAGGAGAGAGAGTACCACCCCTACAAGAGGGAGATTTAGGCAGCAAACTCAGAAAATGGCACCCCAGATATAGTGTTTCATCAAAACCAGAACACTACCACCATGCATTTTCCAGTTTATAAGGCGGCAATTTTATTGGTGCCATTCAGAAGTCGTTTCAATCAAAAGAACGAACTGTATGCATCAAGGCTCATTAACCATGTAACAGCAGCCTCTTTACAAGGTCCCATAAACCTTACTTCTTGGATCCTTCCTCACAAAGATACCAGTGTCCTCAATATATGTTTTTCATAACTTGGATAGAAGTTAGAGCTCTTTACCACCAAAAGAACAGGAAATTAAAACATCAATATTCATGTCATGGAATACCATAAGGATCTACAGGGATGACTTTTCTACAGAACATACCCATATTTACAAACCAGCCTGTGAATCAAATAGGTGAAGTCTGACTAGAGATACCACAGACAAAAAGGTACTGAGAGCAGGACAGAAGCTGTTCAACTTCCAAAATATGCATGAGAGTAACAATAGACGTTGAGTCCCAGCATTAGCAAGCAGTGAATGAAGCCAGAAAAACATCAGCTATAATGACAGGCACAAATGCCCACACCAGCCATTTGTAAGCATGTAGGGAAATTCCTTTCAACAAATGTATCACTGTAGGTGGCAGGCAACTTTGTGCCAGAGACTGTATTGATAGCTGTATATTCACAGTCAAAAAGTCTTCAGCAAACAAAGAGAAAATTACTCTATAAATAATCATTTCCTTCAGCTTAAGTTTAAAATCTTTGTCCTAAGCCTTACAGGATAAGCCAAGCAGTTACCCCATCCGTTCCCTCACGTTTCATTCCCCACAGGGTCACTGATATTTCCACCTTAGTCACCACAACGGTGATTCTCAGAGCAGCTCCTTCTCCCTGGCTTTTCATATTTTTATTGATAATCTACATTTTAATGGGTACACAATGAAGAGATTTGTTGCAGAGATAACATGAAGTAATCAAGAGGCTGCCATAAAAAACATGAGTTGTCGAGAGATCTCCAAGGCCACCTACAACAGCTAGCCTGACAGTCTATGGAGGCAATACAGAAGACTAACAATTCAGCAGAAGATACTGAGACTCCATGACATTCAGAGTATCATCTGCAGGTTGTGGTCAAAGAGTTAAAAAAAGGGAGTAGAGGGAAGGAGGGGAAAAAGAAATAAATATTCAATTGTGTTCAGAGCTGTATCAGGTTTGGCAAGGCAACAGCTGTGCTCTACCCTCCATTACAGTTTCCTGCCTATGCAACTCCCAGAATCTAACCAGTTGCCTTTTTTGGCCATAATCAGGCAGGACACAGAGGCAGTATGCTTCAGCTAAATTCAGTTTCATCATTTCCTGAGGAATCCTAAGTAACCAGCCATCTGAAGTGTCCTACATTACACTGCAAGATATTCCTCGCTTCCTTACTGTTAGAGAACATGCATTCAATATGCCTTGAAGACATATTCTGGGATAAAGATTAATTCTTTTTGAACAAGAAATACATATAACCACAAGAAATCTTTCAAGGGGTATCCCCAGCCAGTTCCAGATTTGAAGAGAACTAAGGAGAGAAGATAGCTACACAGAGGTTAATCAAATTCCTCACAGGAGGAGAGCCCTGCATTATCTTGCATACAGCAAGACTGCATTCTCTAGCCAGTGAAGAATCATTCAGTAGCGTCTACCCTTTTTTTATTCCCAAGACTACAAACAATTTTCACAGTAAGAAGCTAAATAGCCTAACACAGCTCTTGTTAAATCTCACCAAATACAAACCTCTATGCCAGCACTGCCAAGTAGTGAGGAGATTTAAAGACTGCCTGCACCTCAAAATTTAAACAGACTTGAAAAACCACCCTATTGCATGGCAGCAGCAAACAGTATTCTTATCACCATCTGAAACTACTTTTCATATGCTCCAGAACAGAATCATCAGGTACTAGAACTAAAGAACTGGAGGAACATGCTAAGATAACATGGCATTAGTGCTATTCTCGAGCCTGACTTCTAACCCACAGGGCCTCTAAACTAGCAATACCACAAACCAACCATTAATTTGCCTTCTCCACAAGAACAGTACCAGAGGAATCAGATTCAGCAAGTTTTGGAGCCCATGAGATGAAACTTCTCTTCCGAGCTTATGCTGCATTTTACTGGACATTTCTAAAACCCCCTTAAGTAGTCAAGGAAGTAAGTGCAGTGAGTTCTTGCAGCCTTACAGCAACTCACAACAAATGCAAGTCATTACCATTTTAGGAACAAATCAGGAAGCAATTTGTTTACCTAGCAGTTTGCATTTTGGGTGCAGATAATTATGTGGGGCAAAACCATTTATCTTTACATGGCTATTGTGCAACTGTCAGATGAGAATACCGTTAGCAATATTCTTTTTGATGCAACACCAGTCTATCAGCAAGAAAACCAAAAAATACAGAAGGAAGACAGACCATCCTTGTTTTGAGTTTAAATGCCTCCTTCCTAGTATTGTTTCCAAAAATGAAGTACTACAGTCACTTCCCTGTTAACCCAGTATGCTCCCTTATTGTGGTTCTTAGCAGTGTGAGGAACAGGCTGGTCAAACATTGCTTGTTTTCCATTATTTCAATGCCAAAAGACATTCTTTGGCCTTTTAACTAACTAAATAGCTGCCACAAAGATTCCATACAGTTACACATGAAGGCAAAGCAACCTCTACAGTCATGAATAGGACAGAACTAAGACACTGATGTATATGTAACCAAACTTTAAACAAAAATAAATTCAAGAACCCCTTACTTCCCTGTAGATTCTTCTGAGATGAACAAATTAAACACTGACTTTCAGATGCCATGCACTCCCTTTGAACTAGGCAGAATTAACCAAACCCCTCGTTTGAAAACAGTCATATGGCCAAAAGTTTGCCTTAGACTCCTACCATTTCATAGCCTTAAGGCTTCATTTATGAGACACTTTAAAAACTTCCCTCCCTACCTAAAGCATCAAGTGCTTCCCAAAAACCTCGAAACAAGTGCCTTGTCTGGCTTAGAAAGGTCTAAAAGCTGTCTTTGCTATAAGGTCCTTTCCCTTCGACTGAAACGTTTTCAACTGCTAAAAGCACACAACACTATCTGCTTGCAATTTAATTTTCCAGAACTATTTGTATTACACACACACCCCCCCCAATGTTTACTCTGTCAGTAGCTACAGAATTATTTCTGGGACTGAGCCACTGCTCAGGAAGATGGGCTTGGACAACACTAAATTATTGAGGTAATGGTTGAAATAGAAATAGAATTAGAATTAGTCTATTCAGAAGAGCATTAATGGCAACGGTTAACACTCACTAACAAGTATTAGAGCACTAGCTAGGCAAGGAAAGCGAGGTTTGAGTTATCATAACCACCATTAAAGCAGGGAACTTTATGCAGTTCTTTTCAGGCTTCAGCTTCATTATTTGCGAAGATGTGTTACTACATTGGAATAGACTAACTTCTTCATAAACCATTCCCCTACTTCAATGAATAATGACAAGTTTGTGAAATGTTGGGCTACAGAGAACACAAAATAGCCAGATACACGTACCTATATACTTGCTGGTTCAGAACACCATTTCAGAACTTTGCTCTGAGCCTGTGTGAAAAGGGACCTATGTGGGCAATTCCTAGAAGTTTTTTTTTTCTGCTTCATATCCACCAATAAGGCACTGTGATAAAAACGTTCTGTGATTTCACATGAAATAATCCCCCCCATGGCTTGCCTAGTGGCCTTTATACTAGCAGTGAAAGACAGACTCTTGAGATCAGGGTAACAAAACCCAAACACATTTAGACTAAAACAAGTTAATTTCCCCTTGTTTATACAGCTCACATTTTAAAAGTATTTCAGGAACACAGTTTTCATGCCATTTTCCAAATGGGCTTACCTTTAGCAGGTTGTGAGAGAATGGCATGTAAGACAAAAAGCCCTTTCAGTGAGCAAAAGGAATGTACACCATTTCTACAGGCAAGACAAGACTTTTACAGTAGAAAATTACAGCATTACTGGCCACTTACAGTCCCATTTCAGTTACAACTAAATTATCCTCAGTGAAGAAACTCAATTATTTGTTAATACACAGCATTTAAGAAATAATTTGACTTTGAGAAGCAGCTAATGATTCAAATTAAGTTTGCATACTTAACAAGGATTCCCCTTATGAATGCTGGTGACCAATCTGAACAGTTAATACTTGCATTATTTTGCAAATTCAACTATTTCACTTTCCCCAGCCAGTTGAATCAAATCAAGAGAAACAGTTGTATTAAGTGCAGCTAGAAAGCACAGCAAATAGACTTAGTGGCCATGAACCAGCAACTGAAAAAACAAAGCCTAACCCACCAAAACAACCTCCTATAATAACCCTGTATTCACTAAGAAACTGTTCAGATCTCATCTGTTGAGGACATACCAGGCTGACACTTCACAGCTCCGTGTGCCAGGATGTTTATGGGAAAGAAAACTGTGAAGTTAGTTAGAACAAACTGCTCCAATTTGTAACACCTATATAAAAACTGAAGTCTGAATCACTAAGGGTAAGAAACGAATCGCAGGGGAGCGGGAGGAGAGGAAGGGAAGGAAAAAAGCTGACAAGAAGCTGAACCGAGGGACTGGTTATATCTGCTTGTTTCTCAAGTTCAGTATATTGTGACACACCAGTGCCTGATGCTTCGAATTGAATTCAAGGAGGACGAACTTCAGTTATCCCACTAGAGAATACATGAGGCAAGTACACGAGTTCGCAATTAATACTCCCTCATTGATAGCGCCGTGTAGCTGAATGCCTTCAGCTCACTTAGCCTTTTTGTTCAGAATGTCACGCTGCCACGCAAACTCATTTCTTCTAGTTCAGCTTTATTTGGGATTCATAATGATTGCTATTAGGCTTACTGTAGTTCACTGCTTTCCTCCCTAGTCACAGTCTGACGCACACAATGCATTGTTGAAAGATTTATTTCACAACTGGAATGCAGATTGCTGGCAATTATTGTTGCATATTCAGTTTGACTGTAGTGCTGCCCAGACTTGCCAGCCACCGTGTTTATTACTGTAAGTTAAACTCAAGGTAGAGCACTAAAGGGCCTTCTTTGCATGCACAGGGCTTCAAGAATCAAGGAAAAATCTACTTATCTAATGTATAAATGACATCCTTGTTTCACAGGAGTGATCTACTGACCAGACTACATGCAGAACAGAAGAAGTTGAAGGAAATTCCCTACCTTCTAGGTGGCCGCCTAAGGGTAGCTGGCATGTATCCTTGGAACAAGAAACATGGAATAAATGTTTTCTTAGCCTCTGTGCGTCCAGCTCTTTTCATCAGCTGTCAAGCACCATTTTCTGGTACACGTGAAGCAGCACTTTCATATTCTACTCCAACAGCTGACATGGGAGGTTTGCTCTGTGAAGCTGAGGCTTTCCATGGCAAACTGCAAAGGCCACACAGCCATATACAAGCAAGACGTTGTCCTTACATGCCACTTAGCAGTCACCTTTTCTCTCCACTGGATTGAAATGAACAGTAAGATCAGGAGAACACAAGCTACAAGCACAGAACATGTAGTTGTAACATAAATTAATGCCCATCTGAAAAGACTAGTTTTGGGTACAAGTAGTGAAAACGGAATAGCTCAGGCTTCACCACGGGCTATACAAGCAAAAAAATGATCTTGGGCAACCACACTGCATACCATAAAGAAATTAACCACTGTCAGTTATGAGCAAATATGGCCAGACACAGCTTCCATAAGTTAATGCTAGGGAGAGTATATTTGCCTCTATTTTAACTGCACCTTTTCAGTTCTGTGAGACACAAAGACATAACGTACATGGCACCAATAAAGTTAATCAGTTCTGTGAAGCCTGTGCACATCGTTTAAACACACCAAACACTGGTTTAGGGAGGGGGAGGGTAGCCTTCTGTTGATTTCAAGTCCAGTCTTTAGCATGACAAAGCTAGGCTGGCTGCCACCCAACCTCATTCACTTTGAATAAATATTCAAAGTTTACAATCCTGCATAATACACATTCTGCAACTGTTGTTTCTCATTAGTGCGTGTACAGTACATGCCTTCTCAGCAGAGGAGAGAATTCCTCTTCCAGAGACAGTGTGCCCACAAGGAAAACATTCCAGGGGGAGAATACATTCTTCGTGACCACTCAGCAAAGTAATCCCACTTAAGGAGACAGCTGTAGTTCAGAAAACTGCAGCCCATCCCTGCTGTTCAAGCTGTTTTGCTGGAAGACTTGTTTTCAGGAGGCATAATGGACTGCAAAAGTTCTGATCAGGCATGCAGAATTCCCTACGGACATTGCATGACAGACGGAGAAAGAGCTTGAAAAGTTTCAGCCTGCCCTTGTTATCTCAGGGTCACTCTTCATTTCTTCCCCAATATTCTGATTTAAGGTTAAAAAGGTATCTGCCAAGAACTCTCTGGGGCACTGAAGTGTAAGACAGCTCTTCCAATAGAGAGCTCTATATCAATCAACACTCCCTATCATCTTTGTCAACTCCAGGTTTCATTTCATCAGAAGAGGGAATAAGGAGTAAAACAATTATACCCAAATATAGAGAAAAAAATATATAGTTTTAGTTTAGTCTTTTAGAGGCAAATATTTAGCATGCCCGTGGCTAGCAGTCATCTTACAGGAGCCATTATTCTTCCTTAGGTTAACTGAGAACTTGCTTTAATCTCAGCATCAGTAACACTAATTTTCTTCCAGCTCATATTGGAAAGAACCAAGAAACAGTGCAAATGTGTCTGGCAAACCATTTTGTAAAAGGTTATTTTCACACTGCCAGCAGGGAGCCACATTTCTCTAGACATTCACAGCTCAACCTACTGTGTCATACTATGACCATGTACAAACAGCTTTCTGCTATATCTCATATTATTATTATTGTTTTAAATACTTCTGCTCCACCATTAACAGCAGCTATAGAGATGACAGGCAAAACCCTTGCAGAGAAGTCTAACACCTTTACAGGGTCCAAGTTTGATTCTCAACTATTCCCTATACATAGAGATTCCTTAAGAGGACCTACCTATGTTTATGAGGCTGATCTTGGAGGTGGGAGGCAGAAGAGAATGACTCTTTCCGGACATGAGAACAACAGCAATTCCTACGCTGAAGGAAAAGCTACATAGTCTTAAGCTCTGGGATGTATAAGGAGGTTGAAAACAACCTCTCAGAGCATAAATATCAAGTTCATGATGGTCTGAAAAACTTTCAAACATTCCAATTGCGACATTTCCCTCTTGCATTCAAGGTCTCGCACAGCTTCACGGCTCCTTACTTAGCTATCTGTTATAACCAATGTTCTGGAGAAAGCCCCTGCTGCAGCAGAGCGCAAAAGGAACACTTGCCTCATCTGTACACCTCAGCCTCGTGCTCATTTTTTAGTTAGCTTGTTCCTTTCCTGAGCTGTGCTTTCTTCCCTAAACACTAGATCTATCAGTCTCTAAAAAGGAACAGCGTTAGGCATCTCTTATTTTAGAATTCCCCTAACCTTGGCCTTTTGTCTAGATCTCTTCAAGTACCGATTTTTGTATTAAAGGAAAATAAATGATTCACCTTTTAATATGAAATGAGTAAACTCAAGGACACTTGAAGCAGGGACCTAGTCTGAACTCTTACAATCCTGGCATACAGTATATAAATCTTTCTTTATTCTGGCATTACAGGAAAAGACTTGTTGGGGAAAAAAAATTATCCCCTTCTGACAGGAGACTGATGTACTGTGACATCCCATGGTCTCAATAACAGGTGTCAAATAAAATCTAGAAGTTTCCAACAAAGTTTTGTTTCCTAGCATAACAAGATAAAAACACATGAGGAAACAGTGACCACAGAGTAGCAGAACTGTTTCATGTGTTTCCACCATAACTAAATACATTCTCTACAACCATATACACTACAGTGCCGTGGCAGTGAGATACAGACCGCTCAGAGTGGATGCTTCACCACCAGAGATGTTCAAGACCAGGCTGGATGAGGCTTTGAGCAATCTGCTCTAGTGGGAGGTGTCCCTGTCCATGGCAGTGGGGTTGGAACTTGATGATCTTTAAAGCCTTCCAACACAAACCATTCTGTAGTTCTGTGATACCATTCTCCGTATATACACAAGCAAGAACTGAACCATCATTGCAGTTGTATTTCTTCCTACATCAAGTTTTCAAGCCATTAAAGAACTAAAATCTATTAAAATCTAATAGTTCTGCCCATTAGGAAAAAAATTAGAATTTGACATGTAAAAAGATTAACTCCCACTATGTAGAGGAAGAAGATAAACTGACTGTGCACAAGCATATACCAGTGCTAAGCAGATGATATGCAGACATTCAATTTTTAGAAGTTACACCACTTTGTCTAATAAACTGGCAATCCGTTTTTTAAAGAAAAATTATGACTAATACATCTCCCACATCACTTTTCTGTGTTCTCATTTTACATTTCCCATCATGTAGTGCATTGAACTGCAAGCTCAAGTTCATCTACACGAAACTTTGACTTGGGAAGGGCCATTAAAACAATTCAGAATAATTTACTGCATACTGAAAGGTCAAAGACTTTAGTATCTGCTATAAACATTCACACTGCAATATAACCCAGATGATAAAAGCTAAGTGAACTGGTTTAAGTCACAAACCCTAAGTCACATTTTTGAAGAGTTTTTGTGCCTGTGGAAAAAGAACTTATTTTGTACTTGCGCTCCTCTACCAAAAAAAGTAAAATCCTTTTGTCAGTAAGCAGACACATCCTTTTGAAACATGACAGTTTCAAGTATCCAATTACTTAATTATTGTTGTCTACTGCATACCTGTATCTGTACTCTCATATCCATTTATCTAAACAATTCTGTAAAGTTGGAATACACTTTACTTGACGTCAAAGAGAGAAAAACATCTCTATTGCTGAACAAGAGTAATAAAGACATCTGAATACCATCTATGAAGACTAGAATATATTAAGCGGTACTCTGCTAAACAAAATAAAATTGCATTAATACAAAAACAAATTGTTTTCTTGGGCTACTTTAGAAGCATTTACAAGCAAAAAGTAACTAAAAATTGGGTTTTAGATAGTTACCTTCAATAAGCAATTTATGAATTAAATTGTCTGTTTCTGGATATCTTAATCTGAAATCCACCCCTTCTGATCTGTGTCACTAATGGAATACAGTGAAAACCACAGCCACCCACCCCTCCCAAGAACCTAAACTATGGATGACATGGCCAAAACAGAAGCCAGACGGCATTTTTCTTCATCTACATCAAAAAACCCCAACCTGTCAAAAGTCAATTTACCCCACAAACTAGTTCCAAGTGCTTAGCCAGAAACTTTCTCTTCCAGTTCATTGGTTTGACTTCAGATTTACATTCAGTATGTGTTGCCAAGTTATTACATCGAAGTACCTTATATTTGTTTGAATATGCCTAAATCCTATGACAGACCATAGTTTCAAGAAACAGAAGCACCACTCATGAAAATAAATTTATTTGGGAAAAGTGTGAGTACAAACTAGTATTATCAATCCAGAGCACAGAAAGACTGGAATCTCCTGCACTAAATGGCAAGCAGACCTATTGTGTAGCAGTCCTGTACAAAAAGAGCTTACTGACTAAAAATTTACCTAGAAACTGATACAACAGTTCTTTTAAGTCACATTTGGAGAAGAGACAGAAGGAGTTGAAGAAAATTTTTAATTGAAATTTCATTGTAGGTTCACAATTCAGTGTTTGTCTTTTTTTTTTTTCCCTTGTAGATTTAAATCAACTCTGAGGACATCAGTAAAACCGGCTGGACTGAGTGTTGGCCACAACCAACTTTAACCAAAGGCAAAGCTACTACACCTCCAAGGCTGATTAAAAGATCTTAAATTCAAGTGAACTGGGGAAGTCTTGACCTTAAAAAGAAAAACACAGATTAATGTACTCTCACCACTACAAACAATAAAAAAGGAAGTAAACTATTACAAGAGCATGCTTGAAATCTTAGATTTTAAACAGGAAGCTGCCCCACAGAAAAAAAATAACCTGATTGCACAGGACTGTCGAAGTTGAGCTGTAAAATTTCTCTAAAACTCTTTTCTTGCAAGTCTGAATGCCTACTTTGCTTTCATTCAAATCAGAAGTCCAGTTCAGTGTTGAGGCATATATCACAATGCATTTCCTGCCGAGACTCATTAAAATGGTAGTTCTTGATGAATAGAAGTATTCATCAGTTAAGGGGACTTTATGATACAGACTTCCAAGCTAATTTTCCCTCAACATATATTAATTATTAGCTTGAGTTTACTGAAATCACTCATCCATGTGGTTCTATTTACTACTCTCAGTAGAGTCAGCATACATGCCCTAGGAGAAATTTAAATTTCTAGTCATGAAGACAAGCAGAACCGAAATCCTGGGTACAAATCTCTAGAGGCATAAATTTCATTAAAAGGTCACAGAGTCAAACCTCAGCATGCAGAGTTATATTTCCTTATATCTCTCTGCATTCAACAGCAATACATTTGTAATACTTCTATAAGAAACAGTTTGCATGAGACAAGTACACTACACCAATTTTACAGTTTTCACTTTGCCATGTTTAAAATGGACATGACTTAGCATTACTAGCTCCTGAAGTATCATTCAATGACGTCAATCCCAGTTCCACCATTGGGAAATTGTAGACACTACTATTTCTTCAGACTTTTTAGGATGCTCAGAAAGGCAACCTACTGTGCTGTTTAGTAACAGGCCAAAGGCCCATTAAGTAAAACAGGGACTAGACCACTACACTGAATATGACCGGGTTGGAGTGAGGTCAGAAGAAGTTAAACCATTAAAGTAGCCTAGGATTGCGAGAGGAATCAGCCTTGAGATTATTACTTCAAGCACTCAGAGCAAGTTCTCACAGTCTCTAAAGAAAAAAGTGAAGCGGATAAAAGATAATTAAGATGAACTTGTAAATTGATGCATTTCATTTAGTTGGACAACACCCATTTGCATTAGCTTCCAGGGTAGAAGATGCATTTGTATTTTTGTCTCATCATACTCCATTTAAATCAGGTTGCTAGTTTCCATCTCTTTCTACACTAGGAAACTCAATTAGAACCATGGTGTGCTTAAACTGAAAAGAAATTTAAGGTACAAGGTCACCAAGCCACCATTAAGCTAGAGCAATTGCCAGCAAAAACAATGCCGCTGTAGGCAATCCTATGCTATTAGAGCTTTCCTCCAACCCACAGAAGACTTAACATCAGGCACACAATTTCTCTACTTAACATGCAAACAGCTGTGCCTCAATTATAAACTAAGAAAACAAAGGCTAATAAGATATTTATACAAGAAATCAAAGACAAAAATGGATGTCAGAGGGCACTGAGTGCATTACTGAGTCAATCAAAACCATATTAAATCGCACAGCCAGGATTAAAGTTATGGACACCTTTTAGTAGATGCACACACTAATTCATGGCCTCTAAAATACACTTTAGTCATCAGTTAACTTCAGCACATTACCCAATAACTTGAAGTTACCACACAAGAAAACAGATGTAGTACACAGGGGTGGGGGATAAAACAACCTTAACTTTGACTTCCCCTTCCAATAAACCTTGCATTAAGCAGATGAGTTCCTGCACCTCCAGTGGGTCCACTTATAAACTCACCCTATTACAGCCACACTGACTCATAAGTGATATAAAACCAGGCAAGACACAGGTCTAGGGATGGAAGTGGAAGCAGAAGACTCAGTTGAGTCAACTTTAATCTCCCAGTACAACTGAAGTACATTTTCATGTATTTAGCAGCCAAACCAATAATACACACACTCCCTTGTGAGTATATGAGAAGTCTGACATAGACTAACCTGTGAATTATTAGTTATTACAAACATTTAGTACATTATTTGTAAAAACCTGCCAAGATATTAATGGTTCAAGTTCTCAAAATAGCTTGTTGCAGTGGTAAATTTAAGTCTCAGCATTTGTAGTAGAAATATTTGTAGTGCCAAGTAGTGTTGCAAAGATATTTAAGCACCTGTAGCATCTGACTCCACCAGACAGTTTTCAACTCAAACATTAGTATTAGAACTACCACCCACTACACAGTCTGAACACTCTCCAACATTTTTTATAATACCAAAATAACGTGCTGGACAGCACAGATTATTTCAGCCTCCTAAGTAAGAAGTAGTTCAAATCTCTTTCTTACAACTTTACTGGATAATTAATTACATTCTTTTCTTTTTAATGATTATTACTATTAGTCATTCATTACTGATTCACATAAAAAATTATGGTGTAGATCTCACAACCTATTTGTCTTCTTAAAGCGTTTTGAAGCATAACAAAATCCACCTAGAGGAAATAACAAAACAAAAATAAAAGCTTATTCTTCCTTTTTATCTTCAGATGAAAATATCACCCCGGCAATTTTTTTTTTTTACAAGAACAACTTGAAAGAAAAAAAATTTAACCCCAGAACCGTGGTAGGAATCTCCTAACAATCTATGCAAACAAAGTCCAATAAAGGGCCCTCAGTTTCGACACCCATTCTTCTGGGACAGACAGGATCTGGCTATTTAGTCTTCCTGTTTATACAGAAGCAGCCACACGCTACCCAGCAGAAGTCTAAGTCTTCTCCATAGAAGTTTCAAAATCAGATTTTGGCTATACAAGTCAAACGTCTAATAGATGACATCGTATTACAAAAAGAACTACAGAACTCACCAGCTTGGTGCTGGCCACACTCACTCTGAGGTTTCAGGCCAGTAGATTTGAGAAGTTCAGTCCCACATTTCTAACTACTTAGAGTTACAGAAAGTTTTGTCTCTCCACCTCCAGAAAGACAGTGCACACACTGAATAATTGCAACAAATAAAGCTGTGAAGAAGGAGAACATGTCAATTTGAACAGTTCCACCTGACACGGAACTTCATGGAGCTGTTGCATGATTTCACTCTAGTTATTTTCACAAGGTCAGATTAGCAGCACAATCTTGTGTTTATACAGTTTTGACAATTGTGATTAACAACTTGAAAACTCTTTTGTGCTAAAGGCAGTTCCACTTACATTTATCAATTGCTTCCCCCTAGTTAAAACTTTCTAGTTAACAAAAATATTTGCTTATCTCATTTAAACTTTGGGAGAGAGTGCTACAGTTGCAGACAGTGCACCGATGAGTCAATACATATCTGTATCCTGATTTGCCATTTTTACTGGAATGCCACGGATAAGTGAACTTAGTCACATTTTTACCTAGTGACTAATTTCAAAAGCATCTTTACACAAGCAGTAACTGATTAGAGCACTGCTACTTTGGAGTTAAAACTTTATCCTATCTAGGCTTATGGACAGGAAATATATACAGGTTAAAGACATGTAATTTAATCTTTCAAGCTATGGTCCAACAGTCCCCACGCAAATTAGTTTATATTTCTTTATAGTGTAGGGCAGAGGCACAGAAATAATAGTCTGCAGGTCAAAGTCCACCTACAACAGTATCTCCTCAAGGTTGAAGCACAAATTTCTTATGCAGCACACGAGAGATTGCCCTGTTTAGGACAGACTTGCTCACTTAGAAAAAAGCTTAGGTTCTAGTCCACTCTGATGGAGTGCAGTTCAGGACACCATGACATAGGGTACCGAAGAAAAACCTATGTAAGAAGAAAGATGAAAAGCACTAACAGTGTTTCAACAGGAAAAAGAAAAGAAAAAAAAAAAAAAAGAGAAGGAGGCATAAAGAGGGGGAAAAAAGGGAACTGCATAAAGAGCTTCCCAATCAATGCAGTGTAGTACTGAAAAAATTCACTTTACTATCAGACTCATGGAATGGTTAGAGTTGGAAGGGACCTTNAAATAATAGTCTGCAGGTCAAAGTCCACCTACAACAGTATCTCCTCAAGGTTGAAGCACAAATTTCTTATGCAGCACACGAGAGATTGCCCTGTTTAGGACAGACTTGCTCACTTAGAAAAAAGCTTAGGTTCTAGTCCACTCTGATGGAGTGCAGTTCAGGACACCATGACATAGGGTACCGAAGAAAAACCTATGTAAGAAGAAAGATGAAAAGCACTAACAGTGTTTCAACAGGAAAAAGAAAAGAAAAAAAAAAAAAAAGAGAAGGAGGCATAAAGAGGGGGAAAAAAGGGAACTGCATAAAGAGCTTCCCAATCAATGCAGTGTAGTACTGAAAAAATTCACTTTACTATCAGACTCATGGAATGGTTAGAGTTGGAAGGGACCTTAAAGATCATCCAGTTCCAACCCCCCTGCCATGGGCAGGGACACCTCGCACTAGACCAGCTTCCTCAAAGCCCCATCCAGCCTGGCCTTAAACACTTCTTCCATGGATGGGGCATCCACAACTTTTCTGGGCAATCTGTTCCGGTGCCTCACCACTCTCACAGGAAAGAACTACTGTCTAGTACCTAATCTATATCTCCCCTCTTCCAATTTAGAGCCATTACCCCTTGTGCTGTCGCTACACTGCCTGACAAAGAGATCCCTCTCCAGCTCTCCTGTAGCTCCCTTCAGGTACTGGAAGGCTACTATAAGGTCCCCCTGGATCCCAGCTGAAGAAAGCCCCAGCCTGTCTTCACAGGAGAGATGCTCCATCCCTCTGATCATCGTCGTGGCCCTCTGCTGGACCCGTTTCAACAGGTCCATGTCGTTTCTATGTTGCTCTTGAGTATGATATTGCTTTAAAACTCATTTCGCCTTCTGTTTAGGCAAATGAGGAGCAATCCCTATTAAGCCCACTGGGTACACACCACCCTCGGGGGCTACAAAACTTCCTACTTTCCACACCCACTGGAGTCAGGCCGGCAAGGATATCGCTCAAAGCCGGAGAAGTTTTCCTACTTGCTGGGAAGTGATGCCTGAAAGCATGAGCTATCTGCTAGAGTTTTTTTTTTTTTTTCCCCCTGCAAGCTTCATCTTGCCCTGTCCCTCCCTCCTCCCCTCTCTCCTGGCTTCACTGCACAGACCAAACTCGAACGAGGAAGTCGAGATGGGAGGGCGGAAGCCAAGCCCAGCGCAATGTCTGCGAGGAGGATTGTCAGCCCGTGACTCAGGCTGCAGCCCTGACAACTGCCAAACGGCATTTGCCCCTGCCCGTTACTTTCCAAAGGACGGGCACTCGAAGGCGAGGGAGCAGAGACGGGAAGGAGGTGGGGGAAAAGAAGGAGCCTCACCGGAGGGAGAGAGTAGAGAGGACGGTGGGGTGAAAAAGAGCGCGAATATCGCTCCCCCACCTGCGGGAGGGCCAGTTAGCAGGGCGTGGAGGGAGGAGAGAGGCAACTCCCTGGGTATAATGCAACCCCACGGCGCGGCGGCACTCACGGCCCCGGAGGAGATGGAGTGGGGGGAGGTAAGCGGGGTACAGCGCGCACCCCCGGGCACGGCAGGTCAGCACCCAAACCGGGTGGGAAGCNGAAGCTGGAGGAGAGCAGCGGGAGAGCGGCCCCCTCCCGCCCGGCCGGACAAAGAGGCGCGAAACCCGCCGAGAAGGGAGGGAGGGAGGGAGGGGACAAGGGACAAACCAGGGCCACCCGCGTCCACCCGCCCGGCTTCACACACCTGAGCCCAGCGACGGCGGAGGGAGGAAAACTCTGCAGCGGCTGCGCTGCTCGGGGCGAGAGAGTAGCGTCCTCAGGCTGCTGCCGGCTCCTCCCGCAGACACCGCCACCGCCTCTGGCTCACCGGCACTGCCAGGCGCTCGCTCGGGAGGAGCCTCGGCGGCCCG
>VXBW01005540.1:1310357-1331060 GCA_013400375.1 Thinocorus orbignyianus
CCGCCCCCCAACACCCCACGCCCCGCCTCCCGGCCGCCGTCAGCCAATGGGAAGCGCCGGCTAGGAGAACTGACGGCCGCCGCCGCCAATGAGAAGCCGGCGGCAGGGCGGGGGCGAGCCGTTGAGGAAGCGGCGAGCCGTTGAGGGAAAGAGGCGGTGACCGTTAGCAACGCCCGGGCGCGCGCGGAGCCCAGCCCTACCGACGGGACGGACCGGCGGCCTCTCAGGGCGGAGGAGGGTGCGCAGGGCAAGGCTGGCAGCGGCCGCCGAGGCGGGGGCTGCCCGTCCCGGCCTCCCCCCACCGGCCGCGGGTCCGGGCTGAACTACTCTCGCTTCCCTCTTTCCCCCTCCTCGGTCGGAGCAGTGCCAAAGCTGCTCCCACAACCCCCCGCGCCAGGCCGTGCCAGGCCAGCCCCGCCCCACAATGCCCCGCGCAGGGCGGGCACCGGCGGCTTAGGTGGCGCTCGGCGGGGCCTGGGGTGTCCCGGCCTCAAACACCGGCGTGTTTCCCTCTCTGCCTCCTTCCCCAGGGCTGGGAGTAGGTGGCGCTCAGCGGGGCCTGGGGTGTCCCGGCCTCAAACACCGGCGTGTTTCCCTCTCTGCCTCCTTCCCCAGGGCTGGGAGATGGGAACTCGAGGTCAGCCTCTGGCAACAGGGTGGTGGGCTTGTGGCCCCGTCGCCCGGAGGGGAGATCCTCGGGATTGGGGAGGGGCGGGGGGTCCTCACCCGGTGAAGAAGTCCCCACCCAAGCCTGTCGGTGAAATAACCGCATTAGGAAGATATAAGTCAGAATTTGGTTTCATCCGATAAAGGGAAAGAACTGAGGAGGGCAAAAGCAGCGGCGGAAGCGGCCCCTGATGCTGCTGAGGTGTTTGAACAGCTAGTCCGTATGTTAAAAGAGGCTTGAAATGGATTAAAATCGGCATGCCAAAACAGTAGAGGTATGAAGGGATAAGAGATGATGTAATTCTGTCTCTTTGCATTTACTACAGCATTATTCAGGATGAGTAAAAAGAGGTCATAGCCAAGATGCAAAAGTCCTACTGAAAAGAGCACAGCATATATAAGGCCATATGTCAGATCCAGCTGTGCAGATTAGCTTTATTGTGCATTTTAGAAGCACGCAGAAGTACAAGGCTCCCTCCCTTTAGGGCTTCCTACTTTCTGTGGGGAGGACAGATTTGCAGATCTAGGTGCCAGTGACAGAAAACGCAAGGTGAAGTTTACTGATGTCAATCTGAACATGACAAGTCAAAGAGGCAAATAAAGTGAAGGAGGCTTGAATAAAGAGAGAAGTTAGCAAAGAAGTGTCTCGAGTAAGCGTCTCTTGTCCAAGTGAAACACTTCAGGCTTAGAAAGATTCACTGCAGCAGTCTGGAAACAATGCTAGACCTTTGTATCTCAAGACACAAAAGGCAGTGGGAGAAATGGCAAAAAGGTTTGTATGGCTGAGTATCAGATACGGAGGTGTCATTGTGAAAAGGCAGAGATTAGAAATGTAAATACAGCTACAAAATGTAAACGATAATTTAATTTGGTAGTGAGAAGGGAACATAAAGGACACGTCTTCACTAGTACTAGGCAGAAAGTTAAAGGAAGCTGGAATTGTGGCAGCTGAAAGTACCTGCATAATCTGATACCTTAGATGGTGAAACAATCTGCAGTATCCAGTGATTCATTTTGATCCATGAAAAAATGTGACCAAAGTATGTAAAGGATATTTACTTGTTGAACAACAGAGTTTTAAATTCTCCCACAAAAATGAAGCAGAATGAAAATAGTGCAGGTACTACATGTATCAAAAGATTTTTAAGAACAGAAGCGGTTGCCTCATCAGCCAAGTGGCTAAGAAAAGAAAGGTAAGCAAAGGAAAGTAATCAGTATCAAGTCTAAATAAAGCATTTAAAGGAGAAGAATAGCAGCTGGGAAAGGAAATAGAAAAGGCAGAACGAACCAACAGCAGTAATAATGTGGGAAATAAAAGATACTAACTGCAAGCATGAGATGCAGGTATACAAAGGTTGCCACAAAGTGGTTTTGGAAGACTGTATGATATTGGGCATTTTACATTTTTTCATTCTTTTCTAACTCTCATACTTTAATATTTACTCTATTCTTCCTGATGCAAAGACTTAAGTCTAAGGTCAGGCTAGACTGTCTTCTTAAAATTTGGCTTTTTCTTTTTTTTTAATTATTTTTTTAATTTGAGAACTTGTCTCCATATCTGTTTAGTCAATATCAAAACTTTCATGAAAACTTCCAGTATCTGAAGGGAGCTACAGGAGAGCTGGAGAAGGACTCTTTGTCAGGAAGTGTAGCGACATGACGAGGGGGAATGGTTTTAAATTGGAAGAGGGGAAATTTAGATTGGATATTAGGAAGAAATTCTTTCCTGTGAGAGTGGTGAGACACCGGAACAGGTTGCCCAGGGAAGCTGTGGATGCCCCATCCCTGGGAGTGTTCAAGGCCAGGCTGGATGAGGAAGCTGGTCTAGTGGGAGGTGTCCCTGCCCATGGCAGGGGGGGTGGAACTCGATGATCTTGAAGGTCCCTTCTAACTCTAACCATTCTATGAACTTAAGCAGTAAAGCATAAAAACTGAGTTCAGAATAAAGATTGCTGTAGGTTTACACCATACTTTCCCTTAACAAAAAGTGTATCCCACCTCTTATGAAAACTTCATATTTCCCTCATGGTCAGATTTGTGTGTTAGTTGAGGCGAGTCAGATTTTGAATGTCTCTTTTCCATAGCTTGATTACTTTGAAAATAAGTGCAGCAGGTTTTTGTATTGATCTCGTGGCAGGAAGCTACCCAGGAAATGAGACACACCTCAGAGAGAAACAAGTATGACTAAAAAAAAGCTACCACACTAATTTTATACATCTGTTACTTTCTACAAATTTGCAGGATGTTTATCTGGATCCTTCTGATCAGGTTCAATTACATTTCCATAAATGTTTGCAAGGCAGCATCCTTTGGAAGAACAAACCTATAATGGTGTTTGAATTGTGAAAAACAGCATCTCAGTAGCAGACAGATTTACAAGCTTGGTGGGAGTAAATTAATGGTACTGTAGTATTTAAAGGGGAAAAAAAAATATAAAATCTACTAAGCAGAGAGCATCCAGAGATGCTTCTCTAATTTGCCAGCTGTAACTACAGACCAAACAAATGCCCACTTTGCTGAACTACAGTGTTTTTCCCCTACACTAGTCTAATCCAAGACAATTAAGCTTAAGTTTGTTGGCAAACAGCAAACCCTGGGAGAAGCCTGCGCTTCTGTGATCAGCAATAAATGCAGGGGCATTTGATTTCTATATCTGACAAACAAGTTAAGTGGCTAAATTACTTTTGGTGAGTAACTTCCAATGCTTTGTAAGGCAGAAGAAATCTCTTCCAAAACTAGTTTCTTACTGACAAGCTTGAGAGAGTGAAACAAGACGAGTGACGGAGACAAAAGGTGTTTACTTCACTGGAGAAGTCACATTGCTAAATGCTAACCGCAGTGGCTTTAGACAGGAACCGCATGTGTACAGATCTGGAGAATGTCACAATCTGGTATTGCTAAGAAGCCTGAGCTCTGCTTTTGCAAAAGCCTGAAACATCAGTAGTTTCAGTGCAGATTCATAATTAGAATTTCTCAAAAAAAAGCGGCTCTGCAGTAGCTTTAGTATGTACAGCCATACAGAACAGCAGCTATAAATGCAGATGAGAACTTGTCGGGTTTTCATGTACTGTAATAGAAGTCAATGGCTCTTTGGAGGTGGGTCTGTAGAAGAAAGCCACAAGTCTGTGGGCTTCACGCCTATGTCCACTGAACAACCTAAAATTTGTCTGCAATTTAGGCAATGTCTCAGCACATAACTTCTTTTTCCCTTCATATCAATTCTTCATCGCTCTGCTCTCATAACAGATGTCAAATCCAAACTGTGAGAGTGCAGGAGGTAGAAATCCATCAACTTAAGATATGGAAGGAGTGCAAGCAAGTGATGTTTCCACTGGGGGGTCAGAGCTTTACAAATTTAGTGACTAACCTTTTAAACCCAAGTTCTAGCTCTGTTCATCCAAATCCTACCGGGAGCAACTGATGTAAAAGAGCTATCCTGGACCACAGTAGGGGAAATGTGGCTCAGTAACTTGTCTCAGAAGCAAACAGTAGCAGATGTTAGGAGGGGACTAGCCCTTTTGTAACAAAATGAGGTTACCCTTAGCATGACTACCCAACTTCTGGCGCGGCCATGGAAAAGGTACAGCTTAATTGACTCATTTTGATACATCAGGGTGTGATGCCCTCTCCATCAGCAAAGTTGGTTTAAGATGTCTGTTCCCCCACTAGCTGTTCATTCCTAGTGCTGTGTCATAGTTTACCGCCGCTCCAGTGGTGCTGATGCAGGTGTTTCAAAAACCATATTGTAAACTGGTTCACTGATGTAGAGTTAATAAAGAAGGTTAAGAAAAAAGATCAGTTTGCTGATCTAGTTTATAGGCCCACAGAGAAATGCATCAGCACAACTGAAGGGATTAAACTGAGGCACTGTGACAGGAGTCTTTCAAACTGACTTTGCTGATGGAGAAAATTTAAGAGGGAACTCTGCCTTCACCCCAAGACTGGGGAGGAGCTGGCATACTCTAGCATTTAAAACAGTTACTCTACTTTTCACCTTTCCCCAGCCCTCCACCCACGCAGTCCCACGTGAACAACCTGCTGAACTCCTGCTCCCTCGTTGTGGTTCTTCCTTCAGCTTCAGTAAGAGGAACATGTTTTTACTCTCTTAACACATCAATGACGAGGTCTGTAGCTGGAAAACAAAGCATTTACAATGTCTTTGCTCAGCTGGGATACCAATCAGAGGCATAAATATCTACCCGTTGGTTATGTAGCACAGTAAGTATATTTATTTTGTGCCAGAGTTCCTCTTTTCAGTAAAATGGGAGTGACATCATTTTGTAGAAGGGACCTCTATTGGGGAAGCAGGCTATCAAGCAGGTTTGAAGTCATGGAATTATCCTCAGAAACAAACGTAAATGAAAACTTCTGTCTTAGGCAGAGGAAAACTCTTCTTGGAGCTTGTGAGTTCCTCCAAACCCTGAGATGGGATCGCAACTGTATTATGCATGGTTAGAGACACCACATTCCTGATCTGACATACTTAGAATAAAGGCCCAGAGCTCTTTACCTCCAAAGAATTCTTAATGTAATTATCTCTAGCATCTAAATGCAAGCACAACACTAAACAACAGGCATTTTTTTAGTTCAGTACATCCCCTTTCTAACCTTGTTTTCTCCAGCCCTGTTCTCTTGCTGCTCGCTATTTTCTATTCAGTTTTAAATTCAAAGAAAGCTGGCACCCAACACCATCGTACAAAAGGGCCAACAAGAAAACCAGCCATCCAGCAAAAGTATCTTTGCCCCAAACCCAAAATTTGCAACATGAGTTTTCTGCCTTGGGCCTACCCAGCCTTGTCCAAAATGTAAGCAGAAGACATCCTGTTACCTGCCTTAATAAATATGGCAACTCTGACACAGAAAACTTTCTCACAAAATCTATTACAGTTTAGCTCCTTCAGTGATAATTCAGCCAGGGTGATACACATAATTTTAGGCCTGTCTGGCCTGGCCTCACAGCTCCCTGGTTCAACAATTGCTAAGGATCCTTTATTAACATTTCAAATACCTCCTTTTCTTTCTCCCTTTCTCAGAAGGAGTAAGAAATGCTTCGAATTCCTGAGTTTAGAAGGGCTTGGGGGCATTCTTCTTACTCAGCAGAGGATAAGTTGAAAGGAGAATAAGATCCTTCCCCAGCCCCTCTGTCACCCAGCAGCTGTCATGCTTGTGACATTCAGGTAGCAAACATACTACCTGATAAGGAAAATATAGTTTAACGAGATTGACAAATACATCTAAATGCTGTTTAATTCCTCCTGATAAGGTGCAGCTGCAGAGAGCTTTGTGCCACCTTTGCTTCTCTTTTCCTCCCCTAGGTCTGAGACTGGGCTGTGTTTTCACAGAACCAAGAATTTAGTAGCAGGGTGACTACGCTATTTGGAAAACAGGACTAAGATCAGAGAATGCATAGAGGAGATAGAGTTTACCTAGTTCATTTCTTTTTTTTTTTCATTGTTTTAATTGCTTTTCAGCATCAGTCACCTTTAATGGACCTCTAAACAAAAAGCATCTAACTGGATGTTCACTTCTCTCTTCTTCTCCCCAAGCATCTTCCTACAGCAGGAATTTAGTCTCCCTTTATTTTTCTTCTCCTCCCTACAAAAACAGGAGAGCCCTCCTACTTTCAGCTTGCTGCCTTTCCAGAGGTTACTGTGTGAGCTTTTGCTCCACTGATGGTGCCTCTCAGCTTACCTCATGTTTGCTGTTTGTTTTTGGGCTCAGCCTGCAATAGTAATCAAGGCCAAATATTTGCTCAAATGAAGTGGCTCTGTGGTTCTCATTCCAGGGAGCTGGCTGAGGACAAAATGAAACTAGCTTGAAATATTCTAGTATGCCCAAGAGATGCTGGAAACGAGGGATTTTTCCAGTGCTGTAGAAAGCCATCCAGATTCTCATTGTAGCTTTGTTGTGGGAACTGCAGGGGAACTAACTCGTTTATAGCCTGCCACAATTAAAGACACCACTTTTGTCTGCCAGAAACCAAAGGCAGTCCGGTCAAAGCCAAACTTTGGGACCAGTCGTTTGCGCTAGAACTAGGAAAAGTCAATGTGAAGTGACAAAAGCATTCGTTCTCCCTCTTCTGCAAGACTGAAGCCCACATTTTTCTGATAAGAGGAGGCTACATCCTTTGTGCTTGCGAGTCAGCAGCAGGTCTTATAAACACACCCACAGATTCTCAGTGTAACATATTGCAAGCTCTGTGCTTCTGGAGCCAGTGAATGCTTTGCTCAACAGCCCCCTTTTCATTTCTGCCAAGATTTCCTCCCACATTTGGGACTTTTTTTCCTGCTCCCTTGAGAGCCTCCTCAATTCTCCCAGCTCCTCCGGCCTCCCACTGTCTGTGGACTGTTTTGTACAGCTTTGCCAGTCCGCTCTGCCATCAGAAACATGGGCCAGTGCTGGAAGCTGGGCCCAAACAAGATCCATGCCTTGCCCTTATTCTCATGCCTGTGTTAGGGACAGGTGGATGGACCAGAAAACTGAAGTGACAGCACTGGCACAGAAAGCAGAAAATTAGCTGGGACTTACTGGGGCTTTGTAGGATGTGAGAAAATACCCACAGATGAACATCAGGTGCCATCACTGTGGGAAACCACCTTTTAGCCGATGTGCAGATGAGCTTAATTTAACACAATTACCTTCTCCCTCATTTATCGTTTCCTGGGATTATTCCGGAACAAAGAAAGCAACTCACCGGGCATCCTGTGTGTTTGCATAATGCAAAATTCCTGTCAAAAATCAATACCTCACTGAGGAATAGCAGGCTGCTGAGCTGCCTAACTGAGGACTAGTACCTGCTCTGCAATATTTCTCAGCTGCCAAGGGACAGGAAGGTGTTGTTTGAGAAATCAAATCCACAGGTCAGGGGTTCTCAGAGGCTTCTTGTCAAATTACGTGAGGTAGCAGCTTGTTAGTCTGGAATGTAAGGAGTCTGCAAGCATTGCTGCCTTCTGCCACTAGCCCAGAAAAAAAAAGAAATGTTAAAAGTTTTTGGGGGATGAGATTATTTCACTTTGAGTTACAGACCCAAATGTGACACAGATCTAAAGCAGAAAATAAGATAGCTCTGCTTTGTTCTACCTCACAGGTCAAGGCATTCAACCCATGGTAAATCCTGTCCCCTCCTTCCTTGTCTTGTCTGTTTACACGTGGACTAACAGCGTCCTTAAGCCTCTTGCTACTTTAACATTCTCCTGATTACAGCTGCATCTGACACTGAACTTGAAACACACACCTGTATGTAAGTTTGTGGCTAATTGCAAGACGGTACAGAGGCCTATAATTCTTTGAGTCTTTATAGAGGAATGTACATATATAAAAGCCTTTTGAATTTTTATAAGCCGCCCCTTAGATGTGGGATAGCAGAACACAAAAAGATGAAAACGAGATGCTCACCCGATGATTCAGCTTTCCTGCAAAGTTTCTTCTAGCAGCCATCATAACCCTGAAAATAATCATCCCAACCCCTTTTTCCTGTGGGCTAATAACACATCAGCAATGAGGATCATCATTTTTTTTTTCCCCCACTAGGAATCCATGAGAAAGAGCTTAGCATTACATGGAGAAAAAAGAATTATATACAGGAAAAGATGGTATGTGTATGTTGGGCTTTTTTTAATTTAAGGAATGCTAAATCAGGTTTGGCTTTGCTAGGGGACATACCAGCTGTCTCAAAGCTCATTTTATTACGATCTCTCTTGTGCCTTAATTGAGAAAGGAGGGTGTGGAAGTTTTAACAAAGGCTCCCCTTTGTAGTGTGTTAATTAGGCACAGGACTTAACAAAACCCCTCAGTTATAAACAATTACCTTTCCCCAGGCTTACTTTCATTTTCATGCTACTACGTTTTTACTAATTTTCTATTAGCTTTCCAGAGTGGACAAGACTAATTTCTAAAATTAGGCTTCTAATTAGCAAAGAAAAAAAAACACACCAAAGAAGGAAAATATGTAAAGCAGGAGGAAAAAGAAGAGGTATAATTAGAAGCACTAAGATGCCTCTCTTTTTTATGCGTCTTCAGGATACAGGAGTCCAAGATCTTTGGACTGTAAAGTCTCCTTTAAAACTGAAAATCTAGATTATGGTTCCCTGGAAGTGACTCTGGCTGCAAATCCCTGGGGATGAGAAAGAATATGATCTGGGTTTGCATGGCCTGAAATGAGTGCTACCCTCACCCCCCCACAGGAGGAGGAAAGGGAAGAAAGTGAGAGGGGCTGCAAGCTGTAATTCATCCAGACCCTCTCCATTCATTCCATTTGGGAAGCAAAGTTTGCTTTAAAACAGGAGGGCCCTGCTTGGGCTGCCCAACATCTCTTTGCCTGCTGGAGCCCTAGCTGGCTGCTCAGCAGGCATTCAGCCCCAGAGACGCACAACAGCTGGGAAGGGAGAGGCCTCTGCCCTCCTCCCTGCCAAGGCTGTGCTTCATCCTGATGGCAATGACCTCACCTCTTGGCACCGAGCTGTCCTGCAGGGGAACGCCAGCCACCCTGGCACTGGTACCCCTCTTCCTCCCTCCGCCTCCTGGCAAGGGAAGGAAGAAACCCAGGGGCTTGGGGCGGTCTTTCTGCCTCTAAAAGAGGCAATCCCCATGTTGGAAAACTACTGTAAGGACAACTGCTGTCTTCTTGATAAAGGCTTTATACCCTACATTGGCATGAAACCTTTCACACTGCTGATCTCTAACCTTGTTGTCTGTTACATTTCTGGAGAAAGGTGGCGAGGCACTTTAACCCACAGTATCGGGAGAAGCATATTATGATTCATTCTCTAGTCAGTGTCACACTTCTCTTGTCACCTGTGATAGTGCTGTTTGCCCAAGACCTTTACAATGTAGAAGGCACCCAGTTATTCAAACATAGATGAGGGGCTACATCTGCATTCCCTGAAGGTTGCCTTCGCATCCATGAAGCTGCCCAGAAAGCAGGGGAGCAGTGTTTATGTCTGACCAGGGAAAGAGTAGCTCCAGCTACAGTCCCAGCAGGGTCTATGTCTCCTTGGCCTGCCAGCAGACCTGGAAAAGACTGTCTAGGGGAAAACTCATAATTCTCAGTGGCAGCTTCCCAAGCATAGCAATTCTCATTGGGAGCAACCTTGCCTCTCCTTTCTGGAAGAGAGTGAGGATAGCCTTGTGAAGCTACCTAATGAAAATAGGCATTCCTCCCTTTATTCCTGCGCATCAAACCAGAGTCTTCCTTTCTCACTGTGTTGCAGTAGCACAGGCTGATTCTCAAGCCAAGATCATCTCCTGTTGCTTTCCCCAAAGAGCTTTCAAGTCCAAACAGACCAGACAAATTCTGTGTGTGAGAGCGATCAGAAGTGAAGAAAGGCTCAGACTGGCCCCAACAACTGCAGCAGGTCCCAGGCAGGAGCTGGGTACAGGACACTGCCCTGACTGACCAGGGAAGTCAGGGAGCTAAGGACCCCATGGCAGCACAGAGCTGCTTCACGTACGATGGAAAATGTTTAAAGCACTGTAGTTGGGGCCCACAGGAAACTTTTGGGAAGTGTGTGCTGGGTCTAAGACAGGAACCAAGAAAGTCAGTGTTTAAAATATGCACTGACAATGAATTGCTTCATTACTTAGAGAAAAATTGAGAAGGGGGGATGGAGTAAAACTCAACCACATCAGGAAACAGGCAAATAATTGTCTGACGGATACACCAGGTCTCCTGACTGCTGGTCTAGGACTCTGCTGCTGCTCAGCCCACAGTGTCTTCCTCACTATGATAAGCTTCTCCTCTAAGAGACAGCAAGGTCTCCTCTGCATTTAGGCATTTCCTATGGGTCGATATGCCCTGAGAAGACAATTTTGCTAGAGAGAAAAGATGTGGGAAGGTGGACATTTGAAGGCTCACATACAAAGCATGAGACCCTGAGGACAGCCTCCTCCCTTGACCCCAACAGGAGGTACTGCATGGCACAGCCAGGTCTCCCCCACTGTGCTCCCCAAGTCCCCAGGGGCTGTGCAGAGTGCAGGGGACCCTGCAAGAGAAGTGCCACAGCCATGCCACGGGATTAGGGCCAAGCTCTGCAAGGTGGCATGAACCCTGCATACACGCTGGTCAGCACAGTTGTGCAGTCCCCTGCCTGAGACTGTCCTCTCCTGTGGGATCTCACACCCTGGAAAAGCAGTGAGCAAAAACATCTTGCTTAGGGCTGCTTACTGACCTTGCCAGTGTCTTGCTTTGCCCTGCTGTACTGTTCCTCTGTCTCCTCCTACACCTTCCCCTGTACATACACCCTCAGTTGAAGAATGAAAGTGCAACCCTTCAGACTAAGGAAACTTTTGGCCCATGAACTGCTGGAGAAAGGCACATAGAGATGTGAGCCACAGCCCGCCTCCCACCGTACTTTGTAAAGCAAGTGGATATTCCCAGGCAGGAGTCTTTCTACACTTTGAACCATCCAAGGGAAGGAGTCGTGCAGGGCAGGGCACCTGGAGAGACTGGACCTTGCGGCCTGGGATTGCAAATCTGCGAGCAGAGACATGGGAAATGCTGCCTTCCTGGAGCTGGAGTGGGGAGGGGAGCCCTGGAAGCAGCCGGCAGGAAGAGCCTGACTTGGGAAGGTGCCCAGTCTTGCACAGAGCGAGGCAGGTAACGATCATACAACTATTTATGGCTCTTTTTCGTTGCCACAACCGCAGCCTTATATGGGCAAGAGCACTCCACTCCTCAGAGAGCTGCGGAGGTGGAGCCTCAAGGGGCACTCCTGATGCTTGCTCCCAGGCTATCTGCCTGCACAAGCCACTGACCTCCTTCCTGGGAAAAACCCTGGGAACCCTCGCTGAATCCAGCTGTTTAAATTTCAAACTAGAAAATGACCCGGCACCCCTCCCCTTCTCCCCCATACCTCCTATTAGCTGGAACTGTGGTAAAGCAGAAATGTCTGCATTTATAATGTGGTGGGTATCTGGGAGCAGTGGGTTGGAGAGTCCCCCTGCATCCAACGTGGGAAACCTACTCCCATCTGGTTGTGATACTACTGAGAACCAGAGGGAAAAAAAAAAAAAAAAAAAGAAAGGAAAAATAAACAACCCACCCCCCACCCTCCCCAGTGTTGCTGCTTGGACACTAGTGAGTGTGTGAAAAGCTGCAGCTGGCAAATCTGGTGTATAAACACTGTCATAGATCCTTTTGCCTCTGGATGTGCTTCAGAGCCCCCCCAGTATCTCTGGTTCGGCTGCCAGTGTGCACATTGGGTTCTTAACGCATTTCAACACTGTTCAATCCACCCAGCTGGACTATGCTGGAAACTGCTTACAAATAAAACCAAACATAAACATGCTAAAAATGTCACTGTCATCAGATAAGGTTGCTATGCACATATAATTCCTGACACGAGTTCATTAAACCAAGGACATGAAAAGTTAATCCACATGCATACGGTGGCTGGGATGGGGAGGAGGGGCACAGCAAGCAGGGATTCAGGCTGTAACTCTGCTTTCAGGCCTGCTGGCAGCCCATAGGGCATCACCTCAGTGTGACTCAATTTCTCCCGATGGGAGGAGGGGAAAAAAAATAATTAAAAAAATGTTACAGCACCCACCTCCTTCTGTGAACACTGGTGTTTCAGGAAGGAGCAGCAGTCAGGGATTAGCCATGCCGCTCACAAGCTGTGGAAGGCTGGCTTTCCAGAGGACAAAGCACATGCTGACTGCCAGCCCTCAGCAATCTTCACCAAAACCAGTCATATTTAGCAGCGCAGGAGGCACTTATCTCTGTTTTATAAGAGAGGAAACAAGTGCCAAAAGCTTCCTCTATAATACACTTCTTGTCATTATGGCTACATTCAAGTCACAGGGTTGAGTGGGCTAGATGCTACCACAGAGGCTTACCAGTTCTCAGACACCCAGGTTTGCACAGAGCATCCAGATATAATGACCTTCCCTACCACGTACTGAGCTTTTATAGTTCTCACGCCAAGTAGTCTTAAGAGGCAAGGAGGGCAGGAGCTGTGGGAGTGATTTCAGGTGATGCTTCCCCTCTCCTGAGCTTACCACAATAGCCACCCTTTACCTGCTTGCAGGCTGCCTGTGGCTCAAGAAAGAGAAGCTGTGCACCCTTTCCTGGGGATGAGTGACGTGGGTTCGGTTAGCCTACAAGGGAGAAACATCATGTTCCTCCTCAGCCTTACAAGGGTCAGGGCTAGAGCTTGATGATTGCGTGAAGCCAACCCAAGCCTGCGCAG
This sequence comes from Thinocorus orbignyianus, assembly GCA_013400375.1. Classification (NCBI taxonomy): domain Eukaryota; kingdom Metazoa; phylum Chordata; class Aves; order Ciconiiformes; family Thinocoridae; genus Thinocorus; species Thinocorus orbignyianus. Next base: position 1,323,212 of record VXBW01005540.1, read on the forward strand.
CACCCGAAGGAACAAGTCCTGTTCCCCTCCCTCCTCTGATCTTCACACTCCCACTGCCAGTCCCTGATGACACAGCCAGCTGATCCAGCTGGAAGCAAACTTGAACCAAAAGAGAGATATTTCCAGCTTGATAATTTTCTTGATCCATTTGACTACCTGAGTGTTCAAGAGGTGTTGGAAATGCACAGTCACAGGCAGCCAGACATAAGCTGGTCAGAAACTGTGAGGCAGTTGCAGCCCAGGAGTGGCCAGAAAGTCTCCTCTTCAGTGATACCATGGATGAATTTACTCCAGCTGGTCACGGGGGTCGTTGTAGCATCCCATGTGCAAGTGGTTGCAATCAGTATCTGAATTAAGGCATGTTCATTCCAAACATGTAGGATTACCAAAATCACAGCATCGTGTAGTATAGGAGGTAACTTCGCAGGTCTCCAGTCCAACCACCTGCTTGGAGCAGAATCAGCCATTCAGGGCCATATCCAGCTGGGTTTCAAAAACCTCTGAAGATTGCAAATCCACAGTCTCTGGTCTTACCTCTTGTCCTTTCACTAGGCACCTCTGACAATCTCATTCTACCTTCTGCACAACCTCCATTTGGGTAGTAGAAGACAGCAGTTAGATAACCACCCTCACAAGCCACCTCCTCTCTTTGCAAACCAACCCAGATCCCTCAGCCCCTGCCCATGTGTCAGATGCTCCAGCCCCCTGGACAGCTTCATGGGCTTCTGGTGGAGTTGCTCTCATTTGTTAATGTCCCTCTTGCAAATGCAAAGAGCCATTGTGAAGCAGTCCAAGGAGTTGTCCCTTTCACCTCCTGGAGGAGAGCAAGTGTCCCTGCCTACTTGTGAAAGGACGAGTCTTTGTGGGCACGTTTGTTGGAGCATGCATGCACAGTGCCAGCCCGTGTCACACAGGGAGTCAGGGCATCCACCTACCGTGTAAACATTGGCTCAGAAGATTAGGTCATAAAAATGGGTGCAAATTCACTCAAGCCTGGGGAGCTGTGCTGGCTTCTGTGAGTTGAGGTGTGTTGCAGGTACGCTGTGTGAATGCTGCCTGTGTGCGTACCCAGGGACATCTGTGCACTATCCTTCTCCTTCAGTGGCTCCTTAGCAGTCACAGATCCTCCTTCCTGCCTGTTATCAGAGAAGACGTTGGCAGTCAGGTCTGAATCTGGTCAGGTAGCTTCTCAGTTACTCACCTCTCAGATGTTACTCTGCTTCAGTAACCCTGAAGCTTGAGGAGACAGGGTGTAGCAGGCGGTAGCCAGGACTGGAAGACAACAGAAATCATGTTCTGCTCTGGTGATGTTGCCCGAGGGCAGTGCATCACTGCCCTGATGTCATAACTCTGAGGCACAACCTTCAGAGTGTAAACAAGAACATTCATTACTGAGTGGGCCAGCGGTTGATATGAAAGGAGGCAAGCGAGAAGGAAGACCTCAACACTTTTACCTGCTTGCTGTCCCGGGGATAATGGTAAGCAAAATGACGTGTAACTGCAAATCAGCGGCGCCTTTTGCAATACCAGGATTGCAGCGTGATGAGCAGTCCCTCTGAAGTCTTCATAAAAGATGGGAAATGGGGGAAGCTGAGGTGAGCTCCAGCCTGTGAGTGGGAGAAATGCACCAGAAGGATGTCAGATGTCAGGTACGAGGCTGACAAGTCACGGACATGGCAGGGAGGGAGGGAGGTGGAAGGCAGGGACAGGCCATCTCTGCACTGTTGGCTGAGCGTGCAGCTCAGCTCCCCCCTGTCCACCTCATAAGGCTGAAAGCCCCAACAGGAGAAGTCCCTGGAGAGAGGGCTTGGGGCGCTTCAGTGCAGGCCACACTCTGGTTCCTGTGGTGTAGATGGACTGGGCAGGGTAGGGCCAAGGCTGGACCAGCAGTTACCCCAAGCCACAGAGGCTGCAGCAGAAAGATAAAGCCCAAGAGTGCCGGTTCTCAGCTGGTCACATCTGCTCTTCATTTTGCAGCAAGAACTGCCATTGAGCCTCTGTCATAAGGAGCGCTGGTGCTGCAGCCTGGGGTGCCTGGGTGTCTGACACAGGACAAGGGGTGTTGGGTAAAGACCTCCTTGGTGTTCAGCTCCATGCCAGAGCTGTGGGCTTATGAAGAAGAGGAAGCAAAGCGATGCAGCATGCTATGGGGAAAAGAGATGTAAACCTGGGTTAACATAGGGTGAGGTTCTCAAAGGCCTGGCCTTTGAAAACTGGGCAAAGTATAGCTCCGCAGCTATAGAAAATTATAGAAATGCAATAAAACAAGTTTTTACTACAAACCAAGAACAAGAATCACCAGCTGTTCATGTCACCCAGCTCCCTTTAGTCAGAAACAATTTGGGGACTGCCTTAGGTGGCACGAGCAAAAGCCAGTCAGGTCAAGTTTGAAACACAGAGCTCATTCCAGGAATCAACGTCTCCTTTTGAGACCCTTTGGCCAATCCCCAAACAAAGCAGGGAGGTAAAACACAAACTCAGCTCACCTTCTCTGTTAGTTCCACCTCGGGACTAACGGGGCCCAGCTGGGATGTGATGGGAAGCCATGTGTCCTGGTTTTACCTCAAACCAGGACACCATGTCTGCACCACCACCACTGCTGCATGTAGGTTATAAGGACCAAAATATGTGCACAACCACCATACGCCACGGGACTTTGTTCTCTGCCCATGGTGGCCTGTCCCTCCCAGCTCTGCAGCCTGGTATATCTCGCCAGGCTTATCTGGTCGTGTGCCCTCCTCCCTCCCCAGCCGTACCCCCAGGGCCAGGTTTTCCTGCTTCACCCCAAATGCTTATTTTTATTATTTTAGAACAAACAGAGCTGCGTCTGTTTTGATTTCCAGAAGAAGGTTAGAGGGAGGTCAGAGCTGACATCTGGGCTGGAGATAACATTCCCGTCTAATTAGCAAGCCCTGAATAATGAGGGCCTTCCTGTCCCATCCCCCTGTCCTGGTGTGGGAGAGGGCAGAGCCAGCGGCTGCTGGGGGAAAAATAGGGCAGGAGAATGGCCCCATTGGGTGGCATTTTGTTTCCTGGAGCCCCCAGACAAAACTCGAGGGGCTGCTGAGAGAGGTGCCTGTGGGTGTCAGTGGGAGGCTGCCCTTCCCTCATCCCTGCGTGGGCGCCCAACCTCCGTGGCCCCTTTTTCCAAGCCTTCAGCCATAGTTTTCCAAAGTGCCAACAGCACTGCCAGTCACCCCGAGGAGAACCCTTTCACCTTTTATGGATTTAAACACCCTGGGCTCTCCCACGGCAAGGGAAGACATGATGTTGGTGAGAGACCCAGATGAGATGCGCGGTGGGGTTGTCCTCCCTGCATCGTGGCTGGGCCGCCCGCTGCCCTCCCCTCAGCGCGGGGAGCCACACATTGGTGGCTCCATCCCTGCTCTCGGAAAATCGGGTCATTTATCAGGGCGGCGCAGCCCGCCGGGCTGACACGATGCAGCTGCAGCACCGCAGCGAGGAAGCAGCCATGGCAGGAGCCGGCTTCGGCCAGGATGCTGGGCTGGGGAGACGGAGGGCGGAGGAGACCCAGTTTGTAGACACTCTGGCAATTTATAGATATTGATATATAGATGTGTCTGTTCCCTGCAGCAGGGCATGGACATGCTGGAATAAAGCCTGACTCAGCCGGGGGAAAGGCTCCCTGGCTGAATCACCCCGGGTGCTGCGCCTCCCCGGCAGCTGCCCCCCAGCCAGCGCTTGCAAAACCCCGTGAGATCACGGGCGCAGGCAAGCGTGGCAGGGGCTGAACCGCAGCCAGGTGCTCTCCAGGTGAGATTACACCACCGGGAACACCTGATCCGTGCAAATCTCTGGCTGACGCCCCTCAGCAGACCTGGTGACACACCAAACTGCTTGCCCCAGCAGCCCCATGGCGGGAGGAGATTTGCTGCCGGCAGCCTCCGATGTGCGGCTGCCCTTGACGGAAATGCCACAGCCTGTTGATTGCTCAGAGGGGACGTGACCTTCATTCCTGGCCTCAGTATAAAACCCCGCAGAGGGAAGGAAAAGGATGCAAAGGGAAGGAGGCTCGGGTTTTAATGCTGGCAGAGCTTGGCCACCGTGCCCGTGGTTGCAGGCTGAAGAGGACGAGGCTGGAAACCATGCCCTTGGCTTGGCCACACGCTGCCAGCTGCCGTGGGCTGGGCATGGTGTCATGGGGAGGCACAGCATCGCAGCGAGCAGCGGGACAGGGAGATGACAGCACCCTAAGGAGCTTGCTTGCAGACATGGCCACACGCTTCCAGTTTCCATGCTGCAGGCTCCAGCGAGACCAGCAGTGACGGGTCCTTCATGTTCCCATGTCCTTTCATCTCAAGGGTGCTGCCAGCTTCTGCCTTTCTGTGCAATTTCAAGCAGATTAAGAAAACCCCAAATGTGCTTCCTCTGAGTGTCACCAAGAAAACCCAGACTGAGAACAGAACTTGAGACCAAGGCCGGGGAAAGGGGAATGGGAACTAAACAGGGCCCAGACAGGTACAAGGGGGTTGGTGCGCTGGGCAACCACATCATTTAGCAGCAACCTTTAACATTGCCCAAGCTCTATGAAAAGTTTCCGTGCTCCTACCACGATCTTAGGACAAAGGCCCTGGGACCCAGCCTGGCTGGGAAGGGGAAGCTGGACCTCCTCAGGTGGTGAGCTAAGCCGCAAGAGTTAGGCTGAAGGATCAGCCCCTTGAGAGCAAACCCAGCGAGCGAGAAAGAAGAACGCAAGGGTTTTGTCTTGCAGCTTCCTGCCAGAAACTGGCACGGCTGTAAACACAAGCCCAGAACAATAAGGTCTCCTGTCCCAGCAGCTGCTAAAGCCGTCACCTGGGGAGCTTCCTGCAATCAGCCAGTGGAAGTACAAAAAGGAGCTGCCACATGCCTTCCTGCAATTTGTCATATGCCTGATCTCTGCTCTGCTCGGTCCCTGCCAACCTCCCTTCCCCCAGAGCCGCCTGTCTCACGCCCCGACAAGAGGATGTGGTTATGAAGACCAACCTCTGGTGAGGAGCAGGCTCATCGCTGAGGCCTGCTTCTCCAAGCAGCATGAAGTGCTTTTTCTTTACGACTTCTGAATCACCCGGTATCCTCCCCACAGGCAGTAGTTCCCTAAGGCTGGTTCTGCAGACAACACGTGGACTTCCCCCATATCTGGGTCTGGGTGGCCCAGAGGAACCCGCCGTGCTCTGCAGGTCCTCTCAGCCTGCCACGTGTTGCAGCTCCAGGGCTTACAGTGCCCAGAGAGTTGGCACGAGGTTTGCCACTGGCTTCTTTTTCAGACCACAGCGCCTTTCCAGGGTGTTAATCTCTGGGTCTGAACACTGCCATGCTGGATCTCTCCTCACGGGTGAGTATTTTTAGAAAGTTTTGAGCTCAGACTATGCAGTCACTCCTGAGCTATGCCAGGACGAAAAGAAAACAACCACTTTTGCCTGAACAATACCGGCACGGAACAAAAAAGCCATTGCAAATGGGGTTTTTCAGCATCACTCAAAAACTAGCCGAGCTTTGAAACACGAAACTTGCAGTCGAAAAAAAAAAAAGAAAAGAAAAGAAAAGAAAGAAAAAGGTTCCTGGTGAACAGAAAGGGCTTTGACAATTTACTTAAAAAGCCAGATTAAAGCAAAATGATGTTATATAAACACGGGCAGGCGTGCCAGAGCCTGCGTGCAGCACGGTGCCCCGTCTCCACTGCAGCCAGAGCCAGGGCACTGGTTACCTGCTGGCTGCGATGTGCCATGGCCCTGCAGCTAATGCCACCTGCGAGGGAAGGAAGGAGCCACACTGTCCCTGGGCTACTAGCCCGGCAGGGAAGTTTTATTGCCTCATGAAGGACCAAGAAAGCAACCTCAGGGCACGGAGCTCCTCTCTGGCCCCAGGCGGTGAAGCCCTGTGTGTAGAGCCAGCAGGGACAACCACCCTCTCGCTGCCAGCTGTGCAGGACCAGTGTGGAGGAGCTGCAGACACATGGGTGGCCCAGAGGCCACTGGCGTCACCAGAAAGCAATGAAATCTCTGGTGCATTTTCTGCCCTCTGGACAACCTGAAGTTTCTGAGGGCTTCTGCTGCAAAGATTTCCTGTTGCTCAGTATTGCCCAACCACTCCGCTGCTTGTAGGAGCCATGGAGCCAGGGTGCCTGCAGCAGCAGAGGGATGAGTAGCGTGTGCTAAGGAAGGCTACCAGGAGCTCAGCCTTCTCCTGAGTGGGAGAGCAAGCAGGCTGGCTCCTGTCCTCTTCCACCACCAGCCACACCTGCTGGGGACATCTGTGAGACCCAGAAACTCCTGGCACTCTCCACAAGAGAGAACAAGAGTATGTGAGTGGATAAACACGTATGTGTATAGGTATACGTGCAGGGACACTACTTCACAGGAGGTACAGGCCATGGAGAAAACCCATCCAGTTTTAATGCATTTTTATTGCATCAGTTTTGATTATGAGGAACTCGATGTTAGCAGGCGGGAGGCTGGGTGCTGCCTGTGTCTGCCAGCTCTTCCGTGCCCACAGGGCTGAGCAGCTCCAGCGTAGCCCTCTGGCTTCTCCTCCCAGGACCAAACTCCCCATTTCACTACCCGACAGGGACCTCTTGCCACCAGGAAGGAGCCACAGGGCTTCTCCTTGCTGTACCCCCACTGGGATGTGGATGGGGAGCTGCATTTTCAAGCTCTCCCTGGAGGTCTTCAGTTTCCACCATCTGGCTCCTCTGGGTGGAAGAAATTTGGGGTTTCCTCTGCTGCTCCTGCCTCCATCCTTCCCTGGATGCACGTTAAGGAGAAGAGCAAGAAGGTGCAGCAGCCCAGCCTGCGGCTGCCACTCTCACCATGACCTGTGGCTTCTGCAGTTTGCCTGAGAAAGGATTTAGGAGGGAAAGTGTTGCTGAAATGATGGAGCTGCAGAGGCAGAGAAACCACGGAGCTCACTCACAAGTGCACCCTGTGTCCTTGAGCAGAGCAGCAGGGAGGCACCCCTGCGCGGTGGTGGACTTGAGCCTGGGTGGCTTGCAGGGGCAGGTGACGAGGACAGGACTGTCTAACAGATCTAGTTTTGTTTCGCTCTGGAAGTCAAGCCTGTGATAGTTTTATCTGTTTATTGCTTAGGTGTTGCAGCACTACCAAGCTGTTTTTTAACTTGCAGGAAGCAGAAACTCACAGCGAGCACTTAACGCAATTCAGCAACGCTTTTGAACGAGGCTGAGCTTACCCTTGCTGCTAACAGCCTGGCAGGGCTGGAGAATTTAATCGCCCATTCTGTCTGAATCCTGTAATTACTCAGTTGAAAAAACCTGGGGGGAAAAAGAAAAGCTCAAAGCAATGAACAAGCTGTTAGGGCAGAGGGCCCTGCCTAGGGCAGTGTCAGTGGTGCTTGTTTCCCTGTTGACATGGAGCTAGTCTTTGTTTTGTTCTTTGGACAGGAGGAATCATATAATATGTTGATAAAACAAAGGATTTACTGTCAGTGCTGGGTGGCCGGGCTGCTGAGGCCAGACCTGATTGGAGCCAAACGGGGCCAAAGCTGTTCCCTTCAGGGCTGTAGGGGACCACATATACATGACCCACCGTGTGATGCAAACTAGGCAACCTGAATTTTCCATCCTCCACCAACACTTGAAGCTGCTCTGGGTGTAGCACCCCCAGCAGAGAAGGTAACACAGCTCTCTCTCCTCAAGCTGTTCAGCTTGGAGAAGAGAAGGCTCTGGGGAGACCTGATAGCAGCCTTTCAGTATCTGACGGAAGCCTACAGGAGAGCTGGGGAGGGACTCTTGGTCAGGAAGTCTAGTGACAGGACGAGGGGTAATAGTTTTAAATGGGAAGAGGGGAGATTTAGATTGGATATTAGGAAGAAGTTCTTTCCTGTGAGGGTA
>VXBW01005540.1:1331146-1345741 GCA_013400375.1 Thinocorus orbignyianus
CTCCAACCATTCTATGATTCTATGATTCATAGGCTTCCATGGAATGGCAGGGACTGGAAGGGACCTTCAGAGATCATCTAGTCCAACATCTCTGCCAAAGCAGGTTCACCTGGAGCAGGCTGGACAGGAACACATCCAGGTGGGTTTTGGATGTCTCCAGAAAATGAGATACCACAACCTCTGGACAGCCTGTTCCAGTGCTCTGTCACCCTCTGCACGGAGCAGGTGGAGGTTAAGATGGAGTTTAGTGGGCAGACACAAACACCTCAGGGAAAGGAGCAGCTGCATTAGGGTACGATGTAAATGCAAAGCCAACAGAAATGAATGGAAAACTTCCACTTGCTTGGATCAGGGGCCTTGGACAAGACAGTGAGGACACAGCAACGGACCTGACTTTTGTAGGGGAGAACTTGGAATTGGGTTCAGAATGCACCTGGGGAGGGAGAAGTAGGTTTAGCTCGGCTTTGCTCCTCTAGGGGAGGCACCGACTGCTTTGTCCTCCTGAAGCAGCAACCAGCAAGGTGAGAAGCTGGGGAAGTTGCTGTGATATGGGCAGGCTTGGGTGGGAGAGAACAAATCCTGGACAGAACAGAGGAGCACTTGGTGTGTTTAACTCCTAAAGGGAAGACCAACCGCATTCTTGCTGGGGTGAGCAGGGAGGAAACATCTTCCCAGCTGACATGTTAAAAACAGCTAGTGCTGAGGAATTGCCTGTTGCTTCACCTGTCTTCTCTCAGGAAAGACCAACATCCCATTCAGGTGGCAGGAAAATTGCTGTGCAACCCCTCTTTTCCCTGCTACATAAACAGACTGCTGGTAGAGCTTCCCACCTGCACCTCAAGCCTCTCCTGGCAGCCAGCAAAGAGGGAGCTGCATTAAGATCCTGCCACAGAAAAATATCCTTGGGCTTTGAGTCCTGTCCTGTGGTGAAAACTGTGCAAAGTGCTTGGGGAACCTCAAGGTGCCCCCAAACCTCTCCTTCTCTCCACCCATTGTGCTGTTTCTGAAGGATTTCCACAGGGCACCTGTGTGTGGGTTTTCACCATTTATCTCCAAGAGACAGTTGTGGCTTTCACATAAGGCACACCCCAAAGCACGCTGGCGCTTTAACAGCTGCGTGGCACCTAAGCTCCACTTTTCCTTAGAAGGAAGTGATAAAATAGCGAATTTATACTGCCCCTTAATTACACAATGCAAAGTCACTGTGTTTTTTCCTGTTCTGTAGGATGGTGAAGCATGAAAGTGGACTATTGTCGGGTCCGTGACGCTGTTCCCCTCACTTTTCCTGCTCCTGCAGGAAAATGGAGACAGCCTTTACTAGAAGTGTTTACAGAGCAGGAACGCCAAAACTGCAGGGCAAACTGCCCGGCCCAAAACCTGAGCAGGATATGAGCCTCATAGCTTCTGTGCTCTCCCAAATAAAATAAAACATCGGGTTTTTTTCTTTTACTGATTGTAACTGACCAACAGTTCTTCACCAAATGACATCACCTGGATGTCAGCCTGCTGATGGTGAGGTCAGCCCAACCCCGGGCGGGGAGGTGCCCATCTCAGCACCATCTCATGCTGTTGCCCAGGCCCCGGGGTGATGGAAGCAGGTGGGAAGAGCACTCGCAGTTGCAGCAGGACTCCCATCGCCACTCCCTTCCTCCTTCAAAGCTCGTAAATAAATGGTTATTGCAAAGGTGCAGAAAAAAAACAACAACCCTTTGCCTCGCCGCTCGTAACAACCTGTGCCGAGGAGGTGGAATGGAGCGGATCCAAAGCAGAGCTAAGAGTGATTGAAGGGAACAGCAGCTGGGAAAGGAAAAAAAAAAATAAAAAGGAGGCAAGCAGCTTGTACATGGTTATTAAGCACTTACAATGTTCTCATGCAGCTTAGATAAGCAAGCTGGAATTAAGTGCTAGAGCAGGCAGCAGCCCCGGTGCTGAGCTCTGCCCACAAGCGCAGGAGGAGGCTGGGAGGAGCACTCAGAAGGCAGGTTGGCTGGAAACAGGTGTATACAGGGAGGAGGAGGAAGAGACTGGGAAGGGCCGAGGGCTGCTGGTGATAGGAGCAGGCAACTGCCTCCCTGAGTCTAAAGGTCAAGGTAATTAAAGTCAAAATGCTGCCTTTTGGCAGGGCTCACCTGTGTGAGCGGATTTAATCATTCACACAAAGGAGAGGGGGGCTCTCGGGCAGGAAAGGAGGGATGAAAGCATGGGGGGAACAAGCAGAGCTCCGGTTCCTCTATGCACAGGCAGAGAGTCCTTCTTCTTCTGGCACCCTGGATCCAGCAGCACCCAAAGTGGGTCTTAGAAGCAGCACCAAAAGCCCCGTGAAAGTGACCCACTTGTTTGTTTTTTGGCACGTTGCTTTTCAGAAGCGATGGAGCTGTACCCTGAGCACTCCCAGCCCATCCTTAGAAACCAGCCACTGAGCTGCTGATGCTCCCTCTCACCTCTCTGGACAGACAAGGGACGTTCCTGTGATTTCTGAGAATCAAGTTTTATTCTCCAGCTAGACAGCAGTGACCAACAGAGTCCTCTTTATTACAGACCTACAAAAAGAGATCCATAAAATACTTCTCTCTATTTCATCTTATAAAATTATGATGGGAGCCCATAGATTTGTGCGAAAGTTGTATCTGTCTCAGCGACACGTGGACAGGAGGACAAAGAGAGAGGTTTCACAGACGAGGCAGAGGCATTCTCAGCTTCAAACAAACCCACCCAGGGCAGGTATGTACTTACATCTCACAGGGAGCAGCTGCCCTCTGCTCTGTGCTATCAGATGCTGGGCAAGGAGAAAAAACATTCCTCCTCTCAGTGCAGCAGCAGCAGCTCCGCACGTCAGCTCTTTTTGCTGATAAACACAGGCTCCTCATTCCAGCTGCATTCCCCACTTTGAGAATAAGCAGCCCTGCTCCTCAGCACATTTTACAACTACTGCTGCTCAAGAAAAGGGGGAGTGGGAGGGAAGGGTTACAACACTGTCCATCTCCAAAAAAAACCAAACCCCAAACCCAAACCCACCAGCAAAAACCAAACCCCAAACCGTCAGAAAAAAACAACCCAGGTTGTACAAGGCAGGCAGTTCTCATGCCCCTCAGCTCTCCCAGGCAAGGAATGCACAACGTGGACGTGTTCAGAGGCAGAGGTACAACCACCCTTTTACTTCAGGCTCCGATGAGTTTCTTGAGGAATGCTTCCAGCTGATCCTCATCCTTTATCCCCACAAACTTATCCACCACATCTCCGTTCTTCATGGCCAGCACGGTCGGCACTGCTGACACCTGGGGGCAAGAGAGCAGGGAGACAGAGGTGAGCAGAGGCCGGGGGGAGGAGCCCAACTCCATCCAGGCCCCAGATGGAGCTCTGCAGAAGAAGTGGCCACAGCGGAGCTGAGCATCCACTGCTCAAGTGTAGTGTGTTCACTTGCAAAGCACAGGCCATGTTCCTTCTTTTCCTCTGGCCTCACCTCTGCACCAACATACATTGTTCTGCTGAAGTCAAGGCTGAGCAGCTTTTCCAGTTTAAATAAGGCTCAAAATTTTAAAGACAAACTCAAAGCTAATATAAAAACAAGAAGGTAAAGCCTTTTCCCCCTCCCTCCAGGACAAATTCCTCTTCTCCTCGCCTTCTGTCCTATCATAAGCAAACAAACCCAGTTTGTTTTTCTTTTAATCAGGACACCTCTCAGACATGATGACCTTTGGACATTTTATGGCCAGGGTGGTACGAGACTGGACCGGTGTTCCTCTCCAGACAGGACTGGAACTGAAGAAAGGTTCCCCACCCATCACTTCACAGGCAGATTTCCTGTTCCATCCTACCATGGTAATGACAACCCCCTCCAACCCATTTCTCCTGTTTTCAGTGGTTCAGCTGGCTGTCCACTGCAGATCCCGGACGATTAAGTAAGGAGTGAAAAAGTCCCTCTGACCGGAGCCAACAGGCAGCTGTGCTGCTGCGGGTGCTGGGTTTTATTTTAGCTCAGAACAAAGTTTTCTGGGAATCATCCAAGAAAACAGCAGTGGAAATGACAATGCTCCCCAGAGGCTCGCTGGCTGACCGGTGGCAGAAGAGACCCTGGGGACATGATGGAGAGAAGGAGCAACCAGAGCTCAGAGAGCTGTGGTTTGGGAGAGATCTAGTCGTGTTTCTGACCACACAGCTTCAGGGTCTTTATTTCTGCAATGCCTCCTCCCCGAAACATGCCCCGTCCTTCTTGTCTGCTGCCTCCCCGCCAGCCTGCGGGGCCTTCCCGTGTGCACTGCCAGCAAGGATCTACAAATCTTCTCCCGGGAAACCCGCCAGAGGGCTGGCTTTTCTCCCATCGGGAGCCTGAGATGAAAGGGACAGTTTGTGCTTCCCTTCCCGCCTAGTCCCAGCCGGCCAGTCCGGCGTGGCTCCCCGCAGTCTGTCTGTCCTCCAGGGCTCCCGCAGTTCCATTTGAAGGGATGGGAGCGCCGGGGCTGCTGCAACGCAGGATCTTCAGCTCCTCCTAGTGACTGGTGGGAGCAGATCCGGAGGGCTCAGGTCCCAGCGCTGGTGATGGTGCAGCCAACAGGCTCCCTTGTGATTGTGGGGGTGACAGAGGATGGCACCAGCACGGCACTCAACTCGCCTCTCCCTCCCCGAGAAGGGCAAAGCTCTGCTGAGCCTCCATCTAGTTTGCAGAGGGGTTTAGTGATGAGCAGAGTTAACCCAGCTCCATCCAAAAAAACCCAGCATGCCCAACTGGCAACACCGTCAGGCCATTATGGGCCAGGTAATAATCGGGCAACTCCTCAAAGCACAACAGAGGAGCAGGTAAAAACCACCTCACAGGGCTCTGTGTGCTGACCAGCACACCCGTGAGCTTCATGCAGCCTCAATCCCTCTATTTTTTGTTGCTTTTCCACAGCGATGAGCAAACCCCAAGAACGGGTGGCAGGTCCATATGGGGTTGGTGCTCCAGAGCTGGGTGAGAACCAGGGGCACCGAGGAACTTGACTCTGCCCAGAAAACACCAGGCTTTCGACAGCTTCCTTCCTGCTTGCTGCAGCAAGGGTGGCCCGCTAGCAGAGCACGCACTTTGTTTTGCTGCTTGAGAAGCCATGGGAATTTCTAGAAGGCAGTTATGGGTCTCTCCCCCTGCCCCTCCCTTTTTTTGGGTCCCATCTGCACTGAACCTAAACAAACCCTCCTCCTCCTCCATCTCAAAAGCATTTATAGAGGAAAAGTCAGGCTGCTTTTGGTCAGCGCTGACCACACAGATAAATAAACAAACATGGCCATCCAGACTATTCCTAGCAGTATCCATACTGAGGAAATTCTCTCCCATCTGAAACTGGGGTTTGTGTACAAGCCTGGTGGCCACAGAACGGAGAAGGGGAAAAGCTTTCACCCAGGCTTCAGAGTGAGGCATAACATCAGTGGACCAAGCTCCGCTGATGAACAACCAGCCCTGTGATCCAGCAGCTCCCCGGGGCCGCCCACCCGCAGCAGCTGGAGAAGAGGCTGCCCTTTGGCACAGGCAATGGGCCAAGGCAAGAGATGAATCTAAACAACTTTAAAAGATGGCAGATGAAACAAAAAGCATTGCTTCTCCCTTTCTGCTCCCAGGGCAACAGGTCAGGAGCAGGCTGGAGCAGCACTGAAAGGCCCCAACCAGAGATGAAAGGTTTTAGACAAAAGGAGGAATCTCCAAAGAACTTTTGTGCTGGGCATAACCGGACGGGGAAGGGCGCTGGGGACATTTCCAGTGGCAGGAAACACGTCCCCACTTTGTGCTAAGCTGGGAGGGCCGGGAGCCAAGGGCAGACAGCGGTGCGTGTGAAGGAATGCGTCGGCATTCCTCAGCTCTTCCAGGGGGTCTCTCCCCCTCACCCTGCCTCCTCCCCCCTGTGCCGAAGAAGCTGCTGAAGAGGATGTTGTGCAATCTGGTGACAAGCCTGCGTGGGTAGGGGAACAAACATGGATGGAAGGAGACTTCCTGGCATCTTCTGGAGTTGTGGGGGATGGCACGGAGGCCAAAACCCCCTGAAAGAAAAACTATTCTCAGCCTGAAGCCATCTGATCCCCAGTGGAATGGCTTTAAAAAAAATAATCTTTCCTGATCCCTCCCAAATACCACCTTTAGTTTTCCTGATCTCTCCCTAACACCACCTTTGGTCCCTCTCTTTGATCTTGACTTGGTGTCTTCCCATCAGCCCTTACACTCACATCTCATTGAGCGGCAGCTTCCCGTAAGACGAAGCAAAACCAAGTGTGTGCTCAGCTGCTCAGCACAGGAACCAAAATTCTGCCTTGAGAAGGATGTCCCGAACTATGAAAATTAAAGCAAAAATTTCTCCCTTACACCTACCCATTTGCAGCTATCCTACTCAGAAACTGCCTAGGGATGGGGTTTTAGCCACGGGGATAATGGTCATGACCAGAGAGATGCATCACTCAGAGTGGAGCAATGATCCCCAGGCCCTCCTGCAAACCAAAAACTTTGCTTGCATAGAAGGTTCCAGAATGAATTGCTGGAAGCAGGCTCTTGCCTGCAGCCTCAATCCTGCCTGCACCCGTGCCCACCGTGCTGCAGGACAGGCAGACCCTGCAGACAAATGCACGTATGCAGGAGGCTGCACAGCTGCTCATTCACCACCTGGTGGGAGAGCACAGGCAGTGTCTCAAACCTGCACAGCTCAGGAACTTTCAGCCTCTTTTTAAAGACCTTTCTTCACATGCACGTACCGTTTGCCATTTTCCAGTCATCTGAGATTATCCTTTTGTAATCCCAGCTAATTCTCTCTACTGGAAGGCTTGGAGCAATACAAGAGTTAAGCTAATAATCACAGAATCAAAGAATCATAAAATGGTTTAGGTTGGAAGGGACCTTAAAGATCATCTAGTTCCAGCCACGCTGCCACGGGTAAGGACACCTGCCACTAGACCAGGTTGCTCAAAATAATCATCTCTATTCTATCCCCCTCAGCATGGGTCCTACCAGCGCCTTGCCACCATCTCTTAGGATTTATGCCCTTTCCAACTGCCACAGGAGCAACCTCACCCTCTTCACCTTCTCACCAGCACCCTCAAGCTACACAGCCCTTGGGCTTGGAACACAGCCCTGCTCACAAGCCAGCAGCCACCCTCCTTGGCCTGGGGCATGCTACCATCAAAGAGAACACCAGAGGCTTTCATGCTCAGCTTGTTGAAGCTGCAAGCCACGTCTGTGGGCACCAGCCAGGTGGACACACCACTGCAGCACAGGCAGAAAGGTCTCTTTGGGAAAGAGTGGGAGGGAGCAAGCAGTTTTCACTTCCTTCTCTTTCCGGCTCGGCAGGGTGTGGGAACAGCATAGAGTGTCTCCTCCGGGCTCAACAACCTGACAGCTCACTCAGGAGATGGCTCACGGGAGTTTGCTGGGCAACCTGAGGAGCTTCCTGAGCTAGCCTCCTCCCTGGGAGCAGGACCTCTTCTGTGGTGGGGGAGCAGCTCCATCTGCGTGACACGCAAGTGAAAATGAAGCACTTCCTTCCCTATGAAACACGACAGCAGGGTGTCCTGACTCCACAGACCATGTTGTTGTTTACAAGGAGACAAAACCGGGGTGAGCACAGTTGTCTGAGGGATTTTCTGCGTTTCTTAAACTACTTAATCACTGCCAGAGGGAAAAGATAAGTAAATAAATCACGTAAGCCAAGGTTGTGGCCTTCTCTGGTCACTCAGCTTCTTCCTGGGAGCGAGGCAGCACAGGGAACGCACGCAACAAGCGTGCTCATCACTAGTGTAAGCACCAAGGTCCGTGCTTAGCAAGAGCAGGATGCATGCTCCCGTTGCCTGTGTGTGTTCTCTGACCTGGCTTCCCCCTGTCCAAACAAAACCCACGCTGTCTTAAAGACAGGACGTTATCACCCAGGAAGAAATCCTGAGCAAAGAAGGGAGAGAGGACGGGCTGGCTGCATGAAAAACTGCCTCCAAGAGCGGAGCAGACTGAGGGCTTGTCACTTTACGTCCCTGCCCCGAACCCGGGCAGCCCATGCAGGCAGCAAAACGCCGCACACGCTGCAGGCTCCTCAAGGGCAGGCAGGCGTTTGCATCAACAAACACCTGCGAGGCTTAAAGGACACGTTTCTGCAGAATGAGAGGTAGGGATGCTCAACACAAGCAGAAGGAGCTGGAGGAGAGTCAAGCAGCAAAATCCACCTGCTAATGAGTGACCTGAGGGATCAGGAACCTGCAGGCACTAGGCTTCCCCTCCCCAGCAACGCTGCTCCTGCCGTGTGGTCACACCCCTCCCCAGGGAGGGACCTTCTGTGCCCTGCCAGCAAAGGAAAGCCCACGCTTTTTTGGCTCCTACCTCATACTCAATAGCAAGGTCTGTGTGATCGTCAATGTCCACTTTGGCCATCAGCACCTTCCCCTCCTGCTTGGCCACCATCTTCTCTAACCTGGGGCCTAGGATCTTGCACGGGCCGCACCACCTGGTGAAGAAAGAAGAGAGGAAACTTTAGAGGCTGTGGAAACCTTGCTGGTGCACCGTTGGTTTTACTGCCATCACCATCTCATTTGAGATCCGGCCTGAAACACCATTCCTGAACCACAGCTTAGAGAAAAGCTTTTCTCACCAAGAAGCTGTCAAAAATTTTTTTCTCTGTGTGGATGGCGGCAGGGCTGAGTTGAAGAGGTCACCATTCACATTGATGGTTCTTTTAATACCATTTTGACCACACCACTCTGCCGGCCTTGGTCACCCTCCTGTCCCCTCTTCTCAGCCATTCTTCCCTAGTCTGCTTTTCGTCCTCTCTGGTGAGTACACGCAGAGCTGGGACCTCACTGGCTGCAGAACTGCTGCACAGCAAGTGTCATAGAATCATAGAATGGTTGGAGTTGGAAGGGACCTTAAAGATCATCAGCTCCAACCCCTCTGCCGTGGGCAGGAACACCTCCCACCAGAGCAGGTTGCTCCAAGCCCCATCCAGCCTGGCCTTAAACACTTNCCATGACCTGCTGCGTGTGGGGGTCACAGACCACGCTCAAATCAGCTTATGCCAATCATCACACCACGGACTTCCCCTCCGCGCTCATAATAGGGATTACACATATTCCCCTTTAGCTGCAAAACTCAGAAGTATCACATTTGTTCAAAGGGTTTCTACCAATTCCAAACATGGGTGCAGCAACAGCAAGAGTTTTTGAGGCTGTGTACACAGAAAACACTCCCTGCATCCTTGAACTGCACCAGTTAGGATGGCACTAATGTACTCAAATCAAGGAAAACAGGAGTTAAAGCTCTACGTGCTCTTTTCTTTTAAAAATCAAAGTCCTGCTTAACTTTCTTCCTCCTTGTCCTCCCTCCATATCGGGTTTCAGGCTTTCAGTTATCTGTCCTCTCCTCCCCGTATGATCCAAGTTAATCCTAATTTGGGTTTGTCAGACTGGATTATTTAGAGCAGATGTTTTCAGGCTGTTTCATACTCCCTTTGCCCAGAATCAGCCACAACAAGTTCAAGCGACAGCACTGCAGGACTGGGAAAATACTTGAGGAAACAAAGGCAATCAGTATCCTTAATTCAGCAGATAACACCTAGAAATATTTTCACTGGCAAGAGAACAACAACATTTTTATCAATGACAAATGCAACCATTCGTATCACATGGTGGTCATTAACACATAAAGGTATCTGCTGTCAAAAGCCCAGCCCAAAGATCACGCAGAGTCAGAAAACTGGAAAAACACAACATGATGCTGCAGGGGTATGCCAAGTGCAGGGTTCTTCCACGGCTGTTAATATCATTTACTGTTTGTAAGAGGACATTTAATCCATAGAGCTGAGAAAAGGCAGCTATCAGAGCTTTTTCTTGATGTGCCTTTTGCAGGATGATGCAACGCTGGAGCCAGGGTGACAGCCAAGCGCTTGGGAGGTGCAGCTACGCAGCCCCAGGGAAGTTCTCAGCACTTTTGTTTTCACATTCCTGCAGGGTGTAGCTACACCCACGGTGGTGAAACCTCTATGGATTGTGCCTTAGGGTCAGAAGCACTTTTTAACACCAGAAACCAAGGCAGGGCAGTTGACAACTCTGCAACTCAGGAATGCTTTGGGCATACTCGTGTTGCCAGTGCACCCAGAGTGCCACCCTGTCGGGGAAGCAGCAGGGACACGCCTGCATGTGTAACAGCAGCAACGGGCACAAGAGCTGTTGAGGGGGACTTACTGCGCATGGAAGTCCACCACGACAGGTTTGGGGTTGTTTATTACCCGGTCCTGGAAGTCACTGCCATCCTGCACGTTGAAGGTGCTCCTGCAGCTTGCTGAGGTGCCAAAGGCTTTGCCATGGGGTGCCAGGGGGCCAGGCAATGCCTGGGGGGCAGAGACCACCCGCTGCCCCTGCAGAGGCAGCGCCCTGAGGGTGAGGGGCAGCAGCCGCCGGAGCACCAGCCTCTGGGCCATCTGTGGGGAGAGGAGGAGGCATGAGTGCACCCCACAGCTAGTCCCATGGCAGCAGTGCCCAACTCAGCAGGGCAAGCCCCAAGTCCAGAGGTGTCTCAGGCAGAAACACACGGGGCAGAGCACTGGAGCACTTATTTCCTTACTCCCAGCCCTTGATCCCCGACTGCAGCTCCAGCCCCACAGCTGTGGGGTCCCACCCTCCATGGGGCTCCCAAGCTACAATCTCAACACCACAGGGTAGTATCCTCAGGCAAAGGGACAGCCCTTTTCCCCACACCCTACAGAGCAGAACCTTCCCTTTGGCTTCTTCCTCCCCACCCCACAGGGCAGGGTCCCCCGCCGCAGCATCCAGCCTCCCCTGGCACCACGGGGTGAGGCGAGGCCGCTTCAGCCACAGGATCCAAGTGGTTCCCATCAGCAGCAAGGGCTTCCCAGCTGCTGGGGTCCCCCCTCAGCCCCAAAATCTGGCGGGGAAGACCCTGCCCCCCCCAACCCGGCGGGGAAGGCCCTCACCCCCCAGCACACGGGGCCCCGCTGCCCCTGAGGCGCCACACAGCAGAACCCCCCAGCGACGGGGCCCCGACTGCCCCTTGCAGCCCCACAGGGCAGGACCCCAGTGCTACGGGGAGGCTCCTCCGCAGCCCCAGGACCCCCCAACCCCCTGAAGGACCCCCGGCCGCCGCCGCCGCGCACCTTATCCGGCCCGGAGGTGACCCACTCACTCCCGGCCGCACTTCCGCCTAGCGCCCCACCCACCCGGCCGCGGATTGGCCATCTCCGCAGGAAGGCAACGCGCCCGCTCCCCTCAGCCGATTGGCAGCCGGCCCGAAAGCGCCGATCTCTGACTGGCCGCTGCGGCTGTCCTTCAAGCCGCTTCCTACCGGCCTGTAGGGAGTTGGCGGGGCTGCGTCACGCGGGGCGAGCCCTGCGTGCTGATTGGTTGCGGCGCCCGAGCGTGGCGCGCCCGCCGCACGTGGAATGGGCGCCGTCCCGCACGTCCGTGGGTCGCGGGTAGCCCCCGCTTTGGTCTTCGCTAGAAGGACGCAGCTCTTCAACACCCACACACACCCCGCTCCGGGCAGGCACCAGGGTCAACCCGCAGCCCCCGCTCCCACGCGTGACTGCAAAATGGCGCGGGTCATCCTCCCCGTCAACCCCTCCCAGTCCCTCGCTGGCTATCACCGTGGGACCGGAAGGTTGACGCTGGCCCAGCTGCCCAGGGAGGGCCGAAACCCATATCAACACAGCAGGAAAACCTCTGGGGTTAAAAGCCACGGGATCCCACCCTGGGAAAGATGCAGAGCCCGTGGGTGGGAAACTGGGAGAATCCCCGCTTTATAGCATCACCCGCGCTGCACATGTACGGCCTGTGGGAACTGGAGACTGGAAGAGGAAGCACCCGGAGAAGGTGCCGTGGCTGCAGCACACGGGGAAGGGATGAAACAGCCCCACGACAGCAGCCAGACACCCCCACACCCTCCGGTTCTCTCCTCCTCTGGACAGCCCCCAGGTAAAAAGCCCACGGTGCCCAGGACGCAGCAAGCAGCGTGTCCAGCTGCACAACTCCAGGCCACCAGCACCATCACCAGACTGGCCTCGGAGCTGGGTCAGCGGGATGGAAAGCCCGCAGCAGGGAGCTGAGCCCACAGCAGGGAGCTGAGCCACACCCACTGAGGAGGCCTTTCCCCTTCCCAGCTGCATGTGAACACGTAAGATCTTCCCGCAGCAGCTTCTCCAGCACCAGCCAAAGCGGAGCAAGAACTCATTTGTCATCTCATGACCTGCACACAGCATAAGTGATGTGTCCAGCTCAGGAGTCCTCAACAAAAAAAGGACATGGATCTGTCGGAACAGGTCCAGCAGAGGGCCACGAGAATGATCAGAGGGATGGAGCGCCTCTCCTGTGAGGACAGGCTGAGAGAGCTGGGGCTGTTCAGCCTGGAGAAGACAAGGCTCCGGGGAGACCTGATAGCAGTCTTCCAGTATCTGAAGGGAGCTACAGGAGAGTTTGAAAGGGACTCTGTCAGGAAGAGCAGTGACAGAACAAGGGGGAACACTTTTAAATTGGAAGAGGGGAGATTTAGATTGGATATTAGGAAGAAATTCTTTCCTGTGAGGGTGGTGAGGCACTGGAACAGGTTGCCCAGAGAAGCTGTGGATGCCCCATCCCTGGAAGCGTTCAAGGCCAGGCTGGATGGGGCTTGGAGCAACCTGCTCTAGTGGGAGGTGTCCCTGCCCATGGCAGAGGGGTTGGAACTCAATGCTTTTTAAGGTCCCTTCCAACTCTGACCATTCCATGATTCTGTGGTCTCTTTCCCCTCCCCCGTTCCCCAGCCTGAAGCAGGGGCAGGGCAGGAACTGGGGCTTCACAGGAACAGCAGCTGAACGCAAAGGACTGGGAGAGTTTCAGGCACCTGTAGGTACAGTTTTCCCCCATCTGAGGCATCAGGAAGCACAAGCGCAGAGGGGTCTAATTCCTCTACATGCTAAGGGGTTGGAAAACATGGGCAAAAAACCTTGCCTTTCCTCTGTTTCCTAGAAATGACAGGGACATCAATTAAGGTCAAGCCCAAATCCGCTCTTGCTTTGCCACTCCTGGGTCACGGAAGCAGCCACAGGGAGGTGACAGAGGGAGCAGCCCAGTGCAGAAGCCTCGTGAGATCCCAAGGTGACTGGAGGGGAATAAAAGAAAGAGGAGACAAGCCTTTTAACAACATCAAAGTCCACCCAAAACTTTCTTGATGGGACATAGTGCAAACAGGAGAAATATTGGTCATGCTTTATAAAAGACAGGAGATAATGTTTCAGGCTGCTTCGTGTGGGAGAAGAAAAACAAGGACAGCGGAGCCGAGCTCAGCGTCGAGTCTCTGTGTCCTGGGCATTCCATTCCCATTCCATAGAGGGGAGGGTCTCTCGTAGTGCTCTCTGGAACTATATGGTAAATAAAATAATAAAATAAAATAAAAAAGACCACCTCTCTCCACTCCAGCTAATTCATATGCAGGAAAACCACCAGGAAGTTTGCCGGGAGTACCGCTTTGGGATTATCACACAAACAAATCTTCAAGTATTGGCACCCAGGGAGCAGAGCGCTGGCACCATCTGCCACAGGGTGCCAGCAGGACACCTCAAGAGAGGGATGGGATGCTTCAAGTCACCCAGGCATTCCTGCATTCTCTCTTCCTTGACCCCTGGACGCCGCTGCAGATGCTGGTCCGCGAGATACTCAAACACCATCTTCAGGAAAGCCTGGACTCTGCCAGGGCAGCACGAGAGCCTCAGCACCACTGGATTGTCCTTTGGAGCACACTGGTCCTCTTCGTAACGGCAAGATCCGAGCAGGTCTTTGGCAACTCACGATCAGTGGAAGGCATGGGGATGGGCAAGGTGCAGAGGAAAGGGCAGAACCCTGCTGCGGATCTCTGTTACAGTATTGTCACCTGTGGGTGGGTTTCAGTGTGGAGGGAGAGAGGTTTAAAGTTCATCCTTGGCATTAACAAGATGCTGGAGTGGACGAATCGCTATGACGTGGTCTCTCAGCAGCTGGTCCTGTGACCCGTCATGGCTGTCAGGGGCTCTGTCACCCAAAAAGTCACTGGGAGTGTAATCCTCCAGCAGGCCGGCCGCTACCGCGTGGCGCTGGAGCCCCTGGCTCCCCACGAGCCCCTGCATTCGGACGTACCCCTGCCCACAGAAGGGAGGCAGCTTCTGGCGGGTGAAGATGAAGAGGAAACAGGACTCTGCAGGGAAAAAGAGTCAAACAAATCAGATTTGGCAGAGAATAACTCCCATGAACTTCTGAGGACTCATTCAGAACAAAAAGCAGAAAGGAAGAGGGGAGATGACTGGAGTTTTGGGAGATGACTGGAGTGTCCCACCCGGCACCCTGCCCTAGATGGCAGCAGGGTCACCGACTCAGTACTGCAGAGCTCAGGAGATGCAGGGTGGGATCTCCCAGTCTGCACTCAGAGAAAGAGGAGCTGGATGCAAACTTGCAGCTCTCTGGCATCTTCTGTGTATCAACGGATTGCTTCCCTCTGTGTGCCACACTGGGTTCCTGTAGGGGCTTTCCAGATCAGCTCTCACATCCCAGCATTCCCATTTGCCATGGGAATCATAGAATGGTTAGAGTTGGAAGGGACCTTAAAGATCATCCTGTTCCAACCCCCTTGCCATGGGCAGGGAC
>VXBW01005540.1:1352830-1427054 GCA_013400375.1 Thinocorus orbignyianus
CCCCGCCGCTTCCCGCCGCCGCCATGGCGCCGGCCGCGCGCACCCCCGCGGGGCGGGGCCCTTAAAGGGGCCGGCCCCGAATTACCCAGCCCCACCCCCAAGGAGCAGACGGCACACAGCGTCACTGAACAAGCCACTTTATTCTGCTTTCTCCGCCCCATTGTGACGTAGCCGCAGCAAAGTCGGAACCGGAGATGGTGCCGCCGCCGCCGCCTGGCGTCCCCTCCTTGACGAGCCGGGGGGGTGTCTGCTCCCCGGGCTCAGCTCTCCTCCTCTGCAAGGGAAGAGAAACGGGAGTGAAGCCAAGGCAGGGACACCTCCCACCGGAGCAGGTGGCTCTAAGCCCCATCCAGCCTGGCCTGGAACACTTCCAGGGATAGGGCATCCACAGCTTCCCTGGGCAACCTGTTCCAGTGCCTCACCACCCTCACAGCAAGGAATTTCTTCCTAATATCTGATTTATATCTCCCCTCTTCCAGTTTAAAACTGGGCAGGGGTGTGGAGCAGGGAACTGAGGCAACAGCTGCCAGGGGGGCAGTGCTGGTTCTCCAGAGCTCCCAAACTGACCCACTGGCCCCTGCTCAACCGCAGCCCCGGCTCCACAAAAGCCTCTGCAGCGCGTCACCCGGGTTGGACCAGGCCACCGCAGGTTTTAGATATGTCACCTTCAGCCACTCCCATTTCTAAACCTGCGGTACAACACCAGCCCAGCACCAACAGGAGCCACCACCCTTCCCTTCACCCTGGGCCCCAGAATAAAGGCTGGAGTCAGTGTTCCAGATCTGGGTCCTCTCCCCAACCCTTGCTACAAATCGTTCCTTGCTCAGGAGGACAGAGGCACAGCTGTATTGTCAACTCTCAGCACTTTTTGCTTCAGACTGAGCGCTCCTGATAGCACAATGTCACTCATTTTTTCCACCAATGAATCCCATCCTCGGGACCACACGTTCTCCAGCCCCACTCCTCTGTCTTCCCTGCACTACTCATATCTCACCTCTAGATCTGGGTCTTTACCATAGAATGGTTAGAGTTGGAAGGGACCATAAAGATCATCGAGTTCCAACCCCCCTGCCATGGGCAGGGACACCTCCCACCAGAGCAGGTTGCTCAAAGCCCCATCCAGACTGGCCTTGAACACTCCCAGGGATGCCACAGAGATGCTTCCAGATAGCCACAGGTTCTCTGGGCAACCTCATAGGAACTAATTTCTTCCTAGTAACTAGTATAAATCTACTCTCTTTCAATTTAAAACCATCTTCTTTCAATTTAAAATCATAGGCCATCCCTTTTCATCCAGACCAGTAGATACACTTTAGAAGCATAAATCACTCAGTGTGCTACAAACCTTCCTCCTCCTCTTCTTCCTCCTCATCCTCCTCATCTTCATCAGAGCTGAAGGTGCCGTCAGGCAAGCTGTAGATCCGGATCACCTGCTTGTTGGGGTCCTTGAGGATGAGGTACTTCCCCTCATCCAGCTTCATGCAGATGTCTATGACGCACCGCAGGATGCCCCAGGCGTTCTCTATGCTCAGGTTGATCTGGCTGGCAAACTCATTCGGCTTGAACTGCTGCGTGCCCAGGATCACATGGCGGGCAGAGTCCTTCACGTGGTAACGGGACACGTACCTTGGAGGGGCAAGAAGAAAACAGCATCAGGAGATTAAGCCCAACCAGCAGAAGAACTGTACCAAGAAAAGCACCGTTATCAGTTCGGTTTGGAGCTGAAAAATCCCAGGACTCCAGCACCGAGAGCAAAGAGGAATCCTGGCTACAAGCTGTGAATCAGTAACACATCCCTACCCCAAATCAGATGGGGAGACACAAAAGGCAGAGAAGAATTAGTCCCACTGATAACAATTAAGCAACAGCAGGGAGTTTGGACTTAAAACACGTTCAGATGCACCAGTCCCACATCTGAGGAGAGAACCTAGGATCGCAGAACTGAGTTAGCAAATGCCTTTTGTTCATTATCTGCAGCAAAAGCTCAACTGATTTTAAGCCAGTAGTTCCAAAAGCACTGTGGTGGTATCTCCCTTCCATCCAATTTCTCAGCAACAGGGCACTGCGGATCTCAAATCAAAATCCTGATGGGCAGCAGTCGCTGCATTTCTGTTGCTTGTTGGCAATCTCAGCAGACAGGCTCAGAGCACAGAGCCCAGCTGCCTGTTGTGTGTGAGGCTTCACCAGGTCAGTCCCAGCAGGGGACACATCAGCCAGATGCTGAGGGGAAGCAGCTGAACCTGAGCCTGGTGCGCTCACCACAAACTTTCTCCTCTTCACCACTCAAAACACGGAGTGATTTTTTGATTGCTCATTCTACAACTGGTTCACCTTAACATACATCAGCTCAAATCATGGAAAATGCACCTGGAAGCTGTTTGCTGTGAAAAGCTCATCTTACCCGAGTTTAAGATATTCCGACCCAGCCAGCAGCGCGCAACACGTCCAGCGGGCTAATTTGTAGCTGTTGTTTTTCAGCTCTGTGGCAATCACAGCTCCCCTCTGAGAGTCCAGCTTCTGGCGCCAGTCCACTCCATTGCAATACTGAGGAGAATCAAAACCAGGAGTCAACCTAAAAAGCCAGCAGCTGTCACCTCTTCAGCCATCTGCACATCACACAGGGAAGTTTCTCTTGTCTACCTCAGAATACCAAAGCAGGGAATGCGAACAGCAACTTACAGGGAAAGCCCTTGCACTGAAAAGGGAGAAAAGCAGGGATTGCCCAGCATTTGTGGCAATGGTTAGGAAGAGAAGTTTGGGAGGGAAGCATTCACAAGGAAAGCGTGGGAAGAGACTGGCTACTGTGCAAAACATGTGGGGACAAGAGTGTTCAAACTCATATCTGGGGGAGAATCCCACCAGCACTGCTTGTGCACCAAAGTTACAGGCCTTTGGTGGAACGTAACCACCCAGGGGGACACCGCCAGATGTTTGTCTCATCCTGCCTGCTGTACCTGGCGTGTCAGGCAGCAGTGAAGCAGTTAGAGCTAGCTTTGGGATCTCGTTCTTCCTCACCCTGGAATCCCATTCGTTCAGCGTTTTGATGTTGATGAAAGACACTTCTCCGTTTGCTCCTGTCATCACTCCGTCATGTTCACAGCGGACAATGAGATCTATGTCATCCCCCAGCTTCCACCTTCGGTACCTGCCAACAAACAATCCAGCTGGTTATTTCTGACTCTTGCTCTTTCCCAGAACCACACAAGCACTCAACAAAATCCTTTCCTCCTCTATCTGTTCACTGTGGTGACTTCCAGGAATCCCTCTCATGGTAAAGCTTCTACCAATAAAACTCCTGGCTCATTTTGCCTCCCTGTCACACTGATATCCCAGCCCCCTTGCCAAACCCAGGCATCGGAGAGAGATCAACATACCTGTATGCAACAGAGGCTACTTCATTTTTATCCATGTCATCCTCTACAAAGGGGTTTGGGTTGGGAAACTTGTATTTCTCCTTTCCCTGCAGAATTAAACAGAAGTGCATGTTAAAAAACCACCTGAGGGAGCTCTCCCCTACTGGATAAAGACGATCTTATAGCAACAGTAGCTGATCTCCCTTATACAGAAAAATGCCGAAATACTAAGACAGGCGATGAAAAGCCTCATCTTAACGTTAGTCACTCCACTTAACCAGTGCTTCTACTGGCACCTCAGCTCTACTAAAGTGTACTCAAAAGCCTGCCTGCTTCACCAGTGGGAGTGGGATTTCTTCTTGGTGAAATAAAGGTAAAAATCCTTCAGCAACTGCTCACCTGAAGTAAAATGACACTTCTTTCAACCCAGAAAGAACATCAGTGCAACATACCTCTGTCAACTAAAAATATGCTTCTGTGCTCTATTACTGCAGCCCTAACGAAGTCTCTTCCTGAGACTCTCTGAAACAGACCCTAATACCCAGCACTGCTCAACCTCACCATCCTCAGGCACTGCTGGGAGAAGTTATGGTTGATGTAGGTAGCTTCCATGGCAAGGTTGCGTGGAGAATTAAAGGAGTTGCCCTCTTCCTGGGGTGGTTCATTCGCTGTTTCACTCACTGTCAGGAGGTCTGGGAAGAAAACCAGATGCAAGTGGTTATATTTGGGGGAGTAACTATGTCAGCTTCAAGCAAGTCTCTCACCCCACACTGGAACAGATCAATACTGAAGTTACCCCCACAGCCAGCACAGTAATCAGCTTCTTCCAGTCTTTACACCAAGGCAGAAGAAACTCAAAAAAAAAACCCATAAAGAAAACTAGACTCTTTAGCTACCGTAACAGCAATTTCTTTCAAGTCTTTTCCTCACCAAAATCGGAGTTGTCCCTCTTGTCAAAGAAAAGCTTGGATCCAACTCTCTGGACAATGATGTCCCAGGAATAGACAGAGCGAGTGCAGCTCATCAGTGTGGCCAGAATGGCATCTGTGGCAAACACGTTCCCTTGGGTCTTCGCCAGCTACGGATAAAAGAGGAGGAAAAAACTGGGTTTCAGCAGCAGCAAGAACTGATACCCCTTTCCTTCCACAGCCAGGAGCAGAAGCTTTAGCAAACCCTGATCATGGATTTCCCTCTCCAACATCAAAGAAGCCAGACAGGAAGGTACAGCACTGACTCCTAGACCAACCCAACAATCTAGGCCTCACCCAAACAAGTTAAAAATAAGAAACCTATTACAAAATGCAAATTCTACTGGGAAAAGACATGGCTCCTTATTGGTGATCGTGTCAAGAGAGAAATCTCTCCAAAAGCAGACACCTCAAGGACCAGGTCTCTGACACAAAAGTTTCTTTCCCATAGAAGCTCCAGTATCAGTCTGCTTGCTTTCCCAGCTTTTCCTTGGCCAACATTCCCGGTTTTGCACTAATCTAGCTCTGCCTTGGACCTAAGAAAAATAACGACACCAGCTAATCATAGAATGGTTAGAGTTGGAAGGGACCTTAAAGATCATCAAGTTCCAACCCCTCTGCCATGTGCAGGGACACCTCTCCCTAGACCATGTTGCTCAAAGCCCCATCCAGCCTGGCCTTACACACTTCCAGGGATGGGGCATCAACAACTTCCCTGGGCAACCTGTTCCAGAATGCTTCCTTTCCTTTGCAAACTCAGGGATATGCAGTTTTTCTGCCCTTAACTTTGGTCTGACAGTGACAGCAGGTCTCTAACAACAGCACGCACCAAGAAACACTAGTGGGTTTTACAAACCAGTGAACATACCTTTCGGATCACTGGGTCATCAGTAGTAGTGACGGTATGGAAGATGCGCTTAATGCTCCTCAGTAGCTTCTCATTCCTTGTTGTAATGCGGTCAAAGGCTTTGTCATAGTATTCTAGGGCTCCACAGCACTCTCTGTGGAGTTAAGAGGACCATCAGTTAACACCTTCCACGTTCTGCACAAGACTGCAGGACCTGTTGGGTGCTCCATTACCTCCCCCTGCTTTGGGTACCTCAATGAAAGCACTGGGACCAAGCCAAGAGACCCCTGCCCTCCTGCTTTCCAAAAATCTGGTAAGTTCAGGAAGCAAGCTCAAGGCTGCTTTAGGAACTCACATGTCCTGTGGCTCCGACACCTCCAGGTAGCGCATCTTCATCAGCCGAGGGAAATCCATCTCTTCTTTCACCTCCCAATCGCTGCGAACTTCAACAGAGGAGTCACGAGGCTTCTGCTGTGCGGCCAGAAGCGGGATGGACAGAGGGAGAAACAGAGAGAGTACATCAGGACTGGCGCAAGAGGAGCCACCCCACGAACACAGCCAGAGAAACCAAACCATCATAGGGGGCAGAAAGCTTGTTAGTTTACCTGTGATTTTTGGTCCCATTTCTGCCTCACTCCAAACTGCTTCTGAAACTTCTTTTGTAGGCGCAAACGATCTCTAAAGTAACAGGAAAAGAAGCATGAAAAGAAGTTCTTGACTGCTACGTGCCACAACCATTCTGACACTTCCAAATTATAACCAGAGGAGCAAAGCTTTTAGGCACCCAGCCGCTGAAACACTTGATGAGCTGTCTGTTGATCAAGATCCCTGAGGTATTAAACGCTCTGTTCTTTGCTCTAAGCAGCTCTTTAAATATTTTAACCTTTAAAGACTGCAACACAGTTTTCAGAAGCTCTTTAAAGGTCTGCTTTAGAATGTCATACTTACTTCCTAAATGTGAGTCAAAGCCGCTTCTAAATTCTCAGCTGTTTGATAGCCACGCTTATAACTAGCGGTGACATCACCAGAACATCTGACTCGAAATACCCTGAAATTGTATTTTGCTGAGTGTTCGCTCTCGTGGGTAGCAGATTATCAAATTTATCAACAGTATGTTCGCACACTCCAGTCTAAGTGTGGTACACTCACCTCTCCTTCTGCTTGGCACTCTTTGGCAGCGTCTGCATGCTGAACTGCAGCATGTTCCGACGGTCCTTGTCTCTCCGAAGGTTCCTCTGTAGAAATGAAGGAAAGGAGAAAAAAAAAAAAAGAACATTTTAGTTGCAAAGTAATCCTGTGCTGCTGAAGCTCCCCTCTGAGCCTGTTTCTGAAGGCAGGTCACCTGTGCAAATCGCATACGGTTCCTCTGGTACGCTGTTTTCTGCGTCCGTGCTGTATCCACCAGCTGGAAGCTGGTCTCATCCTCCTCGTGGAAATAGGCATATTGGCTCCCGCCACCAAACTGGGATGAGTACTTGTCTGGAAACAAAACAGTGCATCCTGACACCAAGTTTCTAGAAAAATAAACCCCAACCCAACACTTTATCTCTTTATCCCCCCAAATTCCCACCAACCGCCTTCACCTACATCTGATGCATAAGCTGTGGCTCCTGCCTTACACCAGCATGTTTTCCTTCCCCCCTCCAAGCCACCCTGAGAAGCCCCAGTCATGAGGAAGTACAAAAGTCAGGAGTAAGCCCTAAGGACAGGGAGAGCCCCACGGAGCTCTCCCAAGGGTAAGGCACGCTTCCTAATTGAAGAAGCTCTCTCTTGCTGAGGTGTGCAGGCAACCACCAGAGCAGGTATGAGACATAAAAGCAGGAAGGACAAGTGAAGAAAACAAGTCACAGGAGCAGCCACCAGGCAACACGTACTTGTGTATCTTTTATCCTGATACGTGGCTCCTGTCCAATCGGCCACCTGAGGACAAGCAGAAACAGTCAAAATAAGTGTGTATCAACCTGATGGTTCCCCCCTACCTCTGACTTTATATGCAGGACTCCAAGTAGCAGAAGCAAACAGTGCTGGATGCTTCAGAACTAATCCTTTCAAACCCCCCCCTCGCCCCCCAGCTTGCAGCCCTGATAATTGTAACTGTGCTACGTGTTAGCAAAAGGTTTCCGAAAAGCAGCCATGGTAGTAAGATCGTAGAATCATGGAATGGTTAGAATTGGAAGGGACCTTAAAGATCATCCAGTTCCAACCCCCCTGCCATGGGCAGGGGCACCTCTCCCTAGAGCAGGTTGCTCAAAGCCCCATCCAGCCTGGCCTTAAACACTTCCAGGGATGGGGCATCCACAACTTCTCTGGGCAACCTGTTCCAGTGCCTCACCACCCTCACAAGAAAGAATTTCTTCCTCATATCTAACCTAAATCTCCCCTCTTTCTATTAAAACCATTACCCCTTGTGCTGTCACTAGACTTCCTGACAAAGAGTCCCTCTCCAGCTCTCCTGTTGCTCCCTTCAGATACTGGAAGGCTGCTATCAGGTCTCCCCGGAGCCTTCTCTTCTCCAGGCTGAACGGTCCCAGCTCCCTCAGCCTGTCTTCATAGGAGAGGTGCTCCAGCCCTCTAATGTGAACAGGGGCAGCAGCGTGCGGAGCTGTAATGCCAAAAGGCACAGAGAGCTTGTTCAACAGGAGCCCCACACGCCATGGCACGGCTGAGGTACCTTTCCCAGGCGGTCTCCTTTACTGAAGGGCTGATAGGGCATGTCCCTGAACTGCTCGGGCACGGCACAGGGGCCCCATCCCGAGGGGTTGTCCTGGATCACGGGTGTCACAAACTTCGCCATTTTCCTCAGCGTCTAAAAGGGGAAACCAAGGGAAAATAAACCTCCAAAACCCTCAAGTGCCGCACGGGGAGCCCCGCCGCAGGCCTCGGGCGGTGGGGCACCGGGGACCGCGGCCTTCACCCCGGCACAGGCCAAGGCGCGGCGCCACCGTGAGAAGAAAGCGGGGAGGCCGCCTCCACCGCCTGGGCAGCGGCCTGGGTTAGGGTGAGGTGGTGCGGGGGGAAACCGGTGGCCGCCGGGAGGGGCGGGGACCCAGCCCCTACCGGAACCGGCGGCAGCGCCGGGGCGGGGCCGGGGGGTCCCGATGCCGGTGGGGTAAGGGAGCGTCCCCGGGGGGAGACCCGACATCCCCCTCACCTGGGCGTCCCCGTCACGGCCCCGATGGCGGCGGATGCGGCGGCAGCGGCAGAGGCCGGCGAGGGAAGAGGCCGCACGCAGGCCCGACCCGCCCTTTCCGCCTCACCGCCGCCACACGGCCGCGCCGTCCAGCGCCACCGTCGTAAAAAGGAAAAAAAGGTCGTAAAATGGTACGTCGCGGCCATAGAGATGCAGGAGAGTCGGGCTAGAAGGGCCGTGCGGCGGGGTTGACCTGAGCGCCCCCTGCGGCATGGTCCTCCAGCGCTGGGGTGACCTGTCAGCCGCCTGACTGTGTCGCTTGCCGAGAGCTTGCCTCCCTCTTAATTACCGCTTAATGACAGAAACGCGTAGGGAGTGGGAAGAGAGTGACATTAATGGTAGTAAATTTGCTCTGTTTTTATTAAAAAAGCTCGGGTTCGGCTTTTAAATAGCAAAGGCAGGGGTGGCACATGGCAAAACAACTCGAGTTTGTAGCTGGCTGTCACAGAGAGGAAGAAAACTTTGTTTTTCTGCATCCGCTGAAAGTACAGCAGCTCAAACAAATCGTGGTGAGGTGTCAGGAACATCTTCTCCAGCCCCACTGGGGATTAAGCTTCCTAGAAATGCAGAACATCGCGTTGTACTTAAGTCTGTGGCAGGCAAGTGCCTGTTAGGAACGGTTTCGTTGTAATTGATAGTAGTGGGATGGCATGGGTTGTTTAATTAACTTCTTCCTCCTGTTTATCCTCAGCTCTCATGAAGATAACTTGAGCTTCATGACCACAGAAGGAACTGCCCAATCTCAAAAATACTGCTTTCTTTCTTGGATTTCAAATTCAATTTGAACTTGAATTCAAATTACCTGGCCTAAAATCATGTATTGGAAGGATACTGATCCTCACGTTAGTCAGGTACTAGCACGCAGTCACCCATCTGGTTGTGCCAGGTTTTTTTTTTGCAGTCATGAGATGGAGTTACTGTAAAGTCTTGTAGGTAAATTCCTGTGGTATTTCAGTAGGTAAATTCCTAAAAATGGAGGTAGAATAGATTTGTGACATTGATAGCATCTGGACAAGCCCTGTAAAGCCACGTGTTGGGACAGGAAACACGACTTAATCCTCTGCCTCTTAATTTTCTCACACACGCAGCCTCTTGAAATAAAAACATCCCAAACTATGCAGTGGTTTTATAGGAAAGCTGGGACTTTTCAGGTTGCAGCTGTATGATCATTCAACTGTTTTTGTGTTTTAAAGGCTGTTACAAAGCACTTGACTTTGAGAGGTCAAGATACACGAAGAATGGGAATTGCAGTTGATCTTGCTGTGCTCACAAAGTGGTGTTCAAGGGTTTGCATTGTCCCTGATGGTTTTCCTTGAACTGCTGGACGTCTGACATCCACCCAGGGCTGGAAGTTGGGATTCAGCCCTGCAGCCCCTCAAGGAGCCCATGGACCAGTCATTTAATACAGTATGTGCCTCAGATCCCTGTCTCTGTAACCGGGATAATATTTCTTCTCAGGGATTTAAGGCAATAAAACAGTAAATCTCAGATGTTCACATGCCAGAGTGATTGAAATTTTCTCGACCCTAAAAAGAGCAGAATACAGTTTGCAGATCTCTTCAGCTTGTGGGCTAAAAACCAAGCCTTCAGAGAATTTTGCTGGGTTTCTTCTACCTCAGAAGAGTCTAGATCAATATTTTCCAGGCAGAGAGGTGTGCGTTTTCTCCTTTATTTACCACTTGAGATAGAAGCGAAGCTGCAGCAGCCTCTGCTTTGCCAAGACACCCTGCCATTAATCAGAAGTGGGATTATTAAAGCACTTTTCCCCACTACTGAAAAAAAAAATCCACTTACAGAAATACGGTTTATAAAATACAATTTGTAACTGTCTCACCTAAGTGGCCTTTTTGGAGACAAACATTGTTAGTGCTGGAACTGCCTGGCCAGTGGCTGGCAGCGGCTCTATGCAATCTCAGCCCCTGTCCCTTGCCCTCAGCTCAGAGCAACTGCTGGTTTAGGAGATGGTGATAAAAAGAGCGAGAATTTCTGAAGAAGAGACCAGACCAAGGAACGAATGAAGAGAAGCAATGACAAACAGACCGATAAACTGCAAGCTGGCTCTTTCTGCGGCTTCCTCTTCGCACCTGAGCCTGTGTGAGGTGCTTAAAAGAGAATGTGGTGCTGCCGCTTGTCTCCCAGAGATGACAGACTGTGTGTGCTTTGGCCTTAGCCTGCCAAACTGCCTTCTCTGGGTTCAGAGTTGGGTATTGTTGTGGTTTGAGAAAATCCATAACAATTTGTTGCCGTTCAGACAATTATTCTGTCACCCGATGACCCCTCCCCACCCAAGAAAGGGGGATTGGGTAACACAAAGAAACACAAGGGTTGAAATATAAATAGATTTAACAAAGACTAAATAATTAACAATAGGACTAAACAACCAGTATTAATCCTGATGCTAATATAAGATGAACAAGAATTTTACTCAGCCTGTTCTATCAGGGGGAAGTTGTGCACTCCCAGCAGTGGACAACAAATGTTGGACACTATGAGCACAACAGCTCCAGGAGGAAAGGAGGGCTTTGGGGGTCTGGCACTGGGGCAAGGAGTTGTCTGGACTGCCACCAGCAAGGGAGAGAGAGCTATGCAGGAAACTTTTCTAATTTATATTGAACGTGACATTCATGGTATGAAATAATCCTGTTGGGAAGCCTGGGTCAAGTGCCCAGCCCTTGCTTCTCCTCGTCCCTGCACCTGGCATGGCTCAAAAATGCCGAGACATTGAATCCCACAGAGCCTAGCTGGCTTTAAAGTAAATATTTGCATGAATTCAGATGCCAGAGTCTTCTAAAAGTGTCATTTCCCCCAGCATTAGAAGAAAAGTTAGTCCTGTGTCTTCTCAACCCAAGACAGGTATAGATATGGGTTGGAGGAGAGGGCATGCACAGGGAGTGCCCAGTGCAGGGAAAATGTTCCTCTGAGCATGGATGTAACCCTCCAGTTTCCTATCAAGGGGAAAAGAAAAAGAAAAAAAACCCAACCCAATCTTGAGGCAGGTGAGATTCACTGCCAAGTTTAGGTCAAATTTACAAGGAGAAAGGAGGGAGTGGGTTTGTCTTGCTTTCCACTTTGTGCCAGACACTGCACCTCCTGCCTCTGGGGCCCTGCAGAAGCCCCTGCCTCTCCTGTCCTGCTGACCCCATGCAGCGCTGCCGCTAACAGTTCACTACCCGGCCTCCAGATTTCATTAAAGACAGGTGAGATCCCGGAAAAGTACTCAAAATACACTTGCTTGCAATCATTTGATCCTTGATCCATAATTTCAGTTCATCAGTTTAATTAATCACTTAATCAGTTAATAAGGCTAATCACTCTTCCTTGAAAGATGCTTATGAGAACAGCCAGGGTAAATTGCTCCCATCTGCTCGTCTGTTCTTGTCTCCCACTTCTCTGGTTTTGGGCTCTGTGCTGGTGTTAGCAGATCCATGAAAGAGGGGCTTGTTCCAGTCCAAAACTTTCACTACCATTGGCCTCCACAGTGGCTTGGGGCTTCTGGAGAGCTATCACTGGCTCTGTGTTGAGTGTGGACAATATGGAGCTCAGGCAGTGTTGCTGGAGGTTTGCCAGATTTAAATGAAGGAAGGCAAGTCCAAGCTCTTTACCTATCAGGATTCTTTCCTAGAAAGATCACCAGATCACCCAGGTCACTTCTGCCTTGACTAAAGATGTCTTGGAAAGCCTTAAGGGTTGCTTTCCACCTCACCTGACTCTGCCTCCACTCAAAGAGGCAGATGAGGGTTGGAAGACTGATGTTCACATTTAAAGACTATTTTCCAGTAGTTTCCTTTTCTCATTCTTATAACAAATGCACCAAAAATAGTCAGTTGAGTTCTTTTTCCTGACTAAACAACAAACACACCGTATGCCTGTGCCATATGCTTCATCTCCACTGCCCTATGCTTCTTGACAAACCCAGAAACCAAGGGAAATTGTCTTTAGCTTTAACACCTTCCCCCTGCCGAGAAACCTGATGTTTACACACCTCTTCATTCTGACTCTTCT
The DNA here is from genome assembly GCA_013400375.1 of Thinocorus orbignyianus. NCBI lineage: Eukaryota > Metazoa > Chordata > Aves > Ciconiiformes > Thinocoridae > Thinocorus > Thinocorus orbignyianus. Next base: position 1,365,191 of record VXBW01005540.1, read on the forward strand.
TCCGAAGTCATTATCATTGTCTTTAAAGCAGTGAAACTCACTGCTGGCTCCTGGGCTCTCTTTGCAACTAACCTTGGTCATATGTGAACTCTCTCTTGCTGCAGGTTGGCGTTCACAGGCTGGGAAAACCTCTGTCCTTCCCTGGCCTTCCTCTTAACATTCCATCTTTCCCATTGCACTTTTATCTGTCGTCTTGGTCTGCTATTCTCCCAGGCCAGGTGCTTTGTGTGGCCTCCTTTCCATCACCTTCATCCCTCTCCCGAGTACCTTGGAGGCTGAAAAATAAACCTGCCCTCCTCGCGTGGCAGTTGCTCGCCAGCTTTTTCAGGGAAATGCTTGATTGGATTTTCAGGAACTCAGGAAAAATGGCCATAAAGCAACTTCACCGTGCACGTGCTGCGAATCTGATTTTTAATTTGCTGCCTGTGCGATCTAGCGGGGCTGGGAGCAGGTGGCACCTGGCAGATTTGCTGCGTGTGTTCGGACCAGCCACATCCGTACAGTAAGGTCCACGCAGGGAATGTGCTGAGTTGGTGATTCTGGGTAGCAGAGAGCAGATAGTGCTTTCACTGTGAGGCTTTCTCCCTCTTCCTCTTCCTGCCATGCTGAGCTCTCCCTGCGGCTGCTGAACCAGACCGTCTTGCCCTCAAGGGCAGACAGAAACCTAACAAGGGCAGGCTTCCCCTTCTTAAACCATGTTACTTCTGTAGGCTGGACTCAAGAGCCTGGCCTTGCGTTGTCTGCTCCTTCCATGCTACCAGGAAAAGCCACAAATTTATGACACACGCAGAAATTGTCTTTCTCTGAATTAGTGCTATCTCTTGCCTGGCTTTGACCATTTTTATCACCGGTGTCAGATCTTTCCCAAGGCTTCTGTAGCTTTGACTATCAGGGCCTGGGCCACATGCACCATGGAAGAGGCAGTGTGTATCATGCTCTGTCCTTTTCTTCAGCTGCTGAATGCTGTCCTTGCCAGAGCTGTAGAAGGAGCCTGAGTCCAGCTGTCTCTCTGCAAACTGTCAGCAAGATTGCCTCCTTTGATCTGCACTCAACACTGGATTTTGTCCCAGCAGCCAACAGGCTAATTCCACAAGTTTATTCTACAAAGCTCAATTAGAGCAGCTGGCGCCGGCAGCGTCCCTGCTGGCTCCAAGCCTGCAGAAGGAAAAGGCGGCTGGTGTAGTGGCTGGGGTATGAGCCTAGGAGTCCACAGGCTTAGCTGCAAATCCCTGCTCTGCGTCTATCCTCCAGCCAACCCGAGTAAGCCCACCCAATGGGAGCTTGGCACCTTTTTGACATGCAGGGAGGGACAGCATTTCCCTGACTCACTGGAGGAGAAATATGGTTTAGATGCAAGCTATCTTGGTGATGGAGAACCATGTCAACAGAGGCAGAAGCAGGCCATGGCTGCTGTTTCTGGGAAACACTGTGCAGACCCAGCCAGACCAATGATGGGGAAAAGGATGGGGCCACAGGTAATGGAAGGTGCAGGGCACACCATGCCTTCTTGCCACCGAGTTAGAAATTTGCCTTTCAGCTGTGGGAGCCTCGCGCCATGCCCTCCAGAGCCTGAGTTATATTCAGTGCTGCCCTGAAAAGAATCCTGGTGTGTGTCAGCAGAGCTGGAGGCAACATGGGCTTTCTTGACAAGGACTCTTGCCCAGCACAGAAGCACTCATAGTTATTTCCTTCAACATCAGCAGTGTTACTGAATCTTCCGGGGCTAAGCATGCTCTACCAATGCTTCTGCCTGGTTGGTCCATCCTCTGGAAAGCTTACTGATTATTCCAGCCAGGCAAAGAGGTCTAAGCAGACCATCAGGAGGCAGCAAGAGAGTCCAAGTGATATTTGCTAGGGAGCAGAGTTGAACCCTAGTTGCACAAGACCTAGTTATCAAGAGAGAAAGGAGTCAAATGCAGATGCTACCTATGTATAACATGCTATTCCCTCCCCAGGAACTTTCAGGAAGGTCCACACAAAAGAGAGCAGGGGCAAGGGACACGCAGCAGCTCAGTAAGCCCACAGTTGCCATTCCCTTCGCTGCCCCTTGGTAAGTCAGAGATGAGTCTGGCCGACACGCTTGGATGGAGACAAATGTGCCTCTTGGGGTACAGGGAGTGCAGAGCCTCGGGGCTATTCCTTCCTCTCCTCTTGAGCAGATTTCAGTGCCATCTGCTCTCTTCTGTCTTTGGAGAAGTCAGCCGGGTGCTTTTGTCCCTTCTGGCAAAGCCGTGCTGCTGCGTATGTCCCCCATTGGGCGTCAGGCACCCCGAGGCAGCCGGGAAGGATGCGCACTCTCAGCCTTGCTCCAGAAAGCTCCTACTGCATCAGCCCAAGGTCTTTCTTTCTCTCCTCTTCCCTGTCTGCAGTCTATCCCTCTGGATGAGGCACTTCCCAAGGTCGCAGATGATTCCCAAGGTCGGGACTGAGCTTTACTATGGGCTTTGAAGGAGGGACTGGGAAGGGACTGGGGCTGGGAAGGAGCATTCTCTGCACTGCTCAATTCTCAAAAAGTCCCTCTGAGGAGAGCGGCAGGGGCAGGAGGAGATGTGGGGCAGCCATGGGGCTCCCTGACCTGAGAACTGCCCTGTGGGATTCCTCTTTTCTCTGTATGCATGAAGTATTTCCCCTACTAGACACTGCTGGATGATCCTTGGCCTGGCACCAGCTGGAGATCAGAGGAGCTGCAAAATTTAGGAGAGAAAAGGTGGGGAGGCTCACTGATGGCCAGCAGCTTGGTGGAACATGCTGCCTTTAACTTGATGATCACACCAAGTTCGGGGTTAGAGCTTTGTGTCTGCCCTCCTCACCTAAAATTATGCCCCTGGGCTGGCTGGATCCTGTCCCGAGTGGGACTGAGCCGAACCCTCACGGTCAGGTGAGTTACGTTTTTATGTCCCCTCTGAGCTTTCCAGATGGAGGGAGAGGGGGGAGGAGAAGGAGCAGGTAGTGAGGAGCCCTGGCAGTCTGGAGGTGGTCCATGACCACCCCTGTACATCAGTGGGACACCAGGCGAGGGTCCCACTGCTGCGTCTCCTGCTGGAGCTGTGCGGCGGTTCCTGCTCCCGCACAGTGCAGCTTTGAGACTCGGCTGCTGTGCTGAGCTCATCCCACGGGATGGCACTGCCTGCCCAGGAATGGGCAGCAGGGCCGGCGCTCCTGGCAGGCATAAATTCAGCAAATTAAACGGTGGTGGCAGATTCTGATTGACAGGTCCCTAGAGAGCAAAGTCCCTTGTTTTCTCCATCCCCGAGGGCATCATGAGCAGCAGGAGAAGCAGCAGCAGAGAAAACCTTTTCCCAAACCCAGCGCTTTGTCCTTGCAGATCTGTTTTTGGGACTCAGCCCATACCCGTATATCTTGACCCCTTTGCTGAAGCTGCCGTTGCCAGGCCAGCCAGCTCCTTCACTGCGGACTTTCCGCAATGTCAAGAGCTGACCACTGCGGAGGATGCCTTATCCAAGCCCTGTTTGCACACATGAGCCATTACACCCTTGTCGCTCCATGCCTAGGGTGCAAGGCCCAGAGATTTCAATAAAGGGCAAGCGAAATGAGGGCAGCAGGGTTTGGCGTCATTCGCACGTTACTCCCCTCCACGGTGTAAAACTGGCACAAGTGACAACGCTTTGCCAGAATGTTTCGTGTCTGCCTTGGCTCTGCCGGAGCCAGGTCAAAGCTGGGATTTGCAGCCCAGGGAGATGAGGGCTGCTGCTGCACTTGTGGGGAAACAGTATGGGTCCTGGCTTCTCTGGTGGGGTCCTCACTGTAGCTCCATGCCCAGCAGATCCTCATCACCAGCTGGTGGTTAATAACTTCAGGATGCAGTATCCACCATGGACACTGGGACATCAGAGATGTTTGCCCTACCCTTGTGGGCACAGATCCCCAGAAAAAGGTCTCGTTTAGGACCCATCCCATGTCTTGGGGACAGGTCGATCTCCCCTCTCCTGGGCTGGAGGGGAGTTTTCCCTCTCCATGGGGCGTTTTGGCTGCATGGCTGCTCTGGAGCTCTGCGGAGCCACACCATGTGATGTGAGTGCACTTGGTTTGTTAAGAACTTCTTGTGGATGCCCTGCCTGGGTGAGGAGCAGCGTACTGGGCAGCAGAGCCCTCCTGGGAACCAGCTGTGTGCCTCAGCATAGCAAGAGGGATGGCTTGTTCTCCTTTCTTGGAGGGAAGTTTCAGGCTGGTGGCATTTAATTCATATACCCTTAATCTATGTAGGTCCTTGACTGCTCTTAAAATTTACCCCACCTCTGCCTCCCTTCCCTGCCAAAACTGTTGCCTCTTCATTCTCTTTCTCCAGAGGGTGTCCAGAGGGGCCTGGGGAGAGGAGGGAAGGAGCCCTCAGCAGCTGGAAGGCATCAAGAGAGGGAATGCCGAGTCATCTGGAGCCACCTCTACCCTTGGACAGGTCTCCAGGACATTCCACTGGCCAGCCCTTTGCCATCCTTGCTCACCTAGAAGCTTTTATTAGGTTGACTGTACCTTCTCACAGGCTCCCTTTCTCCACTGGCTCTCCTTCCTGAACCTCTCTCCATCCTTGGCCTCAGTGCTCGGCTTTTGAAAGGGATGATATGTGTCTGTCTTCATCCCCACTGTCAGTTCTCACACGCAAGCAAGACAGTAGGCTTGTGTGTCTGATGCTTGGCCTCCCTCTGTAGTCATTTGGCACTAAAAATTATCTGCAGAGAAAAATACTGGGCTCTATACCTGGGTCTTAATTTCTTCCCTCACCAAACCATTATTACTAATTACCACTCCTCGGTGTTTAAACCATGTCAATGATGCTGTGAAATGCCCAGCGTTAATTTAATAGCCAAGTATCTGGGTTTTCCCACATGAGGAGCTCTCAGAGTGTCTCCCACAGAAGCAAAACCCAGCCAGCCCTGGCTGAGGTCCATATGAGACAGACAGCAGGGGAGCGGTGAACACATGTTAATGGCAGACCCACCAGTGCCAGAAGCTGGGCATTACTCAGCAGGAGGTTCTCCCTCGTGCTGTGCTGTCTCCCAATGTGGGGCACTGTCCCCTGCAGAGAGGGAAGACTTGTCACTGCTGTCATCCCTTGGGCAATACGTGCCCTCTTGAGCTCAAATCCTTTGCCAAAGCCATCCTGGAGGATTACTCTGAGTGGGGCAGCATTCTACCTGGTGGATGCCCTCCCTGCCTTCCACCCATTTGAGAGTGTGTCCTCAGATTTGGAGGGTGGGTGGGGGCTGTCAGAAATGAGCCCCATGCAGGGCTAGGCCCTGCTTTCCTCCACCATGTGAAAGCAAGGAATGGCTATTGTCCTCCAAGAGGTCCTGGGGCTGGATCACAGCAGGGACCTGGCTGACGGTATCAGACCAGACTTCGCCTGCTGCATCTTCACTCCTGCTGTGCTACAAATGACCTTCTGGCTCTCCTCCCACACTGCTGGGGCTTGTGACTGGGGCAGGGGGACCTTTTTAACCTCAAAATTTTAACTGACCTCTCACTCACAAGTCTCCATCATCATTCCCAGGAGCTCAGTCCTGTGGAGAAGATGCTGGTGCCCTGCTCACTTCTACTATACCCAGAGCCTGCCAGAGCACACAACCAGTGCTGGGAAGGGCAAGCAAGTGCCATGGGGAGCACTGAGACCCAGGATTGGCGCAGGCTCTCCTTTAAGGGGTCTCCTGCCCACCCAAGCGTTAATGAGAGAGGGGGAATGAGGGCTCCCGCCCACGCACCAGCCCTTTGCTTTCAATGCCTCCCCTTTAAGACATCACTTAATATGACAGATTAATTAGTTAATGTTTGTAAGATGCTTTGAACATGAAAAGTGCTGTACAAGTGCTGAGTATTAGTATTAATTATTATGGCATGGGGGCTGGCCCCATCTGAGCAGCATTCCCCACGCCTAATTTCAGGCTGATGCTTTTTCCCTGCTTCTATCCCAAAGTTGCCCAGTTCTGTAAAAGTCAGAAGGAGGATGGGAGAAGCAGAGAGGAAAAAGTAAGACCATCTGCACCCTGTGGGGAAGGTACACCCCATGGGGTCGTGCAGGGGGGCTGAGCCATGCACCCCCTCCACTCTGGGCAGGGCATCATGTGGGAATTGTAGCCAGATATCTCCAGTGCCCAACTGGCTTGGGGCTGGAAACATCTCAGGGAGGATGGAGAAGATGTGGGAGAGTTTCTCCAGCTTATCCCACCCATGCTGGGGTGGGGAGCACCGATCACTGGGTGCAGCTTCAGAGCCAGGCACTGGGATGTGCAGGGGGTGAGAAGGTTTTGGGGTCTGTGAGCCAGACAGGGTGGAGAGGCAGCTGCTTCCTAGACCTGTATGTGTCGGGGCTGGGAGTTTCCTGGCGTCCCTCAGAGCCATTGCTTGGCCCGCTTTGCTGTCTCTCCCCTCCTCTTGCCCTCCTTCTCGGCAAGGCTGTTCCTGGGAAAAGTCCCTAGAGGAGGAGCAGCAGAAATGGGGCGCCGGGTGCCCTCAATTACCTTGGTGGTGAAGTGTCCCACTGGCTGGCCCACGAAATGTGCGTGCTGACAGGGACACTGGGGAGGCACAGGGTGAGTGCAAAGTGCTGCTGGGGACCCAAAACAGAGAGTGGGCTGGGCGCAGAAGGGATGTGGGGAGGGAGGGCCAGAAGGGGATCCACAGGTGATGGCCAGGGGATCCAGATGCTGAGCATTGGTGTCAACCTGTGTGAGGTGCATTTTGTGGCAAGGGGGACTGCAGTGCTGTGATTGAACTGTGACTCATCAATGTTTGCCACCATCAGTGTCTGCCAGGACACCTGGAGCTGGGTGTGCCTTCACCCTGCTGTCCCCCTGCCACTACAGAATTAGCCCCCCTGGTCCCACCTGGTCATTCATCTTGTGATCTCACTTGCCCACCATAGGTCAGACTCTGACCACACTTCAGAGGGGCTTTGTCACTCAGGTGGCTGCTCTTCCCTGTCACCCCTCTGAGCTGGTGGTGATGGGGTCTGGTGGGGATTCTGGTCTTCTCCAGAAAGCCACGGAGGGGCCCTGGCAAGCAGGAACCCAGCAGAGAGTGAGGGGATCTTGGAATGTTGGTGGTGCCCCTGCTGCCCATGGTGGGGTGGGAGGTGAGGGGGCACATCAGAATCCCAGTCCCCTTTGCAGGGCTTGCACCTCCCTGCCCTGCTGCCACCTCGCCTGTTTCTGAGCCTGTAGCTTCAGCTGTAAGTAACTTCCCTGCTCCAGGCGCCGAAACTGAGGATTTCCACCAGGCAGCCACTGCTAACCCAGCTACTGAGGGAATCCCCAGATATCCCACGAGTGGCTGAACAAAACCTCAAAACAACATTAGGCCCGCTTTCTTTTCTCTTTCCTTTTTAAGCCCTTGAGCCTGCACGAATTCTGAGCTCACCGGTGGTTCTTGGCTTGCTGCCACGATGTCTGCTGTCCTCAGGTGGGAGCATTGTCCCTCGTGTCCCTCCTCCACCTTGGGAGGAGCTGGACAGGAGGGGTGGCAGTGAGGTCTGAGTGGGGGCTGGAGAAGATGTTTTGGAGGGCAGCAGGGAAAGCCCGTGTGTGACTTGAGTTTACCTGCACTTACTTCAGAAAGAGTTGGGTCGCAAAGCTCTCCTCCTCTTGCCTCGTCCTTCCTCCTTGTAACTCGAAGACCGGCTGGAGAAGAGCAATTGAAGCAAAACCATCTGCTGAATCACCAAAGAGGACAAAACTGTCCACAGTAGTTGACTCTCTTGCTGGGTTTCCAGGTACTCCTCCAGCACAGCGGGACAATAAATCCCCCCCAATAAATCNGCCTGTAGCTTCAGCTGTAAGTAACTTCCCTGCTCCAGGCGCCGAAACTGAGGATTTCCACCAGGCAGCCACTGCTAACCCAGCTACTGAGGGAATCCCCAGATATCCCACGAGTGGCTGAACAAAACCTCAAAACAACATTAGGCCCGCTTTCTTTTCTCTTTCCTTTTTAAGCCCTTGAGCCTGCACGAATTCTGAGCTCACCGGTGGTTCTTGGCTTGCTGCCACGATGTCTGCTGTCCTCAGGTGGGAGCATTGTCCCTCGTGTCCCTCCTCCACCTTGGGAGGAGCTGGACAGGAGGGGTGGCAGTGAGGTCTGAGTGGGGGCTGGAGAAGATGTTTTGGAGGGCAGCAGGGAAAGCCCGTGTGTGACTTGAGTTTACCTGCACTTACTTCAGAAAGAGTTGGGTCGCAAAGCTCTCCTCCTCTTGCCTCGTCCTTCTTCCTTGTAACTCGAAGACCGGCTGGAGAAGAGCAATTGAAGCAAAACCATCTGCTGAATCACCAAAGAGGACAAAACTGTCCACAGTAGTTGACTCTCTTGCTGGGTTTCCAGGTACTCCTCCAGCACAGCGGGACAATAAATCCCCCCCAATAAATCNCCCCCCAGTAAATCCACATAAACGAGGACCAAGTTATATAAAAAAAAAATCTTTATTTCATGTACCAGGATTTTTTTTTTTTTGTCATTTTCTCTTTTTAAAATTTTTTTTCTTTTTAACAGTCTGAAAAAAACCCACGAAATAAAGAAAATGGAGGTTGGTTTCTTGTACTAGTTTGAGCTGGACATGAGCAACACCCTTGGGAAAAAAAAGGCCTCCCCCCTCACCAGCCCCCCACCTTCCACACACATTCTCTGGATGGGCTCCCACCTTCTNCCTCTTGCCCTGTGATGCTGTTTTTGGGGGGTGACCCTCTCCCACTGCTGCCCCTCCCCCTGCACCGTAGCAGGGAATGGGGGCTAAAGCAGTGTGGGGGGGAGGTGGTGCAGGAAGGATCAGGCTACTTTTAAGCAGAAACACTGCTGGGACCTGAAGCAGGGGACTGTGCGGCTCCTAAAACTGGAACAGCAGGAACGGGGACGGGAAAAAAAAAGTCGGAAAGTGGGTCTGAGCTGCTGAAGGGCTTGGTGGCCCCATCTGGCAGACCCTTGGCCTCCTGCCTGCCTGGGGCCCTGCCGCTCTCAGGGAGCTGCCCCAAAAAGGGTCCCTATCCTTGCCCTGGGCTGGCTGGCAGTTTGGGGGGTGTCACAGAGGCCCCCGTAGCCCCCTGCTGCCGTCTCCCCTCCAGTCTACATCCCCCCATCATGGGGGGAGCTGAATTACCAGTGGTTCCCGGCATCCCCAGTGCCCTGTTCCCCCAGCATGGCATGGAAGGAGGGGGTTGTGGCCAGGCTGGGGGTCCCGGGGTGGGATAGCGAGGGGGGACATCGCCACTGTGGATAAGACCCCCTGGCAAGGGGGGGACGAGGGCAAAACCCAGCAGGCGTAGAGACACCCGCTGGCTTCACACCTCTGCCTTAGCATGGCCTCTAGGGCTCGGGGGACTCAGACCCGGAGCAAGGGGGTCCCTGGAGTGAGGGCCGGGGGGAGGGTGACACATGTGTGTCAAGGCCAAGTAGTTGGCGGTCGGCTTTGGGTCAGGGTGGGTTGGTTGGACCTCGCCATGTCCCCACATGGCTACAGCTCCACTGACAGAGACTAAGAGGGGGGAGGGTCTGCTCAGATTTGGGGGGTCGCCCGGGGGAGAGCCTCTGGAGCATTCACAGGAGAGCGGGTGCCCACCTGGGCAGGTGTGTGTGAGGACGGACACGCGTGTGCACCGGTGCCTGCCCCGCCATCGTCACGCTGCCCTTGGCTTTGGCCTCCCATGTCCCCCACCACAGCAGCATCCTGGAGGAATAGGAGCCCTGATGCCCTCCCGACAGCCCCCCACCCCTCTGTCTGTGCTTCCCACCCCACTCCCCGCTCTGCCTTTTTTCTTCCTTTCTTTATTTTTTTTTTCACAGTTTAAAGCTGGAGAAAACAAAAATGAAAAGAAAAAAAATACTATCTGTTTTTTCTTGCAAGTAAATCCACTTATTATATTTACATTTATTTATAGCTGTTGTTTTATTAAAAAAATTGCCACTTTTTTTTTTAAGAAACCTTTTTTTTTGTTGTTTTTTTTTTTTTTTGTCTCTGTGTGTGTGTCTTTATTTACTGTGTCTGTTTGCTTTTTGCACTGTTACCATTAACCCCAGGGTCCCCAGGGCCTGGGAAGCGGGGACCCCTCCTGGGGACACTGCGGAGGGGTGACTTCATCAGCTCCCCTGGGACAGGAGTCACTCTTAACCCCTATGGACCCATGGGGGATGAGCAGATTCCCCTGGATCCCGGGGAAATGGAGCAGATCCCCACAGATCCCAGGGGAATGGAGCAGATCCCCACGGATCCCAGGGGAACAGAGCGGGTTGTGTTTAACCCCGGCACCCCGGGATCCTCCGTAGCCGGCCCAAGGACACCGAAGTCACTGCCGGCCGAACACCCATCCCCTGTCCCCTGAGGAGCCCGAGCTGGGTTAAAGGTAAGTGGGAAACAAACCGTAAAATTAAAGAATAAAACCCCCCAAAATCCAAAGAGCTGCCTCCACCTCCTCCTCCCACTTGATTTATTGTCATTTGTTATTTCTTGGTTCCCTTTTATTTTTTTTAATCTGTTTTTATTAAATGTTAAAATAATGGTACATGGGAAATCATGCATTTTCTTTTAAATTTATTTCTATTTTTTAAATCTCTTTCTCTCCATTTTAAAGTTTTTCTTTTTTTTCCTTTTTTCTTTTTCTTTTTTTTTTTAATAATTTTTTTTTCACTGTTGTCTCTTTCCTCGCGTTTCCTTTTCGTTTGATTGTTTTTTGTTCGCTCGCTTGTTTGTCTGCTTAACTGCTTGTTCATTNCTGCTTTTTTATTTTTTTTTTTTTTTGTTGTTGTTTTTTTTGTTTGTTTTTGTTCTTTTTTGGTGATTTTTTTTTTTTTTTTTTGCGTTGGGAAGGTCCCCACCCCCCCAAAAGGGGCGCTTCCACCACCTCCTTCCCACCCCTCTTGCTGCCCCCTGCCCCCTTCCACCCTCCCCACCCTGCAGCCCACCCTGTCTCCTCCTGCCCGCTCCTGCCCCAATTTCAGCTTCTTGCGACGGCGTCATACCCGGGTGGTCCGGCGGTTGGCTGTGTTGGTGTGGATAGAGTCCTTGTTCTCTTTCTGGATACAGTTGTGAACCTGGAGGAAACTGTTATCCCTGTCGGAGTTGTAGGTGGCGGTAGGAGTGGTGGTTGCCTTCAGCGGGTCCCTGGTCAGGGTGTACATCGAGATCTCTGTTGATGGGAGGGTGTTGAACCCTTTGATCCCGACGGGAGAGGCATCCCTGGAGTGTGAAGGCTCGGTGGAGCGGGAGCTGGAGCGGCTGCGTCTCTGATAGCGGTACCGGTAGCTGGGGATGCGGGTGATGGCGGAGGACTGGAGGTAGTCCGTGGCACGAGCGTTGGCGCGCAGCTGTTTGTGCCGGTCTATGAACATGTGGACGGCCAGCACTCCCACCATCTCGGCTATAATGAAAGACAGGGCCCCAAAGTAGAAGGACCAGCCGTAGGAGTAGCTGTTCTTCTTAGAGTCACTCTTAGAGGGGTCTCCAGCGTTGGCTGATATGTATACGATGATGCCAATTATATTACTCAGACCTGCCAGCCGGCCAGCCGGAGGGGGAGAGAGGAAAACAGACATCAGGAGAGTCACACGTGGTGGTGGTGGGGGCCATGGGGTTGAACCCTTGCCCCCAGGAAGTGGGGACAGGAGGGCCCCCGGCCACCTATCCCCTCCCAGTGAGCAGCTTTCCTTGGAAAACCCCAGCAAGACCCTCCTCCTGTGCCTGCTGCATCACTGGTTGTCTGGAGCCCTAGCTGATCCTTGAGAGATGCTGAATGGGAAACCCTCTCCCTCCAGCAGCTCCCAAGCACCAGGAAAGCCCCTGCCTCCAGGGCAATGCTGCCTGCCTTTGCCAGGTGAGCGGGCAGGACGGAGAGGCATCCTTGGGAGGCTGCTTTCACCCTGAATAAGCCTCATCAGGGATGGGAAACACACATAGTCCTGCCCAGGCAACTGCACTCCTGAAGAATGATGCACTGACTGGGCGGCCCCCCACCCTCCCAAGCCCATCTCCGGGGCGTCAGACCCTGTGCATCCCTTTACCTGCAGACACGAAGAAAATGCCGGCACTAAGGATGATGTTGTGTCGGGTTTTGTAGAACTCGCTGGCTGCAATGCAGAGTCCACCCATGAAAAGCAGAATCACACTCAGGATCGGGAATATACTAGAGGCTCTAACAGCCCCTGCGGAGGAGAGAGGGAGGGGGGCAGAAAGAACGGCACAGGTGTGAGAAAGGAAAATGGGGCATGTAAACGGCACCAGGGGAAGGGGATGGGGGGGACGCGAGCACATTTTGTGGGTGAGGGTGAAGGGGAGACACAGAGGGCAACATATCAGGGAGGGAGTAATTTAAGGAGGGATAAAGGTAACGGGGGACGGGGGAGGGAGAGAGAAACAAAGTGTGTCAGAAAATACAGAGTGATCTGAAGCATCTCTCCCGTGCCCCAGCCACTGGTGCTGCTGCAAAGTCGGTGGCCCATCAAGGGGAGATGGAGGGGGCTGAGCTGGGAGCCTGCCTGTGCTGCCTGGCCCCCTTCACACTGTCTTTTCCTCTGATTTTGGGGGGCACTGTAGGCTGGAGGGGGAGCCCTGGCACCATCCGGCTTCTCCTCCTGCAGGGCGCTGCCACTCGAGCCTGCTCTTCAAAGAGCAGCAACCCAAATGCTTCCCACAGAGCTGCTCAATCTCGAATCCTCCCGAAAGGGCACGAACATCTCAAGGAGAGATATTTTATTTTTATTTTTTTCTTGGGGGTGGAGGGGCTGGGAAGGAGTTCCTTGTGTTGTGTGCTGCTCTGCAGCTGCAGTGAGGACTGAGAAGCCAAAGTCCCATCCCTGCGCGCTGAAATGCGGGGCTTATCCTAGCAATTAAATGGCTGGGCTCCTTCCAGAGGGCAGTGATGGGTTCGGATGTGCCAGCTCCCACACACGCACGCTCTCCATCGATCGATACGGGAAGAGCTCAGCCAGCAGAGGGCAATGGCTTAGATGCATGTATGTGCTCATATGCACATGCAAAACATACCCCAAAGCTTCTGGTGGGGCTCTCTCCTCTCCTGTTCACGCAGAGAAAGGCCAAGACCTTGTATACGCACACTCGTGCACACATTCATGCATACTCACACTGCTTGTGGGCCTTTCAGTGGGTACCAATGGTCTGCATGAGTTCATGTTGCCAATATTCCTATTTTTTAACTAGGATGGCCTTCCCCCCTTCCCTTCCCAAGAGAAAATAAGCTGCTGAAGGGTGAAATGAAGCCTTGCTTGGTAAAGAGAGGTATCAGATGGGCTGGTGCAATTCTGCTTGTGGAGCAAAGATCTGGAAGGGGGAATGAAAGCTAATCCCTCCTTTCCCGCAAGAATGATCCTTACTGAAGCAAGCACAGGACTTTTTCCTAAGCAGGCAGGACTTTCTCCTTCCTGCTTCAAAGACCCTGATTGGCATCAGTATCCCACCAGGTATAAGTGGTTGGCTCTGAGGGGGGCCCTATCCCACTGCCTGTGCATGGGGAATGCAAAAGGCAGGGAGAAACCTCTCCTGCTTGCTTTCCAGTTCTGCCTGGCTGTGTTTCAGGGAACAGGATAGTGGTAATAACCATCTTAATAGCTTCTGGAAAGTGAGGCAGGATTTGACAATGTGAAGCTTAAATGACAGTAAGCAAACATCAAGCAGACATTCACTGTTCAGAGGGTTTCTAGAGGGATGCTTGGTCAGTCCCACAGCCTGGCCCTGACCACTTCAGTTCTGTCTGGGCCTTAATTCTGAAATTCATGCCTGTTGGGAGAACACAAAGTTGCCAGCTGCTGTGGGGAGCTGCGGGCATTACATGATGGTGGAGGACAGGAGGCTCGCTCAGCTCCTGCTTTCTGCCCTTTAGCAGAACCATGTCAGTAAGAGAGGGGCAGAATCTCATCCAGTCGTCATGAGTTCAGAGCCTTTGGTCTAAAGAGAAGGGGGCTCATGATGGTGTTCGGATGCTCCCTTGTACCATCTGTCTATTCTCAAACTTGAGTGTCTTCTAGCAAAGAAATGCAGGGATGCTGCTTCTTCCTCTCTGACAACAAGCGTCTGATTTCAAAAAGCTTAAGACAACGTATGTTGTTAGCTGGAAGAAATAAAATTTAAGCCCTTCTAGCCAGACCACACTCATCTGGTCCCCTGAATGAGGGAAGTGACTTGTCTGACACTAATAAATGACTTCCTAGCTGTTCTTGCCAGTACTGCCAGGTATTGCCCATGCAGAGTGCCCAGGGACTCCGGTTTGGCAGAAACCTTGGGAGGAAGCAGTTCAGTGGGGTTTTTAGTCAGGCCTAAGCCAGCAGAAAACTCACCTCATTCAGGAATGACTCAACTAGTCCTTTATTGACTTGTCAAATCCTTCTTTGAACCTGGCTCTTTCATAAAAATGGGGTTTACCTTTGGGACAACATCAGGTCCTGACGTTGGGCCAATTTTTTTCCCTCTGAGGGAACAGACACATCCTCCTTGAGATGTTCACCCCCTCCCCCCAACTCTTCTTTCTGAAGTGCAGCTTATGCTGCAAGCAGCTTCCTTGCTCCCAAACAACTGCAGGAGCTGGTTTGCCCTCAGAGGCAGCCTGCACAGTCGCTGTGCCAAACCAGATCAAACCCCAGTCTTCAGCTCTGCTGTTCAGGGGCCACGCAGCAATTAAGAGACCGATGCTGCAGAGACGCATCTGAAAGAGGCAATCTCCCTGGGTTATTTACAATTTACAGTGGATGAAGAATTGTTTGAGAAACCAAGAGGAAGCAGCATAAGATCCGCCTCTTTTCACATACAAATGAGCCCAAATTATCTCTCATCCCTGCCGCAGGGCTGGGTCTCCACATCTGGCTTGGAGCATGCCTGGATGACAAGGAGCTATTCTGAACGACTCCCAGCCTTTGGAGAAATTCTGATGCTTAACCTTGGGAGGTCAAAAGCTCTTATCTCAGATTTCTGAAGGGAGAAGATCTCTTCTCATGATGTCAAAAGGCGTTGGGCTTGTGCAGGGCAGGCAGAATAGCAAGGTGAAGACCTAAGAGGAGAAGTGATCCCTGTTCAGCTGTGCTAAAGGGAGACCAAGCTCCTGTTTTTGGGGCAGGTGGAAATGCTGACTTGTGATGAGGGAGGGATGATGTGGATCTGCCCTGCTGGCCCAGCTGCCTTCCCTGTCCCCACGCACAAAGTGGTAAGAGCTTCAACTGCACCTCCCAGGCTGGACTCGGAGCTTAGATTAAGTTTCCCTAGGGAGATGCCATGTGCCTGGGGTACAGCACCTCTCCTGGATGCTCTGGGTGAGCCTTTAAAGTAGGAATAAGGACTGTCCTTATTCCTACTTCCTGCTCTCATCACTAAAGTCCCCAAAAGCAGCAAAGACCAGACATGCAGCCTCTGTAGGCAAGTGGTGTTTAGGGAAATGTGAAGACAGAAATAGTTGCTCCTCAGACAAAATCCAGCAAACTTCTTAAATCTGATGCAACTGGAGTATCAGGTAAGGAAATAAAAACTTCCTCTGCTTTAGAGGATGCACACACACTCACACACACTCACACTGGCTCAGATATCCCATTCCTGACCTTATGCCCAGCCCTCAGCTCTCCAATGGATTTGACTTAGGACTCTAAATTTATATAGTAATTAATTGCCGTTAATAAAAAAATGTCACTGGTTGTTACTGTGAGTTCAAAACTTGCACTATGTCATGGGCAGAACCCCAGGGAGGTGAGAATAGAGCTGTTGCTGGGGTGTAGTGAGGCTCTGGAATCATTTCCTCTGGCCGACTGAGCCTCACAGGTCCCAGCATCTCCACCACCCTACCTTCAGAAAGCAAAAGGCACCCAACGCTGGCACCTACAAGCCATTGCAAGGAGAAGAGCCTGCGGACTTACGGAGGAAATATTCTGCTGTATCGGCTTCATAATCTGCATCCTCAGGGAAGTGATCGATTTGCTTACACAGACCTTTAAAATTCCCTAGGGAACAAGAGAAAAAAAAGAACAAATGAGAACACCAAAACCTGCCTCTCAGGAACAGCTGCCCTCTGCGTAGCCCTTTGTGCCCACCCTGCCTTCCTCCCAGGCAGCGCACACACTCCTGTGTGGATGCCCGTTAAATGCCCAGGTATTCTCCTTGCACAGTCACACATGGATCTCTCTCTTGTTTACACAGGAACATAGGATTTGTTGTCTGGATCCAACCTGGTGCCCACCTATCCCAGTGCCCTCTGCTCAGTGGTGGAAAGCACCAGAGGCTTTGGCTGGTAGGTACGGTTCCTTCTGCAGATGGACAAAGTGAGCAGTGCCTACCTCCAAGGGAGGTGGGATGGGAAGCAGAGCCAGAGACTGAGTCACATTGCAAAGCCTGAGGGTCAGGGTCCCTTCCCTCAGAATCACCCAGTGTATCTGTGGGTGTTTGTGTTTCACCTGGTGTGGCCTCGGTGAATCCCAGCAGCATGTGTGTGGTGTGGTGATCAAGTTTGGATACAAAAGCATTTATTTCTCTCAGCTGTGAATTTGCTGCCGATTCATTTCACCGGCAGGGTAGATCCTCTTGTTCTGGTGTGGCACAAGAAGAACAAAAGCTCTTTATCTACTTTCCCCATATGACTGCTTGTTTTTGCATACCTTTATCAGGCCTCCTCTTGTGTCCTTTCACAGACTAAGGCTACAAGAAGGTTGGTGCATGTGTGTGTATGCGGCTCAACAGCAAAACACTCTTTGCACTGGGGGACAAAAGTCTTCCACCATAAGTGACGGAAGCTGGGCTGATCACCCCTCAGCTTTGTTGGGTTTGTATATGTTCAGGACCTTCTGCTAGCTTTAGCCATGGGACACCCTTTTTGACATGCTCCACGATCAGCAAAGCCAGCCAAGTAAGAGGCCAGCAACATCTTCCAGTTTCTTGACATCTGGTATGTCTACCGGGCTCTTATCTTTGTCATTCATGTCTCTTTCCTCTTGAAATCAGGAACACCACTCCAGAGAGCCATGTCATCACCATGACCACTGGTTCACTAGTGTCTCAAAGGATCAGGTTGTTCATGCTTGTACAGGGGTGACCATGTGGAAGGCAATTTCATTATATTTCCTGTGCTTCCCCTAGACTTTTTCACCTACCTTCCCTTAGATCTCCCCCTGGGCTCTTGCCCTGCCTGGCCATTAACACATAACTAATGGACATAAACTGTGCAGAAAGGAGGAATGCAGCATCTGCATGAGGTTCATGGATAGACATGGCAATGCCACGGGCCTCCTTTCTAGAGGTCAGCCACCAAAGTGGCTCAGACTGACTGATCCCTCAGCAGAAGAGTTTGGAGCCTGAATCTGAAGATTTACAAATGCTCTGGCAATCTGGGAGAGCCACCTGCCACCCCAACCGTTAGCCCAGCTTCCAGACCAGCTGGGTGTACAGGGTGAGAGGACAATGAAGCCACCAGACTTGTGGTTGTTGCCTCTGGGAAGGGTTGCTTGTGAGGAACACAGAGCTCATCCAGGCCAACCCTACCCAGGCTGAGACTTGCGGGGACCGTGTCAGGTCCCCAAGTCATGTCTTGGAAGGTTTGCTCTCAATGAATTCCAGTGATCTTTCAGGTATCTGGGAATAGCAGGAAAAAGGACCAAACTCAAAGATTTCTTCTCAAGGCCGAGCTTTCCTGGAGCAATGTTTGGGATGCTTTGAGAGGTAGTGCTGAGCAATTAGCTGTAGAGAGCAGGTAGGTGGGTTCCTCTGGGTCAGCCCCCAAGATCGAGTCCTTCTACATCCAGTTGGGTTGTGGCTGATGCTTCTGAGATACCTGTTGCCTTTAACAATTAGTTCAAAGGGCTTCCATGAAGAGGCTAGAGACAGCAGAGAGAAGTGTGTGTGCATGTAAGAAGTAATAGGAGAAAAAAGTAGGTACAAAGGCTCTGCATATGCTTCTGAAGTGATACTGAAACTGTAGGTTGTGAAAGGATGTTAGTAATCACCCACCCCCACTCCAGTTACCTTGTTCCAGAAATGTCTGCTTCTCAACTATGGCTCTTCTGGAAGGAAAGCTTCCTAGCCAAGTAAATTCCCTTGCCACACCCCCACCCTGCTACGTGCCCACTTTAATACCTGTTAGGAAGGCAGATATGGCATGAAGGGCTTCCCTCGCTTGCCTCTGACTACCTGGGGCCATCTGCCTGTGACAGATGAGCAACTCATCACCCTGGTCCTTTGGCTGTGGCCACTGCTGTACAGTGCACATGAAAACTGCCAATCTCTGAAGAACTGGGGAAGTCTCCATCCTCAGATTTCAGCTCCTTGCCCAGCAGATCCATAACATTGAGAGCCTCCTGCAGGGGGGCAGGCAGAGCCTGCATGCATCTCCCCGGCGAGGCTCCTGGCGCACAACCAGAACCCCAAGTTGGAATCAGCCAGGGAGGGAAGAGGCACTGCATCTGGAAACTATCCTTTCCCTGCTTCCTCTCTTTCTCCTTCTCCCCCGCTCCATTTCTTGCTGTATTCAAGCTTGAATATTTCGTATGTGAAGAATCAAGCTGCTTGGGAAAGACGCTGCACCTTCTGCAGGGTGCCTTTTACATGGACTTGTGTGGGGTAGCTAGTTAGAATTGCAGCTGCTTAGACAGGATGAGGGGACATGCAGGCTCTTTGAAAATCTACTCCTGGTGCTGAGTACCTGAAAGGTCTTGCTGCTCTGGCTCAGCAGGGTGCTTGGCCATTGGGATGTCCAGCCTTGTCTCGCCTAAAATGCTGTGGCATTGAGGAGCTGCCCTTCACCACAGGCTGACGCGCTGTGCCAGGCTGATCCCTCTCCATGGCTCAACCCTGCTGGGCTTCATCAGGGCAGGGTGGGCAGTGTTGGCCCTGCTTCAGTCCCTGCTTTGTCTGAGCTCAGCACAGAGCGCCATGGCTCTGGATGCCAACTATTCGCCTGTGCTACCACACCCTCTACTCCGATGCCTCCTAGCTCCTCTGGGCGATGGATGGGGAATGGATGCAGAATTTAGGTCATTAATGCGCTAACTGGGAATATGAGAGAGCAAGATTCAGTTTTTTGCTCTGCCACAGGCACGCTGTTAGAACCACTTTTTCTCTCTGTCTCGGAGTCCCACCCTCCAAAATGGGGGTGACGGCACTCCTCTGCCTCGTGCTGTGCAGGGAGGTGTTAAAGAGGGCATGGTGTGGGTGCGCTGGTGCCGGTGGCTCTGCAAACCCGGGGCATAGACAAGCGATGGTTGGCAGCGGTTCAGCAACCCGCTCGGTGCCGGGAAGGCCCCAACATCGCTTCTTGTGCCAAGGTCACCTGGCGATTCTCTGGCAGACATCCGTGGCCTGCTGAGGTGGTGTGGTAGCCTCCCCTGGCGCCTGTGCTGGTGTGGAAGGACTATGGCCATGGGCAGGAAGGGGGATGGAGCAGTTCAGTGGTGCTGCCGAGGTCCCACACAGCAGCCTTGGCCCATGCTGCGTGTGGCTTGCGTAGCTGGGGAGGGAAGAGCCATATGCTACCCTATAGTTAATAATCCCGAGCGCCTGAGCAAGAGCAATTCATTATTTGGGAGGGTGTGCAGGGCTCTGAGAGCCCCTCAAAGGAGTAAGAGCAATGTCTCCTCTAAATTTGTGTCCCTCTACCCTTCCCGTTCTTCCTGACTTGAGCAATTTCACACTGCAAACCCTAAAAAACAGGCAAGCATTGAGCTCTCTGGCTTTTCCTGCACACCTCTCTGAGAAACTTAAGCCACACACTTCCCTGCAGCTCTCCCAGCACAGTTTGGGATCTCTCCTCATCCTCTTTCTCCTGCTCACCGACCAGATCTTCCTCCTGGTTTCTCAGTCTCTCATTCATCACCGCCGCCTCCCCCTCCCTGGAGTACCCGCATGGGCATCCTTGGAGAAGCCTGCTTTGGGATGTGCAGCCTGCAAAGGAAGCGGGGAGGAGCTCTGACTTGTCTTCAGACAGAAAGGCTGGGGATGCCCAGGCCTGTGGAAAATGACAGAGACACAGGTCCCCCTGGGTATTTCTGGGAGTTCTTTGATGAGATCCCCACTGTTTGCTTGTTGCCTGCCCAAGCTTTGTCTGGAGGAGCTAGGACTGGTGCAAAGGGGGCTTCACCCAGTGCCTGGAGTGGGATGGAAGTTGCCCAGCTGGGACATCAAGAGCAGAAACAACCTCCCATACTGCCAAGAGGGGACTGAATGTCTAAAATGCATGAAAATCCCTGTTAACTGCGTGTTCAGTCCTCAAAGAGACCTCCTCCACTGTGGCCAGGTCATCGTTTGGGTACATGCTGTCTATCCAGGACAGCTGGCAGCCGTCAGCTCTGCTGCAGCGAGAGTCAGAGAGAGTTACCCCCGATGAGAACCTGGCTCGGTATTGTTGGTGATACGGTTTATTTTTGTGCTGCTTTGTGCAGCTCTGTCTCTTTCAGAAGTCTCATTTGCCTGCAGAGTGCAATCCATCACAAAATAGTAAGTTCCAAAGAATGAAAAGCTACTCCCTTCCTGCGGGGTAGGAACACTTTTAAATGGTCAGGACTGTACCTCTGAAAACTGGGAGCCAGAGGCAGAGGAAAAGACGTCCAAAAGGAGAGAAGCAGACAAAGAGGGACAAGAACAGAAAGACCTGTTTTCCCAGAATGATTTGTGATATTTCCATTTAAGGAAAAAAGTAATCCACTGAAAGCTTTCCTTCAGTTCCACTCTCTAATTTAGCAGAGGTTTTGGCATGATGGCTTCTAGAGAAATAAATAAAAGGAGCTGCATATAGCTGGTGTCTCTAAAAGCTCAGAAATATGGCTTGGCGTTGGCCAAGGATTCAGTACCTCTTTCTGCTACATGCTCTCTGTATCATTTTAGGCAAGTCATTTAACACCCCTCTTCTTTCACTCAAAATTGGAATAATGGTATTTCCCTGCCCCAGGGAAATATCCTGAGGATATTTATATTACAAACACGAAAGTGATCAGACACTGGATCATTTGGGCCAGATAATTCTCCCCGCCTTCCAGTTCAAATGTAATGTGCTCATCTTTGATGTGATCTTCTCCCAGATAAATGCAGAGGCAGCGCACAAGTGATTCCTGCCTTAGAAGTAATCTTCATTGCGGATTAAACTAATATTTGCTGTCTACCCATGAAAGAAATGTGAGAAATGGCGCACAAAGGGTGGGTAGGCAGACACAAACACAAATATTTCTTTCTGCTCCAGGACCCCGTTTCTGAGTTGTTTGGTAGCAGGTGGTGAAATGGGGCTCAGAGCCAGCCTCTGGGCTGGGAAGACAAATTCCACAGCTACGTGGCAAACTGTTGGCGTGTCTTTCTCACACATATTGGCAAAAGGCTTCCAAACCAGGAGAGGAGGTCTGCTGTCCCTGTCAAAAAATGACACTAGTGACACTGAGTTGTTAATGCCCAACCTGACATGACTTCAAGAGGAAGGAGTGACATTTCTTGAAGTGCCAAGGGAAGCACAGGAAAAGCCCTTTGAAAGCATTTCCATTGCTCTCCACCCTTCCAAGAATGAAGAACTCAAAAGCCCTCATTGTTTTGGGGGATTTGGAGCTGATGAAAAGCACAGTGGCAGGGAGCACAAGCAGTGCTTGCAGGCATCTCCTTTTACCCACCTGTGCTGATGTGCCCAAAAGAAAAGCTGGTTTTTCAAAAGTGCTCATGATCCCTCTGGGGAAATCTCTCCATACACAACACCTTACAAAAATTAGGCCGTTGTTTCACCTGCCTCAGTAAACATTTAAGGGCCTTGGTTAGAGGGTGTAGGGTTATACCTGCAAATGTAGCCACTGTGCCACAAGGGATGGTCATTCAGGGACTTGACCAGGTGGTGCTCCAGCAGCTCTGACCCTGCATAGCAGCAGAGGATGCTGTGCTAGTGGCAATACCTTTTGACTCAGGTAGGTAGTTTGAAGACCAAAGAGCCCACATCTCTCCTTAGGGACAGAAGAACTTTCTACTACAAGGTGAAGCTCAATAGGCAAGCAAATGGGGCTTGCAGGGGTGAGTCTGGGATAACAGCAGAGATCCCATGGGAACAGAGGACTACCAGAAATCTTGCCACCTTCACGTTCAAATGCAATGTGCCTGCTTTGATGTGGTCTTCTCCAACATAATCATGCAGCAGTGCATATGTTAAAAAAAACAAACAACAAAACAACAATCAAAACCCTAGCAACATAACCAGTATGTTGCATACATAATTCTCTCCCTGGGGAGAGGATAAAAGAACAAACCACATGTGACTGATATCAAGCCCCATCACTTAATGTGGCACTGGAAATCATTCAGATATTGTGGTGAAGAAGCCTGTAAAAGAACTGATGCAAAATAGAAATTGATCTTCTGGTCATGAAAGAATATCCCCCCTGCCTACAAGGTAGAACTATTATACCAGCTCTCCTCACCTTACTATTAATAATCATGTTTATTGCAGCTGTTGCCACAGATCAAATGATAAAGGGAGTTTGCTGCAGTACAAATGGTACAAACCCTGCCTTACAGACCATTGCGGCCTTGATGAACACAAAGGAAGGGTTTTATCACAGAGCATTAGCAGCACCCAAAGCTACAGCACCAAAATGGCCTGATAATACCAACTCCAGGGAGATCGGTTTAGCCAGGAGATGGTTAATAAATAGAGAAAGAAATGCAGACACAGATGGGCAGGGGAGAAAAAAGGGGGAGAAGCCAGTATGGGGTAGCACTGAGGAGAAGACGACGGGGTGGAAGGAGAAAGATAGAATGAACAGCCACAGAACACTGGAGAGACAAGTCCCATCCAAGCCCATACCAGGCTCCTGGTCTGCCTTTTTGAGCTCTTACTCCTCACTTGCTCTCTGCAGCCCTCCCTGACAGTCACCCGGTGAAGGAGAGGGGGGTTAATGACAAGAGAAGACAACTATGTGTGCCGCTGGAGGCAGCTTGGGTCCCCCCTGTGTAGACCACGGGCGATGTGGGAGCGCAGAAGATGCCCACCACGTCCCGGCGATACCCGCATGGTCCCCCTGCAGCGCTCCGCCTGCCTGGCACTGCTGCAGCTGCGGCGAGCGGGGATCGCGCTGCATCACGGCCGGACCCTGCGCCTGCTCCTCAGCCTTGCATCTCTTTGCATTTTTCCTTGGAGGCAGCAGCCTCCTCGCCTTCCCACCCGGCTCCATAACACTGCTGCGGGCTGCTGAGTAGCCGATAGACTCTGCCTCAGCGCTGGCTGTTGCTGTTCCTTGTACGTGGGTGGAGATGCAGCGGTAGCAAAACCTATTATTAAGATTATATGAAGATTTCCATTTATAAACACCCTCTTTTCACAAAGGTTGTAACTTTCAAAAATATCCTCACTGGGGCTTGAAATTGCCCGTGCTTTGTCACAGGCAGAGAGTGAGATTGGCTGGGAAAACCGGGCAAAGGCTCTTTTGAACGCATTTTGGTGCAAGCACAAATCCAGCACGTTTGAGCTTTACAAGCTGAAACATTGCGGGTGGCTGGTTTTCAGGGGCTGCTAGGCATCTGTCCAAGTTACAAACGAAAAACCTCGACACAGCAATAATAAAAATCATTCAAAAAATCCTTTTTGCGTACATCCAGTCCAAGCATCTCCCCTGGTAAACAGTTGCCTCTGTTTTCTAGACTTTGCCAGAATCAATCCTGAGCTGAATTTCTTCTGAAAATAGTGTGAAAGAGAAAAATGCGTTAGGCTCTTCTAAATCATCTAAAGCTGTGGGTAACTTTGCTCCTCCTAATGCAATTCCCGACTGTGCTGGCATTCTGGAATTAAAAGTAGTTTTTTATATATGTATAAATTTTATATATATATACTTACATACATACCCATGTAACAAATGTTATAATTTCAGGCATATGTCGATGAAATAATTTTGTTTTTCTAACTGATATTTTCCCATGTGATTCGGTGAATATGTAAAGCATTGACAATATCTCTGGTTCCTCAGCAGAGGTTAGAAACTATTTCTACAGTTATTAGAGTGACTAGTCTCACTCTAGGTAGGAAAAACATAAAAACTTTCTGATGTACAAGCCCTGTTGCAGAGTTTTCAAGGTACATCAGCTGAATTGGTAAAAGTTATTGCCTTTGCCTTGCAAGAGGAGGTAGAACGGGTCTTTAAATGAGCTGGGAATCAGAAAAAGAATTGAGGAAAGGGTTTGTAAATAGTTGTGCTCAGATGCTGTAGCACGATGTTGGGTTTTAAACTCAGGGAGCACAACTTAAGTGCTGGAGCTGCAGGGTTGGAGAATGGAAAAGTGAAGGCAGAAGTTGATCAGGACGCGGAGAGAAGTCCAAGCAAAACAGAAAGGGGAAGAGAGAGAAATCAAGTTATTACAGAGGATTAAAAAAGCCCCCAAACTGTCAATTTGTAACAAAAACATTTGCACGTGTGTGTGTGCATAATGAGTCAAATGTGACACTATAACTGTGAGCCGAGTGACAGGAAGGGTGATGCAATTATCTGCAGTGAGAGAGAAATGATGTGCATAAGGTGTGGGAGGAGGAGAGATGCTCCATAGCTACCACAGGCAATCCCAATCCACAGCTGCACATCCAGATGTCAGAGGAAGGGAGATACTAATGTAAGCTTGAAGGGAAAGGAGTGGATGGGCTGAAGAGAATATTTAGAGCTGTTGCTTCTTTTTTCTTCCCTTTTTTCTTTTTCTTTTCCCCCCTCCCCTCTATCACAGCAACAATATTGTAACTAGGACAGGTTTTGCATACAGGGTTACAACATCAAACTCTCAGAAATCAGAGCATGTAAACAACATCCTAGCTGGATGAGGACATAAGGACTGAACCAGCTCAAACTTGAACCCAAAAGACCCAGAGCTCAGCTGGCTTTACTCTGTCCCCAAAAGCATGCAGAGGAAAACCACGGGCCAGAACATTTATGATTCAGCTCACCCTACCTGATTGCATTTTTCTCCTCACATATAACTGTATTGCTGATCTGTGAGTGTGCATCAGAGTAGAAAGCCAGGCTCACCTTGCACAGTATGTCGCGTTTTGGGTCAGTGGTGAGACTATAACTCTAGAGGTGATTGGAAGTTACAATGCACAGGCATGGATTTACCAGGCGAGAAAAGAGAGAAAACCAGCCCCCTTACACCGTGAAAAGTGGCCTGCGCAGCCATGAGCTATACGGTGCCTTGGTTCAGGTGCTGGCTGAGCCCCTACCCCAGTGGGAACTTGGGCTTGGCTCCACCCCGGGTACTACATCCACCTCTGGAACCCTCAGCACAGGAAAGACATCGAGGTCTTGGAGTGGGTCCTGAGGAGGACCACGGAAATGATCAGAAGACTGGAGCACCTCTCCTACAAGGACAGGCTGAGAGAGGTGGAGTTGTTCAGCCTGGAGAAGAAAGGGCTACAGGAAGACCCTATTGTGGCTTTTCAGTACTTAAAAGAGGGCCTACAGTAAAGATGGGGACAGATTTTTTGCAGGGCCTGTTATGACAGGATGAAGGGCCATGGTTTTAAACTAAAAGATGGTAGATTTACATTAGATAGAAGGAAGAATATTTTTACAGTAAGGGTGGTGAAACACCACGCCCAAAGAAGTGGTAAGTTCCCCATCCCTGGAAACATTCAAGGTCAGGTTGGTCAGGGCTCTGAGCAACCTGATCTAGCTGAAGGTGTTCCTGCTTATTGCAGGGAGATCTGGACTAGATGACCTTTAAAGATCCCATCCAACCAAAACTATTCTATGATTCTGTGATTCTGTGGTTCTACAGTTCTATCTATGATTCTGTTCCCAAACCCCAGACCTTGAATCTTGCAATTGTAATGCTGTGTTCACAAAGGTTTTGAATGCAATTTCCTTAGTTATATTTAAATTACAAAGGAGTTAAAATGCAATCAAATCTTTCATCTCGAACTCCACACTGCATTTGTCCCTAACATATCCAGCTGAATCTATAAGTGGATGCTGTGCTCAGTTAAACTGGTGTAAATCTAGTGTGACTCTGAGCTGCTCCTTCAGCAGATACGGTCACAACCAAGAGAGGAATTAGTCTTGCAGCTGATAATTAGCTGATGAAGTATGCGGTGTGCTTCAGGGTCGTTCAGGATGCAAAGCGCTACATAAAAATTATTATTAGTTGTTAATAATAAAAATACCCAAGAACCCCAGGGAAATAACCCAAAGAATGGAACAAGTCAATGACAGAGGCAGCTTTCAATCCATCCTCCCTCCTCTGTGCTGCTTAAGCTCTCCTCCCCCTTCCCCTCCAAGGCTCAGACACATGGAGGAAGGGAGAGACCCCCATCATACGTATTTAGCTATTTGACAGTCTCAGCAAGTCTCCTGTGTTCTCCCACACAACGTCGTCAGCCTGCAGTAGGAACTGTCAAATCTGTGGCATAATTGACAGCCAGCAATAGAAATTTTAGGGAATAGCAGAGCGTGGGAATTCCTCAGCTTGCTACCCACGGGAAAAATGCAACTCCGCCCTGGTGGTCCTCAGGGCCTTTCATCTCATTGCCCTCCCTGCCTCTGGGAAAAGGGCTGGACAGGTAGGCACCACTTTCTTTCTTTAATGATCTCTGTGTGAGAATTGGGGGTCCGGTTGCTGCCGCCTGAGTTGGGGTGAGCGGCTCCTCTGCGGGTGCACAACCTGTTTTGTCTATTCCGGCCCAGCAGATGAGTGTGAAGTTTATTTTAGGCTAGGAAATAGAACGAGGGAAGGGCTGGGTTTTCTCTAGCACTTTTGGTACCCCAGGGAACCCGAAGCCCTTCATGCAACACTGAGAAAGATCCCCCAGCGCAGTGGCTCCGCAGACGAGCATGGCAGCCATTACGCGCTCACTGAGCTCGCACACACTTGCCCTCGGAGAGCGGGGGCGGCTTTACCCAGGCGGGGAATATTCGTGATCCCTCACTCCGCTCAGAAAGTGCACTGGGATTTTTTTTTGCTGTCCCTTCAGGCAGCCCACCAGAGATGGCCGGGAGGGAACTCAGCAAAGGGTTTCCTTGGCAGAACGCCCTGCTGACTGCAGCGCTTTGGGTTGAGCTGCAACGTGCAGGGCCGTGCACTCGTGGAGCTTTTCTGCCCTTCATCCCCTGAAATGGACCACCTGCAGTCGAAAAATGAAAACCCCCATGGAAGAGATCAGGACTTCCTAATTTTGCAATTTTCTCCAGCGGTCGCTAAGTCTCACCCTGCAGCACTGGTGTTTCAGAAGCCCAACTCAGAGCAGCTCCCCAGCCAGCTCTGCATCTACCAGTCCTACCCAGCTCTGTGTTCTGGTGAGCAGAAGGGAATGAGAGTGTCCCAGACCTCTTGAGGATGCTCACCCCTGGTAAATCCACTCCTGGCCTGGACCTCACTCACGAAGCAATCCAAAGCCTCAGAAACGCTCCTAAAGCAATAAAGAATACGATACTGCAAGGAAGGTGGGGCTGGAAGAGTAGGGGGTTGACCTGATGTACAACAAGGCCCCTTCTTACACATGGGAAGCTGCTACCGGTGTCCCCAACTATCCCAGAAAGGGGAGCTCCCTGCCTTGGCAATGTCCCCATGGTGGGGACAGCCTCCGTTGCAGCCCTTTCCTGA
Source organism: Thinocorus orbignyianus (assembly GCA_013400375.1). Classification (NCBI taxonomy): domain Eukaryota; kingdom Metazoa; phylum Chordata; class Aves; order Ciconiiformes; family Thinocoridae; genus Thinocorus; species Thinocorus orbignyianus. Next base: position 1,392,687 of record VXBW01005540.1, read on the forward strand.
TCAACCTGAACACCGAAGCCAAATATGGCTTAATATTTTTTCTTTCATTTCCCGGTCATGCTGGGATTCAGGGTTCAAAGAGTTACGTGGGTTTTGTGTATGGGTCTCAAAAATCTCAAGCTATTAGTTCCTTGGGAATACTTTGATGCAGTTGCTGTCAGGGCGAATACCCAGAGGAGCAGCCAGAGTGGTCTGTGAGAGGTGTAGGAAAGCAGTGCCCTCTGTGCTAAAAGAGCCAGGACACAGAGTTTGCTTTAATACACATGAAACAAGCATCATGCCTATTTTTGACTTGAGTTCCTGGAGTTCAAAGTGTTGGTAAACACAGTCTATATCCCACAGGGCTGAACAAGGTAGCTGGCCCATATGAATCTGATCAAATTGCATTAGCACAGCTATGCTGCAGTTCTCAATGTCTCCAGACAAACTGCTGCTGTTCCAACTTGCTGCTTTACTCATAATCCACATCAAACATTGGGTGTTAAAGGAGATATTGCACAGATTTGATTTTAGGTCCCTTTTTATGCAGCTGAGCAAAAACTAAATGCCAAGCTCTGTGAGTGGTGTTAGCTTTTAGAGGCTGCTATTAGAACATTAATAATTTTATTATTGTTATTTCCTCTGGGTTGCAGGAACCCCAGTGATTTACAAGGAAACAAAGTGACTTGGCCCTCTTCTGAAGTGCTTACAACAAAAGTTAGACTTAAGCACAGCACTGGGCTTATTTAACAAGCAAACAGTGCCAGCAGGGTGTTTGGAAGAGGGAGGTTTATAGCAGCACAGGATCATGAGACATTTACGGTTGCGTGTGTGTGTGTATCCTGTTAGTTTATGCTGGATTTTAGGAAGAAAACTGTGGAGGGGAAAAAAGTGTGCTAGATTTAGGGGCAACACCTACAAGAAAGGTGAGCAGATGTTAGCGAGGTAAGGATGATTTGGAAAGGCAAGGCTGAAGCAGGGGGAGCTGCGAAGGAGGAGTGTGCAACCTGTGGCACAGCCAGAGAAGGCATACAGGGGAGCAGGTATTGCTGCTCAGTCATAATAACCCCTTTGAAGCTTGACTGCAAGCCGTGCTGCTGCACCAATATTTTTTCATCCATTGAGCACGCTAATTTATCACAGAAGAGTCTGTAGGTGTGAGCTATGTGCTAGGGCTAATCTCTGAAGCGTTTTCAGCTACTCTACACATAACATTACTCTTGCGTCCTGGGGAGGAGGCTATTCATAATGGGATAAAATTTACTCACAATACTAGACTAGGGAATATTATTTCTAATGTGATCTGGTCCAGTTACACTCAGTTAGAAACCTGAAAGGCCGTTTCAGCATTTTGAATCATGTCCAAACCAGGTACCAAGCAACCTTCTGTGGCCAGGACTGTATTACCTGAAGACATGCCCATCAGAGCTTCTTACACCAAACAATACCTCCCCACCTGCCCCACATGTGGAGGTCTCAGAACTGAAACTTCCCTGCTTTAAAGACTGTAAAACAAGAACTTGCCTTCTAAACACCACCAAACCCCAAACTCCTTCCAGATTTGCCCACTTTTCCTTGGAAAAAATTACCAGGTCCTCACTGAAATCATTGGTCTGAAATTCCAGGCCCTTCCTCAGTTTCTAATTTAGCGCTATAACAGTCTGATGAGCAACGACGAATGTTGTATTGCACCTTAGATCTTAACCTCATTATCTTACCTTCGAACTGGAGTTACCAGTCAGGAAACATACCAGGATCAAAGAACAGCGATATTTCAGTCTGACTGTGTGTTTGCCTCTCCATGAGTAAATCTCTCTTTTTTTTTTTTTTTTTTTTTTTTTTTTTTTTCCCCCTCCATGCTGTGGCCACTGCTGAAAGTCTTTCTTGAAGGTGACTGGAGTTTTTCAATGAAAATTCCTTAGATGAATGTAGAGACTTTGACCTGATCACCCAAATCCCAGGTGAAGACCTGAGCTATTGGTTTACTGACAATTTCAATGCACCTAACTTATGGCTTTGGTCTAAAAGAAAGCCTTTAAAAACCACCCTTGTGCCTCCCTAGCACAGAACAAGAAGCTTAATAATGTCAAAGTTTTGTGGGACAGGAAAATGGTTCTCTCTGTTTTTCCAGCTTGGTCTCTGTATCTAACTGACTTCATGTCAGCTACCATGCACCCTACTTAGCATATGTTTGCAGCTTCAATTTGAGTCCTGCTGGAACAGCTATGGCTGCTGAAGGCACAGCTGGCCAGCTGCTCTTTGGGGACAGCCTGTTCACTTACCTCTACCCATCATTGCCACATCTCAGTCTATCAGTCTGTTTCTTCACAAAACTGACCTCTGAGATATGTTGTGCACCAAGACCTTGTCCTCTTGGCCCACTTGATCAGCACAACCTCAGAAGGCTGTGGCCTTGGTTTTGCCAAGCCAACATCAGGGTCATGTCAACCTCAAAAATGAAATTCAGTCTATGCATTAGTCTCCAGTCCAAACTGTCTCTCCTGGAGCCACTTCTGGTGAACACCAAAATGAGTTTTGGCCAAACTAGAACTGAAACTGTGAGGGTTTTCCTCTTGCTTCCTCTGTGACGTGACATAACAAATGCATTGTGTAAATGCTTCTTCAGACCTGCCCTCCCTTCCTACTGAGGGGCTCCTCTTTTCCTGTCATGAACTTCACCGTGTGCTGCAGAGCAGAGGTGGTTAATTCATCAGAGCAAGAATGAATGACTTTGCCTTACCACCAGGATCCTGTAACAACCCCGGCACTTGGAGATTCCCCTGTGGGGGGGAGAAGAGAGAGCATTTCTTGACTAGCTGGAAGCCCTGTGTACAGAATACCTGTGGAGACTGGCAGGGAAAGCGAGCGAGCTGGGACTGGATGCCTTCCAAGCATCAGAGCAAAACTGAGTCTCTCAGTGGAGGATGCTAAATTTTGACAACGGGAAAGAAACAGATAGACAAAGGGTGAGTGGGAGGGGAAAGCCTTTCCCTGCTAACGCTGTCTGCTCGTAGCATTAGGCATTATTATGTATTTCCACATGCCCTCATGTGTGCGTGGCATTTTACTGGCAGGTAGAAAGGCAGAATCTTGTCCCCAGGATTTCACAGTACAAAGACCCCAACCTTTGGGGCACTAGCAAGTGAGGATGCTCGGCTCCTCAGAAGAGGCTCTCGGCAGCTGTTAAGCGGCAGCTACGAAGCCTGGATCCTGCTTGTAGTGAGGTCAGCGGGAAAACAGCAGGGACAAGATTGTGTCTGAGACGTGCAGGCTGGAATGAGGGAAGGAAGCGCCTGAGAAAGGTCACGAGCTGAGCTATGGCATGTTCATGTCTTGTTTGCTCCTGGCTTTGGCTGGGTATCTCTGAATCATTCCTCATTCGAAAGATGTAATATAGTAAACAAAGTTAATGGTCAGAAGGGGCAAAGCTTGCCGAGGGCGCAGGAGAAGTGGAAGTCATTAACGCAGGAAGACTAGCTGCAGTAAATTAGTCCTGAGGGCAAGCACGAGGGAGGTTGTGTGGTGAAAGCTGGGAAGAGGGGAGCAGGAGAGAAGGAGCAAAGTCATTGCTGTAGGCAGATGGAGTGGTCCCAGGGAGGGGGAGAGGTGCTAACTGAGGACTGAGTAGGGCGGGAGAGGAAGGAGGGAGCAAGCTCCGACAGAGCCACGTGAGGCCTTGAAGATGAAATGAGGAACTGAACTTCGATGTAGAAGGAGACTGGGAGTCGGCACGGGGATTCGAGAAGAGAGAGTGACACAAGTGGAACAGCAGGTAAGGAAAAGATAATGTAGCTGCTGCATGCTGGGTGTTTTAGTGTGAGTATTAAGCCTCCCCTGTAGTCCTGCTGGGCCTCTCCGGCTCTGAGAATTGAATGGGTTTGTGCTTTCGTGATCTGGTCTAAATAGCTTGGTAAAGTGTTGTCTCTATATTGCTTTTGCCTAATCAATCAGCTACACATCAGGAGTGTTAACTTGTAAGGGGAGGCAGTCACGGCAAAAGGGCTGTCTATGAGCAGTGGGATGAGTGCCACCACAGCAGCAGGACAACGTGACACTGAAGGGCTGAGGGTCTCTCATCCTGGGCCACAGGTTGTAGAGTGCAGAGCATTTTGATAGAGAGGAAAGCAGTGGGATCGCCTCCAACCTCGGGGCCTACCCAAAAGGCAGCCAAGGGGATAATCCCAGCAGTAGAGCATTTCCCGCACTCTGCAGGTTCCCGGCGAGATCAATACTGCTGTCTCTGTTGTTTGTTGCAGCTTCCCTAGATGATGTCCTACCAAGGGTAGCTCCTGCGGGACAGAACTGCCAGCATGAGCAAGAAACATTCTTCTGGGAGAAGCGCCATCTCCCATCTCTGAAACTTTGAGTAGATCTTAATTATTTTGTTTTATTTTATTTTATTTTTAAGCAGCTCATTTCCCTTTTCACTCCTGAAGAAATTTTCTGCATGTGAATTTCTTTTATTTTCTTACCTTCCCCGATCTTTCAGACTTGTTACAGTCTTTGTTTTATTACTCCAACTGTGGTGACTCTTCCTTCATGCTGCCCCTTCCTTTTTCTTCCCCTTCTTTCCCAGCTATTGGCATGCAGTTTCTCACCTTCCTGATCTCTGGGACTCAATCCTAATTTTTCCCTCCCAACCCGGTGCTGCCTTGCTCAATTTGCACCAATCCTTGCTATCTCTTCATCTCGGGATTACACTAAACTTGATTTCCTTCAAGCATTCTCCTCACACACTTTTTAGTGCTCATCTACAGCTGGACTGGCTCCCTCCATTCCTCTCAGTCCATTACAGCAAAACCTACAGTGCTGTGTTAATCTCTATTTCTGTCCGACACCATCTGCATTAAAAACTCAAACCAAAACCAAACAAAATCCATCACTTCAAGATCTTCCTCATGATACTTTGTCCAGTCTCTAATTTTCAATCATTTAGGTTACACTTTCAGAAACAACTCTGTATCCAGCAGCAGACTTAGGGCAGTTTATTACGGTTAGTCTTGTTCCTATTCCTTCCTCATTTCTCAAGCTGCTATTAGCCTTTCCTCTCTCTGACACTGGTATTCTTCCAAGCACACCCATGTTGTTCTCACCTCTTAGCCCTTTTCCAGACAAGTACAATATAATTTTTTCATCTTTCAATCACAGATCGCCCTGATTTATCTAACTTAGACTTAACACCCCCTTTCCTGAGCCTTTCTCATGCCACTCCTCCTACTCTCTTTGCAGCCCTGGAAACATCTGACATAATTCAGTCGCTCAAGAAAACAACTACTTCTCTTGACCCTGGTACCTCTCATCATTTAGGCCTATCTCCTCACTCTGACTCTTTACTTTAGTCCTGTTTCCAGTAATTCCTTAGCTTCTGGTACTCTGCTCGGCTCTTTGAAAATAAGCCATTATCTGCTGTGTCCTCAGGCTCCTCCATCGACACCGCCGTTCCATTTAACAAGCACCCAGAGCCTCCTTATTCTTCATAGAGCGCTTAAGAGAGTCACTCCCTCTTATCTCTCCTACATGACTGTCCTCGTCCATTTTTGCTGTAGGTTCATGCAGACTGTAGTGCAGAAATCTAATGATCTCCTTTCTGCTAATGACGCCTGGTCCCATTTCTTTTCTGCCTCATGGTAGTTTTGTGAAATGGTTGCCCACTCCATCCCTCTCGGGGTATTCATTGCAATGAAGATACTCTGGTTTCTTAGCAACTACCCAACTTTCAAGCAGTTCTTCGGACAGGGATGCCTCTTCTGAGCTGGGATCCCTTCTCCAGGGATAAATGATCCTTTAAATCTTTTTCTAATAAAAATTATAATCATGCTTAACATTCACACTGCTTTTCATCCGTAGAGCTCACAGCATTTTGCAAAATCAGTAAGCATCGTTTTCTCCATTGTAGAGGTGGAAAAGCTGAGTCACAGAGATATTAGGGCCAATATTTTCATGTGTTCATTCATTTTATGCATCTTCATTTCTGGGAATCCAGTCTGAAATAACTTAACCTAATTGCTTTGCCGTAGGATTTGAAAGGGAGCAGTAGGTCTTCAGCACCTTTGAACAACACAGAATAGAACAGTAGGTGCAAAATATCTCAGTTGAGGTACTGAGAAATGAGTACCTATGAAAATGTAGTTGTATACGATCTGATCAAGACTACATAGGGCTCAGTTACTTCTGGTATCAGAGCCAGAGACCTCCATTCACAAGGATACTGCTGCTTCAGGGTCTTCTTTCTTCCTTAAGTGATGGAGAAATGCATTGATGCAAAGGGTTTTTGGAAGTTCCAGAATAAATTTTCAGTGCTTACTGTGACATATCCATACCTCCTCAGTTATTTTTTTTCTTGTGAGGAAGGGAGAAAGTAAACCTGCCAAAGAAGAATTTGTGATCTGGCAGCTGGGCTTAGTGATGGAAACTGGTTCAAAATTATTCTTCTTGCCTAGCAAAGACTTCATGCTAGATTTCCTGTATTCTAGATGAGTTAATTAAGTATTTGGCTCTTTGGATTGCTTCTTCTCCTTCTCTCCTTCTGACTAGTGATCCCATCTCACATCTAAGCAACCTCTTCTGCTGAGACCAGAAAGCATGTTCCTGCAGAGTGTCAGCTTAAACAAACTGACATTCAGAGACAAAAAATGTGTTTCAGTAAAAAATCATGTGAACTCTACCAGCCACTTTAATGTAAATAGTATTCAAATACTATCTTTTATAACAGCACTGGCTCTTCCCTGCTTACCTGCAGCCTCTCTTGCCTAGGAAACCTTCTGGATTTGTATCAACTTTTCTCAGTTAACTCCTTCTCAGGTAGAAGAGTTCCTCTTAATCTAAAATGCTTCAACTTTTCCATATTTCTGTCCTGTCCCTCTTTGAAAGCCATTCTGCACATGCTAGGCATAATCTGGGCAATTTTGTGAATTTTTAAGTCATCTTCTCTACCTACGCATGTCACAACAGCAAATCTGCCAGTCATCAGGTCTACAGCATGGTCTCACCTTTGAAATGTTCTTACTCAGGGCTTTTCCAAATTTATGTGTACAACTAGACACAACTGATATTACATCTTTGTCTCTTCATCTCAAACTCTTGGCTTCTCATTCATTTTGAGGCAAATTTTCAAATTCTCCTCCTTTATTCTCCAACCTGATTTGCTCCAGCCTGTGCCATTATTCACATTTCCCTGCTAGTGTTGGCTTCCTCTGTGTCCCACAGCTCCAGCTGTTGACATATCTTTTTCCATCACTGCTTCCTTGGCCTGGACTAATGTTTCCACCTCTGCTTTTTGGACTCTCTCTCTCTCTTTCCTCTCTGTCTTGATTTCAGTTGATCTCAGATTTGTTTTCAATTGTTTTTTAAAACTTTGGTCTTGTATTTTTCCACTGTGAACTCAGGCCAGCCTGTGCTCTTCTAGCACACAGTACAAATGTTACAAAAGATGCAACTGAAAAGCAATGCAAAAGCGCAATCCCATGCATGATCAACAGAAAGCGTTTCTCTCCTTTGAAGAGCCTGGGACATATCCACTTCCACAAAACTGTTAACACTCACTCCCATCTGTCTTCAAATAATTCTTGAAGGAAAAGAATAATTTCCCTTATTTTGTTTGTTGATTGATATTTTTTCACAACACAATGGCAATTCAGCCTCTGATTTGTTTGCTAATTCATTTCTGCCAGCGTTGTTCTAAGTGTATGAGCTGTGAAACTCAGTTCTTTTCTGACTGGAGACATATACTAAATGACTTTTATCCTATGTCATCAACTGGAAATTGAAAATGTTTTAGTTTCCATTGCATCCCAAAAGGAAGAACATATCAAAAATATGTCCAGAAAAACAGACATTTTTGCAGCTCTTGACATTGTGCAGAAATTCTAAGTTTTCCTCAGACAGAATTTCCAGTAATAATTTGATAGTGGCTTTAACTCATTAATAGTAGTGTCTCATCAGAGTGAATACTTTTTGATTATAGAGTCAACATTTGCTTTTTACAAACATGTTCACTTAAATGTTGCTGTTTGAGTAAAATCTGTGCCAGTAAATATGTTGCTGGAACAGTCACAGAAGGCAGACAAATGGAGTGGGAACACAATTGAAGCAAATTTGTTTAAAGTAAACTGAATGATCACATACAAATATTTTATGTGATATTTACTAAAACCTGTCTCCTTGCCCATCTGATAACCACCACACAATTTTTGCAGAGTAAAATACAACATCCTGACATCAGGACCATTGGAATGTAAGCTGTCCCTTCAAATGGCAGGAGTTAACCAACAGTGGGAGACATAGCATGCTGAGCTTTCATTAAAAGGATAGTCTTAGAGGTCTAGTCTAAAATGCTAGGTCTTAGTCTAAAATTCAGGTCACATATGCTTTTTGCAACAAATGCGTGAATATGCTCAGTCCCAGTTTGACTGCAATCATGGAATCCCTCCTTGATGAAATAAGCCATTTAACAAAGAAAATGTGACTGGAGAATCAATACCTAAGGATAATGATAGGTAGAGGGTATGAATTGCTACCTTCTCCTGGTGGAAATATATCAGCTTTCTCAATTACTGGTCTGTCCAGCTACTTTTCTTTTCTTGGCTGCTCCAGGAATGCTACTACTGTAGTACAGGGTAGTCTTACAGGTGCTATTAGGAGCACCACATCACTATCCTGTTTATTTGGCAGCAAGGGACAAGTGTGGGGGAGTCCAGCGGTAGTTAAGATAGTTTAAGTTGTGTGAGTTATGTGCTGGCAGGACGGAGAAAATGACACATTACAGCAGCTCGCGCTGCCTCCAGCTCACTCAGCTCAAGCTGTGAATGTAGCCACATGTATATGATTTGTTGGCGTTTTTATTAGTTATAAACTTCCATCTTTTTCATCTGAGCCAGTGAAACTGCTCTTGTAGCTCGCTGGATGAAAGGCCTTTGCTCTTGAATGGAGAAATCCTGAAATTAAATCCCAGATGTTGTGTGCAGTGAAATGGCTGCAACGCAAAGTAATGGCTGCGGGTAAATAAAGTTGGTATCGGAAACTTATATTGCAAACATCTGAGGAACTGTTTAAAAGAGATGACAGAGATGACAGTATCACCTCATCTAGACCTGGATCAATCACACTACTGTACACCATTACATGCCTAATATATAGATTATAAGCCAGCTATAAAACCAATAAGCAGCCCTGGGAATGACACACATTCCGAAAACAGCAAAACACCAAGTGCTCATCTACCATATGTGGTGCAGTGACATTCTGTGCCATGGGCCGTACTAGTGAATATGAGTAAGCAAATCTGGGGCCATTTGCAAAGTAATTTGACGGGGTTCCTCTGGCTGCACAGCATTAGTTTTGGAATAAGGTATCTTCCTCTGACACAGCCTCATTTCCTAGCCAGCTCCAGGAAAGGGGGATTAACAGTAATCAAGATGTGTGGGTGCATGGAATTGCTGGAGGTGACAGTAAAGGGATGCCTGCGACCAGTGCAGCCACTGATGTGGGGAAGGGGGAAGCTTCTGACCATGCAAGAGGCCCAAGCTGTTAACAGGGGTCTGCACAAACATGTTTGCAGCGCTACGACCAGCATCTCTAGAACATCACCCTGCAGGAGCACCTAGAGATGCAGTCTCTCCTGGGAGCCTGGAGTCTGGGAAGGCTCCTCTGGCTGCAGGTTTGACTGCCCTGGATGGACTAGATGCAGTGGCCCAGCCTAATGCCTTTTTGTGTGTTTGTCTAACATGTATCACAGTGGGAGAGCCTAAAGCCCTTTTCTTGTGTGTTTATCTAACATGGATCACAGTAGGAGATACTGCTTTATGAAATACTTGCTAATTACAACCCAGGGTTTTCCAGAACAGTGGCACTGGCTGACAGACGTTCACGTGGTCTCAGATTGCCTTTCCCTGTGTTTCTCATCCTCTCATTTGTCCAATAGACCATTGAACTATTGAGCAGCTTTGGCTGACACAGTTTTGCAGCTGTGAGACCTGCAACAGTAGATCCTCAGCACATGGGGACTATGAACCCGTGTCACATTTAGGAATAAAACCATATGCTTTAATCTAAACCAGTTGAAATGGCTGGTGGTTTTGTTAAAACTTTCCTGTCCACTTTGCACTTCATGGTGAGAGTAGTATAGTCCCTGAGTTGTTGTACAATTTCCTGAGTAAGGAATCAAAAAAATGGGATTTCAGAGGAATATTTTTGTCCTTGTCCCTCTTGACAGGGCATTATACCTCACTGCAGGAATCCATATCTGGTAGCATCCACACTGACCAGAGACAACTGGGTTCATACACCCGTCTCTCCTCCCAGAGCTCAGAGAGTCACCTGGTTGGGTTATGGCACAGTGATCTCTCCAACTTATTGCCAACAGAAAGGCATAAGTTCCTGTTTTGCTCATCCACAGGACAAAGGTCCATGCGCATCTGGCCTTCAGGACTAGAAAGAGGGTGCGTGGGATTTCACCTGCTGGTTCAGAGAGGCACTAGAGACCTTTCCATGGGTTCACAGCCTCCAATATGCACACAGTGAGCTCCCCAGGAGCTTGATACTGTAGATCACATTTTCTTACATCTCTTACCCTCTGGCTACTCTCTAGTTATTAGGATAAGGTAGAAAAAGCACTGCTTTCTCCACTTGTGTACACCACCTAGGAAAAAATCATAAAAAGTGCTTCCTTTGGCTTTCTTACAAGTATATGGCCCAAGGAAGGCTTATAGTTTATATTGATTTGAGATCTAAGATGAGATATTTTCAGTTTTTGATCAGTACCTACTAAGGACTGCTAGAGTGAGGAGCTAGAATAAGTTTCAAAGATGTGATGTACAACCCACTAAGACCAAAGTGTTAATTTTTAAAAACCCTCTGGAAGTTTGGGCATGGCTATTCTTCAGTGATAAACCACATACATTTGAAACTCTGATGGGATATGATATCGAACATGGCCCTGGCTGGATGAAGCCTTGAACAAACTGGCCTGGCATCATGGTCGACCCTGCTTTGAGCAGTAGCTTGGACTGGAGACTTTGTGGGGTCCCTTCCTACCTGGATACTTCAGTCATCCTATGATTCAGACTTAGCTAACACCATTGTCTGACCTACCTTTCCTTTCCCAACACCCTCTGCCCTGTGGCTGGAAGGTGTACATAAACAAGCACGACTGGAGGTGAAAGTCAGTGCTATGTCATTGCAAAGCCTGGCAAGCCAGTGGTAAAATACACACACAGCGTGATAATGACCAGACCGTAAACACCTACGGAGCAACTGTAAAATTTCATCCTACCACAGGATCCAGCTCCTGAAACTTGTGTTATAACTAGAACTTATAAGGAAAAAAACCCCAAAGAGTTGGATTGATAAACGTATATAGGATAAAACAGACTTTCCCAGACCGGTAACATACCGACAGACTTCTGTCAGTGCATTATACATTAAAGTATAAGAAACTTCCACGCTAGTCTCTAAACATAGGAAAAGGATGAGTGCTCCAGCAGGTCCACTGCATTGGCTGGTCATGATGTTCTTCATAACTGGTAAACCACTGAGAATATTTTGGGATGGAAACCTAGGCTTCATGTAAGATTTACAATGCATTATTATTTCCAATTTACCAGTGAAACTGAATCAAAGAAAAAGGACTGAAACTGAACTCTGACTCAGGCCAGGAGTGTTTTAGTTGGCTCGGGGTGACCAGGGGCCCCACCACATTTGAGAAATGATGCACGCAGAGCAGGAAAATTGGAATTCTGAAATCCCAATAAAGCAATCTCAAGAGCCAAAAGGCGATGCAATTCGTTGGATGTTGCTGCATTCTTGTGGAAAATGGAAAGTCAGCTTACAGTTCACAAGAAACTGCAGCAAGAATCAAAAATCTCTTGACTCTTAGAACCACCAGTAAACGCATTTCTTTCCCTCTCCAGCCCTGGGCATAAGCGTAAGGTTTCCTCAGAGGCACACCAGGTCATTTCTGGGCATGCAGTTGCTGTAGAAGGGAAGATAGGGATTATTAGTTTTGTCCCTTCTCCAGTGGGGCTTGTACAAGTTCATTCCATTACTGCACTGATGAGACTCATGCAGGCAACGAGGTCATGGCTGCAGTTACCTTGGACCTTCAAGGGTCTCTGGGGAATTGTAGCCCTTTTCTCTAGGAATGCAGCTGCACGCTTTCAACCTGCATCTGTCTTACAGAGCAGTGTGTCTCGAATAGAAGTTCTGCACAACAGGATTCTTCATAATGGACTTGACAAATCTGGGGCAGTGCACAGAACATCTCCCTGCCAGGGAACAGGTTCAGGTGCACCGACACTGATTTTCACTCTTCAGCAGATGGAAGGCTATTTAGAGGTGGAACACTGAAGACGGCGTTATTGCCAGGACTTGCACCCTGGGATTGAAGGGAATGGGGCTGTCAAGCAGAGAGGTTATGCTGATAAGAAATTCCGGGACCACCCCAACTCCATTGCAGCAGGAGGACTGAATGATTAGTGACCTTGAGCAGATGCTTCTTTTATGGGGGTAGGGGGCTTCATAAGGAATTGTCGCTGTGAAAGGTGTCCAAGGAGAGATATGAGATGTCTCTGAGGAAAGAATCTAAGATGAAACGAGAGGTGTACAAGCACCCAAGCAAATGGAAAGTGGTAGCACTGACTGGCCTGACAGACTTGTTTGTATGTGCATCGTGAAGCCTGGAGATGAGCTGCCGGGGATGGCTGAGAGCATTCTCTCCCTGAGGACTTCTGGATGGGATCCTTAGGCTGGGATCTCCCTGTGAACCCAGTGAATCATACACGAGTTCCAGGCTGTGTTGCCAGGCTCAGTAGCTTGTGGGATAGGAGTAGTGTAGAGACTCTGGGCTTCAGAGGTTACACTGGTGGGGGTTAGGATCTTCACCCTTCTGCTGTAATGAAGGAAATGTTCCAGGCTGGAATAAAGTCATAGAATCATAGAATGGTTAGAGTTGGAAGGGACCTTAAAGATCATCCAGTTCCAACCCCCCTGCCATGGGCAGGGACACCTCTCCCTAGAGCAGGTTGCTCAAAGCCCCATCCAACCTGGCCTTAAACACTTCCAGGGATGGGGCATCAACAACTTCCCTGGGCAACCTGTTCCAGTGCCTCACCACCCTCACAGTAAAGAACTTCTTCCTAATATCTAATCTAAATCTCCCCTCTTCCAAGTCCTGGAGGGTCATACAGAATAAAGTTATGATGGGCATGCTTCAGCTTCTGATGAATGGCAAAAGGAGCCATTCATCAGAAGCTGAAGCATGCCCATCCAGGCTTTTTTTTTTGTTGCCCCATCCTGCCAGTAGCCTTTGGACTCTGAGGTTGCTGAGGTATTGCTAACTCACTGTGTTAAAATCTGCTTGTTAAACCCCCATGACTAGAAGAGAGCAGTAAGGCTCATTTGGGAAAAGGTAGAAAGAGAGAGAGTATAGAAAAGATTTTGGAAGGAAAGCCAAGGACAATCAGATATAGTCATGACGCTTTGGCTGGGATGTATATTGAATAATACTTCCGAGTTGCCCATAAAGTCAAGATCCTGGCAGAGGATGTATCTGGATGCTAGCTCAGCATTTGTGTGCTATGGTGAGAATACCGTGGGAACTGGGGCCATTTTACTCATTGAAATGATCAACTAAAGTGAATTAACTCGCTTTCCACTTCACCCAACCTAAATCATCCTCCTTTGAAGTTGTCCTTCCTCATTCATGTTATGTTTGTGCCTTACATATAAAATATAATGTGTCTCAAAGTCAGCTGGAGTAGAAACCGTAGAAGGGACACAGAAGCCTTTTATCCAAACCAGACCTACACAGAAAATTAATCCTGGTTTTGGACACTGTAACAGCTCTCAGATTAGAGAGACAGAAGAAGGTAACATAGCTGGACTGCTGACTATACCTCTGTGTGCTGCCCTTGAAAGGGCCTGATTCAGTGGACTTTGCTCACCCACAGTAAAATATTTGGTGAGTTAGAGGAAGGTGGAAGGTGGAAAACCTGGTCCTGATGTTACATAAGCGCAATGTGTAACTTAAACTGAGGGATCAGTTCAACTCTGTAACTGTGAGCTGGCATAACTGTAGTGAAGTAAAATTGTTATCAGGAGTGAGAAGGGGTTTAGGGACTAACTTTTCTGCCATGTCTCTCAGGGAGAAAATCTCAATGAAAGCTACCAGTATTAATGAAAGCCAATTGGAACTTGATAGGAATTATTTTGCTATTTTGTCAGCGTTGGTTGGAACACAGGGATTTCGGAAGATTTGCTTTGTAGAAGCACATCTAGGAACACTGTGCTGTCTCCTCTGAGCTGTGAGATGCACAAACCTTTGGGAATTTGTATTTCTCTCAGGATCTGGCTTGTATTCAGCTTTTAAGATTTTTATGGGAAGCCCACAAAAGCACTTTACTAGCATCCTTTAACTGGATGAGAACATATCAGTGCAGACACAAATCCTATCTACATACTGTGAGGGAACCAGAAGGATGGAAGGGAAATTCAGGTTACCAGCTCCAATCACTGCACTGCTTCTAAAAATTAGAGCTAAAGAGAAGAGCCAGAAGAGCCAGCTAAAGAGAAACCAGGGTGGGTAAACAACTACCTTTTCACAGTGGGATAAACTGCCAAGTCCCAAAGAATGGGCTTCAAGAAAGTCCTTCCCAAATCATTAAACAGGACATATCAAAGAAATGGCCCATGAGAAAGTGGCCTCTGTTGCCCACTGGCATGACGGGTCCAGGAACTGGAGGGGGAAAAGGGACATAATAAATTGGGACCAGCACAGCATGTAGGGATCCTGGAGAAAGGCACGTGCTATAGCTGAGGCATTTCCTAGCTGCATTTGCTGTTCTTGCACTTAGCTTAGACCAGAGTCATTCGTTGTTCTTTCTCGGGAGCACACAAACATTCTCTCCCATTTAAAAGGAAGGAGAAGGAAGAGCTCAGCTGCAGGGGAGAACAGAAAAATCAGAGAGCGAGGGAGGGAGCAGTGAAGGGAAGAGCAGGTATAGTGCGTGTCCGATGATGTCCATCTGTTCCTCATTAACCAGATGTCCCCCACCCACCTCCTGAAGTGCCATTGACTGTATATTGTCAGGACAAGAAGGGGATAACAATGCCACCATGGCGCAGACATTCATACACCAACAGGAGTCCTGCCATGCAGCCATCCCTCCCTCTACTTGGATGCCAAGTCCCTCTTTTTCCTAGTCAGATTTTAAACAGTTACATCCTCATAAAGCTTCTTGCATTATAATTGCCATGTGTTTCATCCTGCTCTGAAAATGGCAAGTTATTTCAGCCCAGTTTACCAGAATCAGTTCTTACTTCCTGTAACTGTGCCACCACTTCCTGCAGTATTTAAATGAGAAAAGAGTGAATCCTTGATTTTAAAAGTGATTTCTGCTTGCCAAACTTCATCATTTTAAGAGTCAGAGAGTCCTTGGATTCACACCTGTATCCAAAGAACAGCAATAGATTTATGGACAATTCAACCTACTAAAGATTATTCAGAAACACAGGAAGAGCCATAAATTACTTTATCTATGTTGTTAGCCAAGGATCATTTGTAATAAGAGCCCATCGAGTCATCCTTATTCCAAGGGTGATCTGTGCATTGGTCTGTGTGTGGGCATGTCAGCGTAGGAAGAGTCTGTCTCATACCCTCAGCTGTATTCACAGCCCGTTCACGGGAAGTCTTTCCTTACCTCTATGTCCCCAATGAAACCAAAGCACTCTGTCCTCTACCCTTTAAATCATAGCACAGCTCGGCTCATAAATTGTAGGGTGCAAATGGAGCATCTGCTGAACTGCAACCACAGATAACGTGATGCTTCCACATATTTCCCTTTATAAAAACATGCAGGTCATGCTGTGCGCTGGGTCCCTGACTCAGGTAACAGCTAGAAGATAGTCTGTATCCTGATCTTGTCTTTTTGCTCAGAGGTCCTGCACAGGGAACTTGAATGTGTGGAGGAGACCCAGGTGGGTAAGTGTCCTCTGGAACCAGCAGCTCTGAACACTTGCCAGATGAGCAGCTGAAGGCCCCAATCGCTTGTTGAGATAAGTATCTCTACCTCTTTTAAAGTCATTGTACTTATTGAGCCTGCAACGCTATTAGGATAACACTGGGTTTAAATGCCTCTTCCCTGAGTGCTGGCTCTTAAACAGCTGGTCCTGAGCCTTGTGTTGATGTGGGACCTCTGTGCTCTCCTTGATGTCACAGTGTTATCACATTGCTGTAACTGTGCGAGTAGCTTCCGTGTGGCTAAGTAATCACTATTAGGCAGAAGCGTCCTTCATACATCATTGACAGCAGTTGGTCCTTGAACTCCAGTGGTTGACGAATGAGACTGAACACAGGGTTGGTGGGGTTGCTGAGCCCTCTGTGCATTACAAAAGACTGAGTAAAGCCGAGTAAGGGTGGAAAGGATCAAAGAAAGACTTGGGCAAGGAGCAAAGCAGGAAACTTCATCAAGAGAGAGGAGAGAAGGGATGGCAGAGAGAGGAGTGAATGGTTTTTGCAAGAAAAAAATCCTAATTTAGTGAAGGGAATAACCACGTTCAGAAAATACAAATTATAAGCTGGCAATCCAAAGGCAGGAGATCCCCCACTGAGTCAAAGGGAGAGGGAGCAGTGGGTGGGGACATTGTGTTTGTTGTTTTCTCATGATTTGTATTTTCTGAGAGATGTTGGGTTCAGCCATTATGTGCAAAGTTCATTACAAAGTTCATCTTTATCGCACAGGCGTTACATCCAGTTGTGCCTGATGAATTAAAGTGTAAGCCAGCAGACTCATGCCTCATGATAGGATTCTGTGAAAGGCTGCACTTAAGCTACCTGGGGAAGTTGTGCGAGCCTGCAGGGAGAGGCAACTGCAGTAGGAGGTCAAGCTCTCAAGAAATGATGGTCGATAGAGGCTCTGTGCCCCTCGAACATCCCTGGAGATGCCCAGTCAGGTGTAGTGCTTTTGTCTCTCTTTACGCTCCAGAGGCTAAAAGCACATTGGAAACTCAGCAGCTGGATTCTGCGGCAGCAATCTGACGAGTGTCCAACAAATGGCTCCCAGCCAGGTTTGTGACAACCTGATCAATCAAATTCAGAAAAACCCTTTTTAGCTCCGCAGCTGACATTGGAAAAGATCTGGGAACATATTTGGGAATTAAAGGCACCTGCTGAACATGAATGAGAAAGAAAAAAAAAAAAATCACAGGCAAGCAGGTGGAGAAAGAAATGAATGGATGATGGTTAGATGATTTGTTGTGCTGGTGCATTGAAGAAAGCAAGCAATGATGTGAAGTGCCTAACTGCCTTTGCCTGCATCATGTAGCACACACGAGGCTGTGCTGCAGTGGCAAATTAATGTGGATGCATTTCCATGTCATACTTCTGCGGTAGGAAAACACACCTGAAAGCATCTCCAGGTGAGTTACAATTGACATGATAAGCCTGAGGAGAAAGCTGGCATCCAGAGAGATGTGGAAAGGCATACCCACACTGACTGTTGTTGCTATTAAACACCATCTGTTGCAGATGTACACAGGAACTTGGTATTGGATGCTTTTTACATCACAACGGTTTAATGAGATAATCTGCGTCTTAGCCTCACACACATCATCACTGAACATAAGAATCAGTGGTTTATGCTCACTTGTAGTAGCTATGGATTCAACGCTGTATGTCAACTTCAGGCTTTACTTCCCTGACGCTGCCCAAGACTTCAACAGAATGGATTTTATTTTTCTTTTTCCCTTTGCTGTTTTGTTCTTCTCACTCAAAGCATTGTAGAGTTGGTTTGTTTTTTAATAAAATCTTTTTTGGGTACCAAGTAAGTCTGCAATTGCAGCAAGAAGAATATCCCAGTATTCTCTCTTCCCCCTTTGGTTCTAACAACCTCTGAGTATCAAACGGGCTTTGCTTTGGAGAGAAAAAAGATAATAATGAATGACTTAAAATAGCTCTGCTGAGGAAAATAGGAGTTTGATTTCAATTGCAGAGGCAATAACTTTCTTCTTGGTTCACTTGCTGACTCCAATAGAAGACCAGCAAGATCTGATGTGGCTCCTACAGAGACCTCCTATGCTCAAAGAATCTGGGAGCTTGCAAGAAGTACTGCAGAACTTGAATTGGCTCTAATACATTACTGATTGCAATCTACGACATTTCCATGGTGCTTTAGAGATCATCTATGCACTTCATGCTTGGAAAACAGGCAACACCCTTCTATGGTGTGATAGGCAGTGGGGCCAGGTAAACAGTGATCTAGAAGAATGGTGGAGCGGTCTGGATACAGACTTAAGACTTGGTGAGAAGTGAGTTCAGCTCTGCTGCAGTCTTTGTGTATACTTGGCTAACCCTTTAACCTTCCTGTGTTTGAAATTTTCCACATATAGAATGGGCATGGGAGCATTTTCTTGTGCTCCAGGGACACCGCGTGATGAAATGCATCAAGGAGTGAAAAACCATGCATTAGCAGAATGACTTCTGTTACTGTGAGTAGAGGACAGCAATGGCATGCATAGAAAGCACGAGTTGAAACCTCACCAGCAGGATTGTCTTTGCTGATGGGAAACAAGACATTTCCTTCAGTAAATCATTTGTTAGTTTTGTTTACCTGACCAGCAATGGCACTAGTGGGTTGGGAATGTCATCCTGATTGGTATCAGTAAAACTTTCATACCACAATCTGCCACTCTCTATTCTGGAGGTGCCATGTGTGTCATGGAAAATAAATTTATTTTGAGAGGTTTAAAAATGTTATCGAGGCTACTCTTATGTTCCTTCTCTGTGAAAGCAAGCATCAGTTGCTACTCAAATATCCACATAGACCTCACAGGAGGCCATAATGATCTTTAAAAATAATCCTAGAAAAGTCTTTATATACATTAAAATGTCAACATTTTAAACTTTTGCCATTCAAAGTGACTTCTGTAGAGAAGCTGTGGATTTCCAGCTTTCTCAGTGGTATCTGAAACACGATGGATTGGTGTTGGTGTTAAAGGTGGCTTTGTGCTGCATTTGTATTTTTCTGGCCATCAGACCAGAAGAGATCAGTTTAGTCTCTGATGCAAGTTAGAGTCACCTTAGGGCTGTACTAACATATACCTGACCAAATTATAACTCAAAACAAAGTACTGCTAAAGCAGTGCACTCCTGGAACATGATGTCTTGTTACTTGTACCGTTTGTCCCTTGGCCACGTCCCCTAGTTGAGGGGAGGTTTGTGCATTCTTTGGCTATGTAGGGGTTTCCCTATGACAAGGAACTTAAACCAGCAATGTTCAGCAATGTCAGTGGAGGGTAGGATCTCTTTCTGACTCTATGAAGTCAGGTAGCAATACAATTAACTGAAATAACATGGTGTTTTCTGTTCTTAAAAAGAAAAGAAATCACTGTTTCAGGCCTGGCGCAGGTGTTGTTTCGGAGAGGACAAATCACAAAAGTCACAGTGTCTGTTTAAACTAATAAATGAGACAAATGCACATTTTCCAGGGAAGAGGTACTTCAGCCATGAGAAGAGGCCATAACCAGGTGCACTAGAAGGCTATGCAGCAAACCCTTCTCCCCTGATGTATTCCAGCAGGGCTCCTGGTGAGTTCAAGAGATGGTATCTGAAGAACCCAGCCTGACCTCATGATCCAGCAAAAACCTGTATGACACAGCAGTACCTGATATAACCAGTGTAGAATCACCACGATAACCTAGCATGACCCACAAGATTGACCCTGTAACAACATTTGATTTATTACAAATGACATGGATTTAATCAGTCACCGGAGAACGCCGAATGACGCAGCACAGCGTTGCTCACTGTGGCTCTACTGAACTGGCACGTTCTGATTGGCTTTGGGAACACACCCATTGGGTGACTCATCCAATTAAAGAGCAGCCAATCCTCCCAACGCTAATGAAATACATCTCTATTTCACTTGTAGCACTTTCTAGCAACCCATTTAGGCTTTTCTGCTGCTCTCATCACCCTAAGGTATAAGCACATTGTAATTGATGGACAGCTGGTTTGCCATTGAGGTTAAAGGAAAACTCGGTTCCTGGTAGGGTAGAGTTGAATAATTTGTGAGTTTATAATCAGAATAAAAATGTTCAGTCAGCTAATTAATTACTATAGAGGCTTAGCACAATTTGGATGGTGTTCCCCACCCAATAATGTAAATTGTTAAGGACTGCATGTATTATGCAAACCAGTACTAAGAGATTGGTGTAAAGTGTGTAAAACTATACCTCAATTACGATTTGAGATTTCCTGTGGGCCATGAGAAAGATACTGTGGTTCTTCTCCATTGAAATGAAAAATAAAGATAGTTTCAAGGTGCATAGCAATCATCTGCTCACTAAGATCACTACCGTATTAGCAGATGTCAGCCAGAGCATGGATATAGGGCTCAGTCCTCAAATTCATTCCAATCATTTCACCCCATTTAACAGCTCAAAACAGCAAAGAATTTTGCTTAAATTCCATCTGAAGACGTTCTGTATGCAGGGGAAGTCCTGGGTGACGTAAGTTCAGGGACATGTGAATGTGATGGTAGTTTAATATTCTTTTATCCTTCCCTGTCATTCTGGACCAAGAATAATCCAGACAAGCTGGAAGATCTAGTCCACATATGAAGGACAACCAATAGCACCTGTCATGAAATAAACTGATTCCACAGTATTGACTCAACCCTCATAATGGACCTATTTTTTCCTATTAGAGACTCAGTTTCCCCTATTCCTTTTTTAAGTCCCTTGTTCTAACATCCATGAGGTCCCAACTCACTTCCTTCTCTGCATGAAAATTAAATCTCAACTGTAAGGTTTACCCTGATTCCCCACTGATTTTTCTGCTGTACAAATAAAAACCAGATTCTCCCTCATTTGCTCTCACTATCCTCCTAATCCAATGCCCTGGTGTTATTCTCATAACAGCATGTAGAGATGTGAACTGATCTGCCCCCCATCTTGTCATTTTCTCTCACATATCCAACCCAGTTCCCAGGGTCTGATTTTGTACAACTGTGAACATTTATTCTTGAAAATTGATCACTGGCTTACAGACTAAATGTTTGTTATCCAGAAAAAAAAAAAAAAGAAGACATTACAATTATTCTTATTTTAGGTCCTGTAAAGGGCAGAAAAACCTCCTACATTACCAATGAAAGGAACAAGGGTGGCTCAAGAGAGTCTTGGCAGGTTCATAAAGTCACCACATTTGAAAGCAAAGTCCACATTTGATCACCTATCAACAATTTATCAATAGCCCAGTGGTGAAAAACAAAGCTCTTTCACTTCATTAAACACATTCAGTGTCGTTTGCTCTACATTCCAAATGGCTGAACTGATGTTCCAATGCAGCTTATTTTTAGTATTTCTGATTAGTTCATTATTTGGGAAAAGCTTCTGACTGTGTATCTAAGTCTTCACGTGGATCCCAAAGAAGAGCAGGGCTTCGTATGGTTCTTAAGAATTTGTTTGGATGTGGGTTCAATCTCTGTCCCTGCTGAGGTGCAGCTCAGTGAAGTGATGGTCATGGAGCTTTCCACTCCTCTAGTCCTTTATTTTGTTTTTATTATGGGGAAGTAACCATGTAACATATTACACCTTTTCCCAAGAAAACTAAGATCAAGAATGACAGAAAACTAGCAGTCTCAGTGAGAATTAAACAAGATACTCAAAATAAGTGATCTCTTGGGTGTCTGAGTAAATTACCACCTCCAGATCAGATTTTATTTATTTTCAGAACAAACTATTTCTTCGCTGGTAAATCCTGCAGTTTTGTCATGAATCCAATGAATTTTCACTGGTAAGTGACAACCCTAGAGACGGAAGTGGCCGTGTATCCCCAGGGCAGATACCACACGGGCAAAAACATTCCAGCATTGCCTCTTCAGCAAGCTTCAGCCCTCATGTGAAAGGACAGGATCTGCAGGTCACATGGAGATTAGTCTCTGTGTCCTTCAGCCCTGCCTGCTAAAACTGCAAAGGAGAAATCCAGCTGTGATGGCATCTTCTGGCTCTAGATTTCTCAAGCACCAGGCGACATGTCTGGGACCAACCTTCCTTTCAGGACCCCAATAAATACAGCACCACTCCCACAAGAACAGAATGAGATGTGATCATTCTTTCCTTTCGGACCACCTGTGGTTACCAAGTTTGGGGAAAACCCTCTCCAACCACATTGGCATGCCCATATGGGGACACAGGAGTTAGATGTGGGTTGAGAGCTGACAGAGGCTCTTACTATAAGTCTCCATGGCACAATGTAATGTGACCTTGCATGGGTCTTGGACGCAGCACACCTGCGTAAGCGCTGCATCCTGTCAGCTCTCAGACACACTGCTAATTTGCCTGTGAAGAGCACCATGCTTGAGTAGCCATTAAGGCTTGAAATACCCAAGCTAGCTTGCTTAGAGTTATTTGGGTATCTCCTTCTGGCATTGCCTGGTGCTGGGCAGACGTGCTCTGTTCTGCATTCTGCTCTGCCCGGAGAAGGAGAGGAAGTCAGCGCTAGGTGTAATACCCTCTTACTGATGTCAAAAGCAACAATGCAGAAACAAGTTCTACACGTTTGCTGTCTTCTGCTTTGCTGCCTTCAATATGTCATTTGTCATCTTAGATTGTCACTTCTTTGATGTAGGGACGACAGCTTTTGTGTACATACAGTGTCTAGGATAAAGGTGTTTCCACCCTACGTGAAGCATTTTGGTGCAGCCACAATGGCACAATGGCAATAAAAGAGGAAATACTCAGAAATCCCCTGCTGAAGAGCAGCCACCGGACAGGAACATCAAGTTTTGGTTCCTCTGTTTCATCAAAGACAATCTGGCCTGGCCAAACCATGGGTTCTCTGCCATGAAAACTGCATCTGACACCTCGAGAGAGAGCCTCAGTGTAGGAGGTGGCCAGGTCTGCCTTCAACTGCTTACATAGGTAAATTTCCTGGTGTTAACAAGTTGAGACAAAAATTTTATCCTCCAGCTCCTTTGATTCTTCCTCTCCCTAGCTTTCCTTTGTTAGACTTTCTGCATGGAGCTGTGACCAGTGGTTACACTTTCTGAATTGCTGCAGGTCCATGGTTGGTTGGTTTGTGTGATTGATCCTGCCTTGTTTGTATGTGCCTAAACCCTTCTTTCTCCCATGGGCTGCATAAGTGGGGAGAGGGAGAAAAGACCTTTAGGAGTGGCAGGTGCTGGCATCAAGCAGGAGAGGGTCTGTCCTCTTCCTCAAGGCAGAGAAGATGGATGAGGATGTCTGTCTCCACCCACCAGCTCCAGCTGATATTCCTGCTTCTCTCAACAATTAAACTGTCCTACCTCCAAGTCCCAGGGTTTCTCCAGACTCAGCCTCCCTTTCAGACCGTATTTCTCAATTATTTCCTTCCAGCACTTACACTGCATTCCTATTATCACCTCCCCATGCCATGACATAGTCAAGTCCTGGGTCCCCTCTTGCCTAGTGTTTTCTTCCGGCTACCTGTGCTTTCCAGCTGCAACAGACCTTTCCAGCCCCAACCATCTAGCATGCAGAGGTACTTTCCTCCACAACTGACTCAGTTTGCTTCCAGAAACAACCCATGCCTTCTGTTTCCACAGAAGAGTATAAATCCTTGCTGACCCTGGTGACTTTACATCCTCACAATGTTCTTTCTCACAGTCTTGCTTTTCTCTGAATGCTTTCCCCCTCACTGTTCCCGTAAATGTGGGCCAAGCTGTAATGATGCAGCACACAGAAAAACACCTTTCTCCTGTGATCTTAGACAGCCCCTGGAATTAATTCCTGGAAAGCTGTTCTTGGCCTTTCTGATTTGTACTTTCCTGCGAACACATGGACAAAGTGATGACTGAAGAAGGGGAGAATGGAGCAATGATAGAGTGGTGCAATGATTATGTGGTCACCTGAAATTTAGTAAAATTGTCAATCCGATGTTTTTCCTGCATGTTGTGCTGCTGTTTGCATTGCAGTTCACCTGGCAGGGTAGATGTATTAGTTCCTCTATTGCTCCATTTCCTGACAGCAAAACAGCTGCACTGCTCTGCACTTGGCAGTTGTTTCCTTCAAGACCGCTGGGTATAGTTGCAATGGAGGTTTCTCAGCTAGAGGACACCATGCAACGTTCAGCTCCAAATAATCTCCAACACCAAACCTGTTCATCGTTTCTGTTACCCCAAAACCTTGTACAACATAATAGATCCTGCCAACCTCCCTAGTTTCCTCCAAAACCTCCTACTGAAATTTTATGTGAATTTTTTCTTCCTTGAAAGGAATACGTGGCTCCTACTTTTGAAGACACAATGCGAACAGGAGATACTTAAACAATTCCATGACTGGAAGACTTAGGGGTCCAACCCATTGTGCAATCCGTCCCAGCCTGAACAGTATGACGAAACCTAGCCCTGGTTGTTTCTTGAGGGAGCAGTTCCATGTCTCCACTTCCGTTGTTTTACAGGCTAACCTACAATTTCTCTTTGTGCTGCATACACTAAAATGATAGGGCTCCAGGCAGGTGAATTATTTGGAGAATATCTGGGACACAGGCTTCTACACCAAGCTGTAGCAATCCCCATTCCACAAGCACACACTGCAGGAATGCTCTGAAGCAAGTTGGAGGAGATGAGAGCTTGCAGATAGCTGTTCCTGGGCCTTTCCTCTCCCCTAGCTGCATTTCTGCAGTGTGTTAGAAATCTCTGTCTTTCTCTCAGTTGTTTCCTCTGAATGCTAGCCCCTCTTGCTGTCTCCAAAACACTCTAAAGCTACAAGGTTCCCACTGTCTATGGCCAAGAATGAACTCCCAAATGAGGGGAGCCATTCATTCTCCAGTTGTGTCATTCAGTAAAACTTCATAGCTGCTTCAACCTTGTCCCCGTACTTTATTTTACCTCTCAAGCACCATTCTTTAGCGTCTGAATATTTGATTTCTGTCTCCCCCTGCCTCATGGAGGATTGCATTCTTTTCTGCTTGAGTCCTTTCAGGCGCTACTGATCTTGAAGCTCCCCAACTACAATCACTTTTCTTGTGATGGTGACACCTTAAGAAACAACAGCAGCTGCCTATAAAGGGCCTCTGCCATCTGTTTGCCACTTCTTTGAGACAGCTCTAGCTATATACAGAAAAATATTTATCACAGTTCATTCACTCTCTCACTAAAAAATGAGCAAGAGAAAAATGTCTTCTTTCATGGTTCTACCACTGCCCTTCAAAAACCCGTGACCCTCAGCCTAAGGAAAAGGACAATGCCTGAATCAAACAAGAAGCAGCAGAAATTCTTGATGATTGATATCTTGAGACCCTGCATTCTGAAAGCAATTCTGGGGGGCATCTGCATTTGGAAATTACTCCTCGTGGCTGTCTGAAAGGCGAAAGTCAGAGCCAGGACGCTTCATCTCAACCACCAAGCTTTCCTATTGACTGTATCAGAAAGGAGATGCACATGTGCATGTGTGCGCACACACACACAAACACTCTTAGTCATCATTCCTTTTTCACTACCTTTCCGTAGAGACTGAACAGGGTAGGATCAAGGTGGGTAGTTCCTATCCAGGAGGACTGTTGGCTAGAAATGTAAAGGGAAGAGAAAAAGTGTCACCAGGGGAGAGGGCTGGGGGAGAAAAAAGCAGATATGAGAGAAGACGTGGAGAAAAAGTGAAGAAATGAAGAAACAGTGAATCCTGAAAGGGACTGGTGGAGAGAATAGAGAAAAATTGAAACCAAGAATGAAAAAAGCAAATGAAACCGAGAAAGAAATGTATTAGGCAACATTCTCAGGAAGAAATAAAGCTCTGGGAACAGGTTCTCAGAAATTTACTTGTTAAAATGGACAGGTCACAATAAGGTTGAAGGAGTCAGTAAATAGGGTTGGATCAAGAGTAGTTTGATTGACCGTGCTTGATCGACAACACTGAATGAACATGACCATAAACCTGGGAAATATTCAGTGTTCAAGTGTGATCCATCATACTGCAACTACACTAGCGGTATAAACAAGACCTGAAGAAAGAGAGGAGTTCTCTGAGCGATAGCAAATTTAAGAATGAAATGTAGTTATGAAGCAGTGGGAAGAGAAAAATAAAACAGACACTAAAAAAAAATCATGTTCAGGAGGAGAATGAAAACTGAGAAATAGGAAGAGAAAAGTCTGAAAGGGATAGAAAATCCAGGGGACGGAGGTGGATGGTGTTATTCTTTATTTGACAGAATGTATACTTTATACAACAAGCTAAATCAGAAATTTATAGTTGTTTGCTTCTAGCAAAAACACACATCAGAAAAATTCCTACCCATGGATAGGATGGCATTGTATTCTCAAGTTTTTGTATACCTTCCTCATTTTCTGTTTTCCACACCTCGCAGGTAGGAGTATGTGCTCTGGGGGAATAGGAGGTGCAGGATAAAGTCCATATGCTTCTCTGGGGAGTTACAGATTTGATAGGAAGCTAGCATAAAAACCTCAGCAGCCTGTGCCACAGAAACACAAGTAGATTTCACCTACTCTGCAGGGCTTGTTATGAAAACTCTGATTGTGTTGTTGGGAATTTTATAGGAGAGCTTTTCTGTAACACAAAGAGGGTAAACAGGGCTGGGTGACAGAAAGCTGTCAGTAAATAAGAAAGATTCAATGAAAGGTAGAAATGCAGAATGAAGAAAAAGAGAAAGGTGATTGCCGGAGTGTTCATGGTCACCTCTGGCATTTTGCATGCTCACTGATCCAAAGTGAGGAGTCTGTAAGAGGATTTTTGCCCCACAAGAAGGGCAGCCAGGTTTAATTCTTCTAATAAGGGTGAAAGGCCATGGTAAAGGAAATAGTTAAATAAAGTAACCTCTGGACAGGGTGAAGAGTTGGCAAAAATAAGTGCAGAATCTCACTAACTTTGGGGCTGTCTCACCCACTCGCACTGGAAGTGGATTTAGCCCCTGGTTTGTCAGACATGGCACTGGCAAAGCGGGGACACCCAGTGACCTTGGGGGCACAGTTGTTTCAAGCACGCACAGTCCTTTCTCGGCCTCACTCTCCCCTTGCCTACATAGAGAGGGTGAGCAGCGTGGCTCCATCCGAGCCAGTGAGGTTGCATCAGTGCAAACGAGAAGAGAATTGGGCCTTCGTCTCTTGTGCACAGAAACACTACAGTATTGTACGTCATCGGATGCCAGTTCAGTAATCATTCCCACAGATACAAGAGAAAAGAGACAACCTCGTTTCTAATTTAGTCATGATAGCATCAAAGAGACCCAAAGCCTATTGCTTTCTGGGAGGCAGGGACTTCAACAATAATAATTCTTTGCACATATATAGCACCTTCATTGCTAACTACTTGCCTTATACCCTGGGGTGTGAAGAAAAAGGACTCCACTTAATTCCATATGCTTTTAATTGCTCTCTATCCCAGATCCTTGCTAGAAAAATGTGATAGAAATACCTAAACTTGCTGTTAATTTGTCAAATTAGGGCAGTCATTGACACCAGCAGAAATGCAGGCCTAGTTTGCATCTTACATTGCAACTGCAGAGCATAGCATCTAGAAACAAAAGACTAAGTAAATCTGAGCTCCCTTTAATCCGTGACAAATGTTTCAGGGAAGAGGCAAGAAGCACATGGCAGTCAGATAGGGGATAGACTGCCCTTGTGAAATGTTATCCTAGATTTTATGGCGACTGGCTTAATTGCTGAATTACGAAACACCCAAAACGCTGTTCACATCCATTAGGAGGATGCTTAATTTTTGTGAACTCTGTCGTAAATGCCCACTTGCTTGCTAAATGTTGTTAAAATCTTGGCCACGGGAGCCCGGGTGGCAATGAGCTCCACAGTCCTGATACGCATCAAATGAGAAAGCTTTAACTGGGTCTCCGGTGACTCACGTCAGGTCCTCTTGTCTGTGTGTTACAAAATGGGGAAATCAAGAGCTACTGATCCATCTTCTCTAGCCCATTCATTATTCAATACAATCCAATCACTTTTCCTCTCATTCACCTCCTTTCCCCGGCAAGCACGTTTAGTCTTGCAGGCTGCCTTTGTACACACGATCTTTCCTGCTCCTCCTTGTCCCTGTCCCTGTTCACGAACCAAGCCCCTTCTGACTTTGCAACCCACCGCCTTGGATGGCTCTTGCTCCTGCACTCTCTGTCATGCCCCTGCTCCAATCCTTGTGCCAGGATGGGGACTTGGGGGTGATGAGTTTTCTGTCTAGAGCCATGTGCTGCACAGTGCCACCGACAGCAACATCCCCATTTCTGGCATCCGGTGATCTGCTGTGGTTCATGTAGAGCCCTGCACAAGACGTAAGTCCCCTTTTCCCACCAGCCAGCAGTACCTTCTGACCTGACTCACTGGGACTCGTTTAGCCAATCTTTGAGGTCCCCTGGGCCTGGAGACCACAGATCCATTCACCTCACCCCCTTCAGTGTCCCTGAGAATTGCAGAGCAAACCATCCCCCTGTAAACAGCTTGAGAAGGATGACTGCTTCCTGAGATAGTTCTTCCTGACAAGCAAAGATCCTTTGCTGTAGTGCAGAGCAACTGCCCCAGGCTTATGGCTACAGAGACCCTTATTTTCCATTTGGATCCTGGCCTGATCCATGTCTGAGGGTTGCCAGGGAGGGTATTTAGGGCTGCCGTGAGCTCCTTCCAGCCCAGTTGCTGGCTGCATGCAGATGAGCCAGCTCATCAGCTGAGCTGCCAGTGAGCCCTCCGGCCACAAGAGGTTGGAGGCAGCAAAGTGGAGGGATGTTGGCTTGACCACAGGCAATAAGCAATGAGGGGGGCAGAAGGAGGGGCTCCTTCCCGGGTCTCTCCCCATCTCAGAGGTAGCTAGGCTGCCCTGGGGGCAGAAGAAGACAACGACAGCAACTGGTGTCATACACTGCTTCAAGGAAGGGGAACACTGGCCAGAGAAAGTAGAAGGGTGAGAGCTGTGGAGGGGTTGGAAAAGAATTGCTTTAGAGTGTAGGGGCAACACAGCTCCAAAAGGACGGGGTTCTTCAGCTTGGGGGAATGCTGATATGTGAGATGGGAGGAAGCCAGGGGGAAATGATGGCAGAGAGAAGAGAAAGAGGACACAGAGGTGAGATGACAGGAGCAAAGGGGACAGAGGAGAGCAAGGACAACATAATATAACAGCGGAAAGAGCAAGGGGGATGGGCCTCAGACAACTTGGAGAGAAACAGGGAAAAATAATGAAGGAGAAGCTGCTTTTGAGAGAAAGCACAGAAGAGACATGAAGATGAAAGAGAAAAAATAAAGAAGAGAAACAGGGGAGGGAAACAAGAACAAATTAAAATGGAGATGGATAGAATGAGTCAAAGATGGAGGGCGAGGGAAAAGCTGGGGCCATACAGGCAAGGGAAAAAACAACTTTTAGGTGTATTGTATTTACAATACGTTCTGCATATGCCTGACCTGTTCTGTGTTTCCCTGCTGGGTAGCTGTCGCCCTGGGATGGGGAGTGCGAGGGGAGGAGAAGGAGCGAGAGCCTCGCTGCTAGCCCATTCCCCTGGCAGCAGCCCCCTTCCCTCCCCCAGAGCCCCCTGCAAGGGAGAAGGTTTCTTGCCCGTGAAAGGCAGCAGCACATCCCCTGACAACGAGTGCAATATGGAAGGGAGAAGCAGTGCAGAATGGAGCAGCGAGGGCTCCCCCTGGGATAAACTGGGTATGCTTGATTGGGAATCTGCTCTTAAAACAGGGGCAGGGGGCAGAGCCATCTGAGAGCCTGAAATGTTCCCTGCTCCCCCCGGCAACCTCCTTGCTACTGCTTTTAAATTAAATAAATATGGAGATTCTGCTGTCAAACCTCAGCAGTCCTCCTCCCCCAAAACTCTTGCTTAGATTGTACCAGACCGCAGCGAAGTGAGACAGGGGCTCAAAGGGCTGCATGGGGAAAGGGATGGGTTAAGAGGGAAACATTGGATAGGAATAGCTCCTGGTCTCCCTGGCAAAGAGACATTTGTTCTATCTCTGTGTAATTTCTTTATACATTACTGCTGCCACACTGAATCTCCATGTCCCTCCCACTGCATTTCGCTCTCACTCTCTTCAGCAAGGCAATTTCTGGTGCATTTCAGGACAATATTAACCCATTCCTCTTTCTCTGTCAGTAGGAAGATTCGTAATTTAAAACCAATATAAAAGTCAGTTCTAGGAACTCACTAATGAGGAACAGCATTTCTTTGTCAAACCTTACAAAGGAATCGAGCTTGCAAGTCTCAGCCCCTCAAATCCCTACCTTCTTAGTGATTTACAGTCAGGCATGGATTTAAGCTGAGAGGAGAACTGAACACACCCAAGTCTGGGGTGCAAGTAATTGTCCCTCACCATCCACCACCCCACTTTTTAAGATCTTTTGTCTTCCTCTTCATCCAAGGCCTATCCAGCTCTGCATCCTCCTTCTCCCCAGCAGATGCAATGCCAACAGCAATCAGCTATGTGCCGGGCCATTGCCTCCTGCTGCATCTCAGTGCTGTGCTAGGCTGCTCCTGATCCTGAACCACGAAGACATGGAGACCCTGACTTAATATACTGCAATTTTCACTGCATGTTTAGAAAAGCTACTGGATCAGGACAGCAAAAGTCAGGGGAAAGGACCCTGGTAGATTTGTGGATCCTTGGAAGTAGGACGGCAGGCAATTCTGCAGTGTAAAAGCTAGCGATGCTGACAAGAATGAAGGGTAAAAGAAAGGAATTTGGGAAAGGTAAGAGGGAAAATAAGGGAAAAACCTCTCATAAGACGAGTGTGAAAGGAAAGAGGTGGCCAAGGGGAAAACAGCAGCAGGGGAAAGCAGACCAAGGAAGAGACGCAGCACCAGAATTGTCTGGCAGAAGCTTGTCCACTGCCTGTACCCTGCCTCACTTTGCTGTCAGCTCTTCATTTTTGCAAGCACTGAAACTGCACTTAACTCTCATGCGCTGTTCAGGTATAACAAGCTGGAAAGGGAACAGATCAGCTCGTTAATTTTCCTTGGGAAGGGTCTCTAGGCAGGAATTATTTTCTGCACCAACATCCATTCAATTACTTGCCTTCACACCAGTCAGATATACAGGGATGTCTAACCCCATGTGCATCACTCATGCCTGCCTGCCCTGGACTCTTCTCTCCCTCCTTCTCCGTATAAAAGCCTCCCAGACCTATCCCTTTCCTAATAATAATGACAACATGACAAAACCAATAACCTACAGATATAAAATACATTTCATTCGCTTGCTTCCTAAGACCCTGATAAGGCATCGTCGCTCACTTTTTGAGATCCTGTAGATCTACAGGAGCTAATGAAAGAATTAGACAAGGTATCACTCATAATAAAAAGTGTTTTTAAAGCATTCTCTGCCAAGAAGGAATTAGGTTGGAAGATCCGCAGCCATTTCAAAGTTGTAAGAGGTGCAGTATCCATGTGTGGCATGAGCTTGCAGATCTCAATTTCTTGGTGTGTGTGTGTGTTTTGTGCTTAAGCAGTTAAAGGGCAGAGAAAGGCCATTTTTCTCATAGGGAAAAGATGTTTGAATGGCCTGGGGACACATTTGGGCAACCTCAAAGTCTAAGAAAGAATTATCTCAAGGAAGATTAAGAAAAAAAGTCCGAAGTGTGATTTGCAGTAATGTGAACTGACACCACCTTTCTGCTTCAGTCCCACCATGGAACAGGGGCTCACTGTAGGGCACAAGAAAGGGGGGAAGGAAATCCTGATAGAGAATGAACATCACAAATGACACTCCTCTGTGAAGCAATACAAAGATCTGAAAATGCTGGCTGAAAGTCCACTGTGGGGAACTGAATGACTGCAGAGAGGGGAACCCGAAAACTGACCAAATTCTCCCAAAGGAACTTGCAATTCTGACCACAGAGTATCTGTGTACAGCCTGAGACTGAGTCCCCATGTCCATTTTTGCTACTGGAAAGACAAGACAATTTAGTACAATATTTTGTACACTAGGAGTGCACCATCTCTGACAGCCTAAGGTGTCGACTAATGTCAGCAATCCCCCCACATCCTCAGAAATTAAGGCAACCTTGTCAGAGGCTTCCTTTCTAGCAGTTAACAGCAGGCAGTTTGGGCTCCTTTGATCATTTTCCTGTTACAAAGCCTCCTGTCCTCCTCTTTGCTACCTCCCCTCACCCTAAAGACCTGCCCTGACACCCAGCCCAGGCCGCAGAGGTCTGTCTATCCCACACCCTTTATCAGGTGCCTTTGCCACAGCATGAGCAGGGT
This sequence comes from Thinocorus orbignyianus, assembly GCA_013400375.1. Taxonomy (NCBI): domain Eukaryota; kingdom Metazoa; phylum Chordata; class Aves; order Ciconiiformes; family Thinocoridae; genus Thinocorus; species Thinocorus orbignyianus. The sequence continues at coordinate 1,424,839 of VXBW01005540.1, forward strand.
GTGAGCAAAGTCCAAAGATTTCAAACCCTTTTTACAGACTCCTTGGACCAAGCCCTTCACTCCGCAGATCTGACCACCCTCTGCACCATGGGGGAAAGGAACCTTCACTGCACCCTTCTCTTTTTCTGCCTCCTGCTCAGCAGCAGGCAGCTTTCAACAGGGAGAGCGAGCCAACCAGGGACACCTTTCTGATTCCTCCTGCTGAGAAAGATGATAACTCCCTGTAAGGTGCTCAAAGGTGACAGTAAGAGACCTGCTGTCCAGAGGATGGTGGGGATGTTTGGCTGTGATGTCCTGGGAGCAAGAGAGTGTCAACCATCAGCACATGAAGGCTGTAGGGCTGCGGGAAGCCAAGCAGAAGCATCCAGCAGTGGCAGTGCCAGACCTGTGCCATGACACCCCGTGAGATAAACCCATGCCCAGGCCCTCCGCAGCATGTGGCCATAGGTTTGTTTTTGTATCCTGCTGAGACGCTCTTGCTACTGAGTCCTTATCCAAGTTCTGGTGCAACCTGTGCCCTCAGGCTGGGGACTCAGAGCTGGGCTCAACTCCTGCGTGGTGCATTGCACTCTCCTACTCTGCTCGCCACTTCTGCCCAGTATCCTGGGGCTGGAGGAATGGGCCAGTCCAACCCTCACATGGCCTGGGTGAGTGAGAGCACCCTGCCGGGGCCATGCAGCTTGTGCTCAGGCTGCATTTCATGCCCCTTGTGCAGGGCTGCAGTTTGAGCCCTCTGGAGAGCATCAGCAGGGAGGGTAGGGGGATTGGGCTGGCAGTGCAGCTTTGAGGAGGAACTGGGGGCGCTTTGGAGCTTTTAATTGGAAGCATCCTGGTGCTTTCCTTTGCCATGCGAGCCACTTCTCCACAGTGCCTGTGGGGTCCTGTCAGATGTAAAGGAGAAGGAGCCCCAAGCTCCTCCGGTCTGACAAACCTCACCCGCCCCTTCCTCCTCCCCCTCAGACCGCGTCCCTCTGGGTACGGCTCTTTGGGCAGATAGACATGATCTGAATTCACTGCCTCTCCCGGCCGGGGTCCTTATACCTCCTGTCTCCACCCAGCCTCCCTCCACCCTCCAGCTTGGGGTCACAGCTCAGGAAGGGAGTTCTTCCCCGCAGCCTCCCTTCCCCGCATGGCTTTGCATTTGGACTTCCTTTTTTTTTTTTTTTTGCTTCCCTCCCTCATTAATTTTTAATTAAGGAGCTGTCTCCTTCCCCAGTTGTAATGAATAGCTGTGTGAAAGGCTTTTAATTTTTTTTATTAATATATATCTATATATTAATCTATTTAGAGGAAATGTGTGCGTGTGTGTGAGCGAGTGGGTTTAAAACATCCCCCGTTAATTTACTGCTATTGATTTTCTGGCGTGGAGACAGCATATAGTATTCAGCATAGAGCTCCTCTGCAGGATATGTTAAAAGGCAGCAGTTTGGGTTGACAAAGGGCACTAAATGCAGTATGCGTCAAACAGACCATCGCTCAATGAAGTCACTTAGCTATTCAAAACATGTCCAGCCATCACTCAACCGTTTGCACCAAGAACGGGGGGGAAATTCGTGCTTCTTCCCGGACACAACCATTTCCAAACAGCAGCTTTAGCTTGCTTTGGTGAGAGGCATCAGGGCATACATAGTTTATTCCGCCCTCCCCTCTGCCTTCCATCTCCCAGTGCCGATCTTAGGAAATCAGTTCTGCGGTACCCGCTCCCTGCTCTCTCCCATCGGGGAGCTCCAGGCACACCCAGCTCTGCTGGACACCAACAGACAGATATTATCCCTGGATGTCCATAAACCCCTGGCAGCCCACCCTCCAGCTGAGAGCTGATTCATAAACAGGGTTTTTACAATGGGTTGTAATGTGCGCTCTTGGGCTCTCGCTCTCTCCTTCTCGCTACGTGTGTAACATAAACCACGCATTTACATCGGTTGCCCCTGTCTCTCTAGCACAGGCTGAAGACCACCTCCCCAGCCCACACGTACGCCAATAGCAGTACTGAGCAACACATATTTAAAAGCGAATCACTGGCCCCTCTTTTCTTTCCCCCTCCCTTAGGAACGTCTGATTCCAGAAGTTGGCTGCGGCGGTGTCTCTTCTGCCATCAGACATGTCACTGAGTTGCTCTTCAGTTCCACCACATCAGACTTAGGCTGATTTTTCCATTCACAGACCTGTTTATTTTTAGCCTTTACCATAAACCCTAACAAAAAAAAAAAACCAAA
>VXBW01005540.1:1428997-1499903 GCA_013400375.1 Thinocorus orbignyianus
AGCGCCCAGAGCTGCGAGCGCAGCCCCGCACACCAGACCCAGCCAGACCCGCACAAAACTTCAGCGGCCAGTCGTTTCCCTCCCCAGCAGACGGGTGAAATGTAGCGTGGAAGGGTAATTTGAAAATAAGCATTTATTACTGTTATCATTGCTGCTCTTATGATTATTATTATTTTTTTTTAAAAAACTGCTTGCTCTTCACTCTTCTTGGGTTTGCTGCAAGTTGCCTGTGTTTTGGTGTTGCTCGTTTTCTGTCCCTCTGTCTCTCCGTGACCACTGTTGTGTGAATCCCTATGTTCTCACTTTGTCTTTATAGCTTTCTGTGAAATCTCAGTGCCTGCTTCAAGGAGCAGACATTTTGGGAAGATTCTTCACGAGAAAGGACGATTTATTATTATTACTGTTATTTTGTTAAGGAAAGGAATGACCGAAACCGAATCCCTTCCCTCCCCCAATCCCCAGAAAGCAATCCCCCTTTCACATTCTTGTTCTGCACGGAAAGATGCATGAGCTGAATGGATGCAGACCAAAATCTATCACTGCTTAAGTTTCCTCTGTCAGCCACAACCCGATAGTACCAGGAACACATACAAAATTGTGCAATACTGACATCTAAGTATGTCATAATCCTCTCTCTCTTCCTCAGCAGTATCATTACACCAGGTTAATTACATTAGTCACCTCCTGGTTCTATACATGTATCTACTCATTAATGCAACAATCATAAAGAAAAGAAATAATCTAATTCTCGATGCTACCGATTTTGTTTCTCTCTGATCGGATTCATTGTTCAGTGAAAAAAGAGACCAGAAGAGCTGCTTTAGGTTCACTGCTGCGCTGTGCCAGGGAGCGGGGCTGAGGGAAGGGGGTGCTGGGAAGTTGAACCAGTTGGAGTGCTTCAGCCACGTAGCAATTTCATAATTCCATTTCTCTCTCCTCCCTTCTCCCTCCCTGGGTGCAGATCGCTGCTGCCCTTTTAGGACAATGAGCAGACCAGGGCTGCCCTTTTAGGACAATCTGCCCTAGGACTGTTGGACACAAAAGGCTCTATAGCAAGCAGTAGGGGAGGCATTGGCTGCCCTACAGACCACTGATGATTTTCACGATTTGAAGAGCACAAACTGGGCTGCCCTTACAGCTGAGACCAAGGTAGAGGTGTTTACAAGCAAGCCCTCATGGTGTCTGGCATCAGCCGTATGCAGCTCACCACCAGCAGGCAGGAAGGTCCTGGGAGAAGCAGGAAAAGGGACAGAGGGAGTGAGGAATGGCAGGAGACGGTGCAGCTTGAGACCACTGACTCATTTTGGAGGGACAAAAACAGTCTTTAGCCTCACTCCAGGGAATCCTGGCCTTGCCCTCTGCCACAGGAGCTAGAAGTCTCTTTCTGCACTCATGGAGCTGCCAAACAACTAAGAATGGGCAAGGGGGCAAGTGGTCCCAATGCCTTTTTAGCACTCTGAGTACAGCCCACTGCAAGAGTGTGGAGGGTGGTGGCTGTGGACAGGCTCTCTGTACTGTTGTCCTTGGTTCAAAGCAATTTAAGAGGCAGATAGATACAGAAAACTCCCCTAAACTGATGGGAGATCGTGGTTCTGCAGGGATGGTCTGTGTTGAGGAGGAAGCTCTGTGGGAAGATTATCTTAGATCTGAGATATTTCCACTGAAAGAAAGAAGGGTCCGTGAAGAGGAAGGGATAAGTAATTCTTGGGACTTTAAATAATTTTCTTTTTCTGTTGGTGGTCGTTTCCCTCCAACCCCACGCTAGTATTCAAGTCTTCTCATTCTTCAAAGGAGGGTAGAAAAGCTGGGCCAGGAGTGTGAAAAACTCTGAAGAGGAAAAAATTCAGCTGGCTGTTCTGAAACTCAAATCTATCAGGCACCAGCATTGCCTGTGTGTATGGAAAAGGTACTCTGTGGAGCTTTTGGAAATCTGTGGAGCTTATAGCACCAAAGAAGGTGGGCTCTTCTGTTACTCTGTACTCTCAAAAAAAGTGTAGCACAACTCTTCTAGCAACACCACACAAGCAATCTGGCTGGAGTGAGTGGGAGCGAAAAGGACATAGACCCTCTGAAAGCTCACCCATCCTTACACACCAGGGTTCTTTCAAAGAAGAGAGGGAGAGAAGGGGTTCATTTGTGTTGTCTATGTGGTTAAATGTTTATTTTTCTGTTAAAAATGGTAGTGCTGCTTTGGGTCGGGGTATGCTGGGCTGCACAGATAAGGTTGTCTCTGGGCCGAGGAGCTTGCTCTATTGGCACCCAAGTCTAGTGAGACTGGTAGCGTGAGCAAGCAGTCACTGTAGGGGTTGTAGATTTGGACTTCAAGTGAACCCCAGCACTGTGAGAAATTATAGATTTCATCTATGCCAAGAAAAATATGGCTGATATGTCAGGATTATATATCGTTACATTTAATGAATCCAGGCAGATGCAGAGCATGATACAGCAGCTGGGCCAAAACAGCGACCCTCAAACCAGTCCATAGCTGTTGCCTTTATTACGTATTTCTACAGCTTTGGTAAGTGTGGTTTCAAGTGAGTACAGCCACAGGAGAGGGGCACGTTGTCCCCAAAGAAACTGCCAGTATAAGAAGGCCAGGTTTGCAGGGTGGTGAGTTCTTTAATCTCTGGCTAAGAGGAGCGAGACCTATGAGGGCTCAGCACATCCCAGGATCAGGACTAAACACGGCTTCCTGCCTCACACTTCCCAATTTCCAGAAATAATTCTTTTCCTGTTACCCTACTTATATACTCTTAGACTGTTCACAATAATCCCTCTACAGTTCTAAATGCCACAGGAGAAGAATGGAACAAAGGCAATGCAAATGCCAGAATGTCCTGTGTGACTGCTTGTGCTTTGGCTAGATGCTGTGCTGAGATTTCATCTTTCCTACAAAGAATCATTAAAAATGATAATACAAAACAAGAATACAGAATAAAAACACTGTGGCAGATTTTTACAAGACGCATCTTACTGAATAGCACAACATGGAATGACATCTATAGAAGAGTAAGGAGAGAGAAATTAATAGTCTGGAGGAAATAGAGAGATTTTAAATTACATTTTAAATTACTTGAAATGAGAAGCTGATGAGACAGGGAGCCGCAGGAAGTCTGCTTCCAATGGCAAACCAAGAGTGCTGCTATTTGTGGAGAGAAGGGGCAGGGCTGTAGGAAAAAAAGGGGCACAAGAAAGATGCAGGAAGGGAGATGAAGGGCACAAAGTCAGAATCAACTCCGTAGGATGGTAATGGAACTGAATAGAGTGTTTGTTGATTGAGTGCTGCAGTAGAGCTTTTCGGCACACAGGAGAAAATCAGACAGCAATAGTATATGAAAACTTGTATCTAGGAATCTTCTTCCAAGGAAGTCCAGCTCAGAAAGAGCTCTTGTAATAGATGTAAAAGAGGTGGTGTTGATGCAACTGTATTTGCAGGCACAGCAGAGGTGTTAATAGACAGATGCACCAGCAGAGGAGATGTTGGGAAAAATAAATTGGGGTTAGGGTGATGACTACCGAAATGGAAGCCAATGGAGCAGAGAAGATAGCAGTGAGATATGATGCCAAAAAGATCCTAAAATTTAAGAGTTTTCACTGGAGAAAGTTGAAAAAAGTCACATATCTCTATGGTCAGACAAGCAGAGGAGGTGATCAGAGCAGCCTTCTCTATCATCCAAAGCTGGGGGTCCCAAAGCACTTAAGAAACATTATTCACACCATATCTACATGCTAGTGGTTTTCTTAAACCAATTTATCACACTAGCAAAGTAAGCAAAGAAGATTTGTGGTTTTGCCAGAGAGTCACAGGTGGAGATGATATAGATATAGGGAGATGGAGATAGAGATGGAGACAGAGATTAGCTAGAAACAGGGAGATAAATACAGATGGAAAAAGCCTCAGTGGCCTTCTTTTCTTATCTTCAAGTTCATGTAACTTGAGGATCAACATAAAAGACAGTTTAAACATCAAATATTCAAATACTACAGGACAGACATCTCTAATGTAACACTGTGACCAGAAAGAAAGAAAGAAAGAATAAGAGATACGGGGTAGAGTGGTGCCAGTGCTGCCTTGAGAGTGCATAAAAATCCCTCCTGTGTTAGACAGGAGTAAAACTCCATCAGGGACCAAGTATGAGGTTACAAGGCTGCAATATCTAACTCCCTCAGTTTCTGACCTATATCTTCTTCCAAGCTAAATGTTGTGCAAACAACTAATTTAGCCTCATAACACTCTTACAAAGTAACACATTCTTTAGTGTGTGGAGGCACTGAGATGTTGAAAACTTCAGAAGATAGTTGTAAAGCCCACCAAAGCAAAAGGATCTGCACTGATTTTGGTGGGACCCATGTGCTATTATAAATGAGTTGGGTACCCATGGATAACCAAGAAATCTATTCCAGACTGAGTCTTGAAGCTAGAACCCTTGTGCTTTCCGTTGCAGGACTCCTTTTTCTCATGCAACCTTTTCTGCCATTGAATGGTAGCCTTTGAAATGTTTGCTACTTGAAGATGGTTGAAAAAAGAAGTGCCATCTCAAGAGCCCCATGGGTTATCTTCTTCAAAAAGGGAAAGGCTCCCTTTTTTCATTTGAAAGAAATAGTGGGAGAAGACTGGAATTCCCAGGATGAATTTTCCGCCATGATGAACTGCTGGGATGTGAACTGTTTTGTCTCCCTTTCTCTTTCCATGCTGTGCTGAGGTTTGTATGTACAGCAGCCTCCTAATCAATAGGAATAGAAAAAAAAATAATCAATGCCTGCAACCCATTAGCTCTAACAGAGGGCAGGCTGCTAACATGTCACTGTAGCTGGAATTTCAGTATTTGGTAAAGTATCCCTAGTGAGGATTATTTGTACATATACACACAAACTTACTGAAGAAGACTAGCAGAGAAAATAAGTCGTGAGAACGTTCTTCCTTCCACCAATATGCCCATCCCCATGTATTTGCCTAACTGTGTTAAATTAAAGACACTATCTCCCTTCCCCCTTCAGATTCTCTCCCTCATACTTTCCCACTCCAGAGCACATATTTTTCTGCACTTGATCTCAGGCTACCTTCATGCTGGACCATTTTGCGTATAAATAAATACACGCCTTTATGCCCACATAAACCACAGCATAAAAATCCCATTGGAGACCCACTTATTCACAAGTATGCAGCCATTCCTTCTCCTTTGCTGTACCTCCATATCCTTCATGGCAATCCTCTTTTTTCTTCCCACTCAAATCCAAAACCAGGCACAGGTAGTTCCTACCGACATCCACAGTACATCCAACCCTGGAAGCATATTTCAGTAATCAAAAATTAGTGTAAAGATTACGGTACAGGTTTTATAATCAGAATCTGCAGGAAGGTCAAGGCACAGGGAAAGGGTCTCCAAAATAGAGCAGAGAAGCAATGGATGTCACTGTTCATTGTGCATGAAGTACGAGCAGAAGTTACTGTCTTATTCCAAATAAAGCCTTTGTCTGTCCACCCACTGACTATAACTAGAATAGACTCTCACACCTGATCTGCCTCTTTTGGAAGGGATGATCTCTGCTGGTCAGTTTCAGAATCCATGAGTTAAAAAAGTCATCATTTTTGACGAACAGGTTTATGAAACTCCTGTGAGGAAATCTGTATTAGCTGTGCTTTGGTTCTTTGAGAAGTAAAAAGCTCATTTTCACGTAAACTCAGCAGTAATCAGAGAATTGCAAAGAATAAGGCAAAAGAGAGAAAGGCCTTGCATTTTTCTGAACTGAAGGTTTTCAGAATCTTCCTGGAAGCACCAGCACAATGATAAATGCTGAGGGAAAGGTAAGGCCTACGGTGAGGATGGTTCACATTGACACTGATTGATATTCTGTGATATCAGGCTTTCTTTGAGTGTAAAGGGCACAGATCGGGACAGAGAAGATGATCCTGCACAGCCTCATCTATTCAGGATCATCATTTACAGCCACAATCCAGCCCAAACACGAGCTTTTGCCATCTTGTCTTCAGCCACCACAGAGGTGTCACTGGGGCTTCCTATATGGGGCAGACTTGCTCTCCTAGGTCCAGTGGTACTGATGCAGATAACCTTTCTGCAAGCCAGATATACACACTTTTGTCTTCTTTAGGCCATCTGTAGCCCTTCATCTGTCAGAGAGGTTAGGGTATCTGGGAGGAATATGGAACTCCTAATTTTTCTGATGCTCAGTAATAAATCAGGATTAAAAGATACTCTTGAAGGAGCATCCTAGGAAAAACAAGAAAAATGGTTAGGCTCTGGGACAGGGTATTTAATCCCTCTGACTTTTCAGAGGAAAAAAATCAGGACAAGCATGTAACCCAACACCTATTCAGGAGTTCAGTGAGTGGGCAGTCTTAGAAAACTCAAAATCACCAGGACCCACTGATGCCAGTAACAAGCTACTGATTTTAATGCCAGAAGGATTTCTTTTTGTAGTCTCATATAGTCAAGGAGGTATCCCATGAGATGTACAAGTACTTTAGGCACTGTTTCAGAGAAAGCCAGCTGGTGTATTGTGTCTGGAGGAGTTATTATCTGAATTCCTAGGATTTGGTTTTACTCTACCATTGTAATGGTTTAGGATGCCCAGTGTGAATTTCTGTAGAAGAAGTAGGTTAAACATATCAGATTAAGCCAGTCAGATGCTAGACTGGAGCATTATGGTGATGCACAGAAGAGTATACTGTGGACAGAAATTGTAGAGGTGATATTCTCTGCCTTGGGAATAGAGGTCTATTTTAAAAAAGAAAGCAAAACACATACGTCTATTTAGGCTCCCAACTCCATGTTTAGACATCGAAGAACTGTCCTGATTTTCAGTTGTGCTGAACAGTCAGCATTTCACATTGATTTTGCAGAGATGTAGAGGCTCCAAATACCTCTGAAAATCTGGATGTCTCTTTCGATGTCCTAATGTCATTTTAGCAGATTAACTTTAACCTTGTATTAAAACAAAATTCTTAATGTGAGTTAAATCAGAAGTCCTGAGGCCAGACGCTGGCCTCACCAGGATTTGCCACCTTTAGTCATTCACTGACCACTTCTAAATTCCTGGGAACAGTCAGAAAGCAGAGTTTACTCATATGGTAGCAAATCATGAGAAGCAAGGAGTCTGTTGCAGAGCAAAGCAATTCCCAGCAGCTCATGCAACTCCAACCAGACCAAGCTCAGGACCTTGATGATGCTGGTTATGTGGGTCTCCTTGGCAGCACCAACTCCAGCAGAGACTGGCCAAGCGCTCCAGCCCATCCTTCAGCCTAGGGTGTGGGACTACAGTTCTCCTTTCTGCTTTTCTAATTTGTTTGCTCTGTTGTTGTCCACTTTGATGCAGTGAGCCAGACTGGCAGGGGGCATCATGGAGAGGCTTATCCCTGCCTCCATGTCAGGGACACAGGAACATGCACAGAAGACAGCTTAGAGCAGGAAAAGGGAATCTCAGGCTGGTTATTCTCTGCGTTAAGGGTGTGGCTGATCAGATAATCAGTCCCCCGTGCAGAGCTAGTCCTCCTCCCATGCTCACCACTACTGCGTTCTTTGACAGGACACTGTTCCAGGTTTCTCGATTGTGTTAGATAAAACTATTTAGTTGCCATCTTTCCAGTAGCCAGTCTGAAGCGACAAAGCACTTCTCTATTTCACAGACCATTGGGACTCTTCTCTGCAACTGACCTATATTAGTTATAAGCTTCATTCGTTCTGGCCTGCACTCCTCTCTCCTCTCCCACATGGAGCACATGCACTGCTCCTCCCCCTCAAACAAACACCTTTACACATCCAAGGACATTGTAAAAATAAAATTATCACAACCTGGCCCTCCGGGAACCTCGGTTTTACAGTTTGTCCCGCTCTGATGCCAACAGAATTCACAACCCAGTTCAAGAGAGACAGACAGTGAGTGAGAGAAAGCAGGCAGACAGACACAGGCAGAAGGAGACGGAGGAATCAGGGAGAGATAAAAAGGAGCTGAAGAAAAGAAACAGGGCAACCAGCAGAAATCAGCTGCAACAAGAAGGGAAGGCATGTAAACTAGGAGTCTAGAACACAGCAAGGAAAGGGGGATAGAGTTACAGGGAAGAGCAAAAATTTAAAATGATTGAAAGTTAAAAGAAGGAGATGAAAAAAGGCAGAGGAAAGAACAGAAGAGAAAAGAAATGGTCAAAGGAAAGGGGGGGACGTGAAGTCAGGTAGCAAAGCAGGGTGGCATTTGTGACATGAGGAAGAAGAATTAAGGTGCCTGTGAATTTGGGCACTGCTTTTTTGCATCTCCTTTTCCATTGAGAGTACCCTGTGAGGAAAAGGGCAAGAGGAGGGGGAAGAAAAAGAAAAATAAATGCCTGAGCTGCCATTTTAAACACTTGCTAGCCGTCAAGCAGGTACTCTGGAAACGGGCAGTCCACAGGTTGCAAATGCTCAGGTTCACATTGCAGTCCAGCAGGCAGGAACCGGTCTGCACTAGCACGCTGGCATTTACCCTGCCCGGTCCACTGGGTCTCTCCGTGCACTGGCAGGGAGCCCTGCACACGTCAAAATGCTTCTGGTTAGGACTGGGGAATTGTGCTCTGAGCTCTGCTCTGCACCCTCTCTCAGGTCCCAATCAGAAAACCTCAGCCTCAAACACGAGCGCTGTTAGTCTCCCTTCTTCTCATATGAATACCCTTCCTCCTCCCTGCCTGATCCCAGTTCTTGTTTGCACTCCGAGGGTTGTCTTGCCTTCCCTTGCCTTCTCCACGGTTCATCTCTAGCCTTGCTCTTTTGTTCTTCTGCTTTATCTCTCTCCTCTTCCCTTATGGCTCTTCTTCTCTACAGTCATTCATTCAGCTCCCCCTTACACAGGCCCATATAAATACACCCCACCACGCACACCACACGCACACTCTTTATCTCCATCTCTGTAGTCATCCACTTACCTATTGCTGTAGTACCTGGCTGACACGCACCTCTCTCCCACAGACAATCCATCCATCTCCACACCACACACCTGCCAAATCTGCCTGTCTTTCCTTCCTTCCTTCACAGCCCGTCTCTCGCTGTCCCCCAGCCAGCCCATTTCTTTGTCTCCCCCCACCCAGTTCTCCTGTCTTCTCCCTGCAACACATTCCCCTCTCCTTCTCCTTGACTGTCCATCTGTCTGTCTGTCCCTCCTTCTCACAGTTCTCTCCAGCTGATACACGTACCCCAGCCCGTCTCTCTCTCTCTCTCTCTCTCCCCCCTTCTTTCCCTCTCCCCTTCACACATTTCATCTCTTTGTGTCTCCTACACACCCAGGCCCACGCTTGCTCTCTCCCATACTGAGAGGAGGCGGCGGCAGCAAAGAATTTGCTGCTGACCGCTGCATCGCTAGGAGGCAAACACATGGCCGGCCTTGTGCAGGCCAGTTTCTGCCTGAGTGCCCCAAGTCACATATCCCCAGCATCATCTCCAGCACTGGGAAAACAGATGGTATAATAAATGAGCGCAGTCTGATAAAAGGAGGAAAAGGGTGCCTGCCTCCCATGCCCCTCACCCGCGCGGAGACACGCATCCAACATGGGCACAGCTCTCTCGCTCCTATACCAGCCCCGTTTCGTGCCAGAACTAGCCAGCTGAACAAGGCACAAGCTCTACCCTCGGACCAGATGGAGAGGAGAGGGGTAGGAGAGGCTGGTAGTGGATAGAAAGACCAGTGGTTGCTTGTTCTTTATTTATTTTTATTTTTATTTATGCTGACAGCAGCTTATAACCCCAGAAAGAAAAGTACAGGGGGGCATCCAAGAGGTCTTAAGGTAACGGGGAGGGCTGCTGGCTTGGAGGTGTAGCAGAAATGCGGGGATGTAGAGTTACAAGTCCTCCATGTGCAGAGACAGGAGGAAAAAGGCAAGAGGCAAGGACAGTGTAGAGGAATCAGACATATCAAAAATGGTTGTGGGCCGAGACACCACGCAGTGATCACTTCTGTCTTGGTGACGAGGGAAAGCCACCTGACTGACAGCCTTAGCTGAGAGGGCCATCTAGGGCAATGACTTAGCCCACTCAAGGGAAATATCCCCAGGCCTCAATACGTGCAGAAACTGCAGGACAGAGTCTGCATTACTCTGCTTTTGCTCGTAGCAGAATTGTCCTCCTGTCCTTACTCGGTTTCATGACATTATCCAAGAATGCTCCTCCACCACTCCTCCTCCACTACCTCCCCAGACGCGTGCATGCAGAGACTCGCAGCATCCCTTCCTCTGCATTTACCTGGGTTACACGAAACCCACACTTGTTACCCATTTCCAGACCCACCAGCCTTCCTTCCCCATCTCACATTTTCATGCTCGTTGCAGCCTGAGCCCTTTCTGCTGATAATAGAGCTGAAAAGCAGAGTCTTAACCCTGTGAGGTGTCTTTCCCAGATACTCTGCTCTGCTGCTCTTACAAGCTGACTGCAAGCTTACAAGCCTCAACTGCAGCCTGAACTTCAAAACTTCCAGTTTCACGGTCCCCAAAGTGAAGCCACCCACCACCACAAAACCAAAATCCTAGAAATAGCACCCAATGGCCATGCACAACTGTTGAACTATGAGCAAGTGAGGCTTTGCAGGAACCAAAATACATCAGCAAAAGCAGAGAAGGGAAATCAATGCAGAAAAGAGATTCCTCCCATGTGGAGCTGAAGGCATTTTTTTATTGCAGGTAATTTTATTCATGAACAGAGTCATCTGCCTCTGCTTTGCATTGACCTCACACACATGGCATTTTTCTGGTTTTTGAGGTTGAGTATTGATATTCCGGGAGGGGCCTTCCCATGTTTGAAGATGTCAATGCTTGAGTTGTAGAGGGCACCTCTGTTTGGTCAGGTGAGATGCGGGCTCTCTTTCGATTTCCTGAATGGATGAACGTAATATCTTCAGGATGCTGCTGTACAATTAGGCATAAGTTTGTGTGTTGTCCCTTGCCCTCCACACCCACAGTCCTAAAAAAAAAAAATAGAAGGAGAAGGAGAAGGAAAAGAAGAGTTTTAAAGCAGATAGATCACCTCACTTTCTGGCAAAAGAAAACAGAGATGGCATTGAAACTCATTTGTGCTTAAAACGACACAGATGCACGGGAAACAATTACAGGCATCTACTTCCCCCCNCAATCTGAGTTTCCATCATCTCTTCACATCCTTCCACCCTGATTATCTGATACTGTCCCTCACTTACCTACTCTATTTTTTTTCCTGGTCTCCCCCAGACAAGCTGTCTCCAGCCACTGCTCCTCACAGCATCCCAGCTCACTGTTCTTATCTCCCCACACTGCTCCAAGGCTTATCATTTTGGATTCCCGCTATCAAATCCCAGTGTCGACCCTGTCATGCAGACTTGCCTTGTTTTAATGCTGCAACTCATCCTGCCTTGTTCTAATGCTGGCCCTACATCCTGAACCTAAACTGATGGCCACCACTGACCTTCCTCATCGTGGCTCTGACTTCCCCAAACTGACCTTGGCCCTGAGAAATCCCTGTTCAGTTATTTATTCTTACCACCTGCCCTCCCACCTGCACTGCCATCCACCTCTACCCTGTATCCTCATTTTCCCTCAACAGCTCATGCAAAAATTACTTTCCCTCCCACTTAATTTCCATACATCATTCTACAAGCCAGGAAAAGCCTTAGGTCTTCCCACCCCTAACTCCCATCCTCCCACTCTGCCTCAGCAAATCCTTTGGGCTTTTCACGAAGGGATATAGACCCTGCTCCTTCCTACATATTCCTGCTCTCCTACTGCTCCTGCATTTTCCCTGTTTGGGACACAGCAGCTGATCATTTCTGCCTTTATACTTTTCTTCTCACAGTCTTTCACTTGAAGTGCTCAGATCGTGCATTTTTCCCAGTACTTGCACAGAAAGATTACAGGCTCCACATTTCTCCAATTGACGCATATCTGGCTGGAGGGAAACTCGTCAAACTGACCCCATCCCTGACCCCAGCTTGACATGTAGGGTCTGTCACATTTCCCTTTCAAACACTGCCAGATTTAGATCTGGTCTCAGAGACCACGAAAGAGAGCAATTCCAGGCTTCTCTTGACAAACAGCTCTAGGGGAGGAAATATGTGAAGCTGTGACAGAAGAATGAGAGAAAGACCCACAAGGAGTGAAACAGAAACCCAACAACCTAATGAAACAACCTACAAAACTCCAAGTCAGAATAAGAACAGCCAGTGTCTGTGAAAGTTACACTGCAGCAACCTCTGAAGAGCCAAGAAGAGGCTGCCAGGACTCAGTTTGGGGGGTCTTCTGCCAGATTGAGCAACATCCCCATCTCTTGGGTGACTTCACCAGGGGGTCGCAACACCTAAAGAGGCCTGAAAAGACTGGAGACTGAGTAGGTCTCTTCTTTCTCCCTCCCCCAAAAATTGTTGTTCTGGGTCAGCAGAGCCAAGGGCAACTGGCACAGAAGACATTGTTCTCAAGGCAAGATGACAGCAGGAGGAGGAAATAGGATGAGAGGAGCAGAGAGATGATGTGCCCTTAGGCCAAAAGAGATGTTACGAGGGCCAAGATAGCCCTTGGAGAGCTCCTGCTCAGACTCCACCTCTGCTGCAAAAGGTCCTAGAAGACCCTTAGCCCCAGCTTCCACGAAGCACCATTTGCAAGATGGAAAAATTACTTGCTAAGAGCAAGCAGAGGTGGATATTCTCCATCAAGAAATGGATACAAAGTAGGAAGAGAAGGACTGGAAATGCATGGGGAGAGAGAGGTCCCATCGTGGATGGTGTCAAGAATAGGAAAGTCTTCCTGCTACTAGCAGTTAATCCGCTGTCACACTGCTGGCTTTATACAGGCAGATGAGACGACGACTGCAAGCAGTTGCCACCTGAACATCATAGATACAGTAATTCTCAAAAGCAGGGCAGTCTTGAGCGGGGTATGGAACCCCACAGGTCTGTGGAAGCACCAGTAGAAAAGCAGTTGCTGCCTCCAGAAGAGAAATGCAGTGTTTTCCCTGCTGCCAGCACCTGCGTCAGGCTCCTGGTTTCTCTTGAGATACGGCCCTTAATTGGGATAGATCGTACGTTTTCTGCTGCTGCCCAGCCCAGCTCCCAGTTTAATTGCTAGTTTATGACTTAGCCTGTTTTGTGCTTTCCACGCTACTTCTTTCCCCACTTAATCTAATAGAATTATAGAAAGTATTGCTGGGAGGACCTCAGAAGGCCACACAGTTTATCCTTCTGCCCCAAGGCAGTATTTCATTTTCAACAACATCATGTGTCTTTTGCTATCAGGTCAGATCGGTCCAAGATGTATAGCGGGTAAAGAAATGAAGCTTACCCAGGGGAGTCAATTGGCATAAAAGACTACATCCAGCCCTTCAAGTCACTGAAGCTATATCAGAAATAACCCTGGTCCAAACGATGTCATTTATCAGATCAGCTTTCTGAAAGATGTCCTTTCTTAAGTTTTAAGTCTCTAAAATGAACAAATCTCCAGAAAAAAACTGTTCTGACAGGCCCATTTCAGTATATTTAATGCTTTATTATGAACTCCATTGTTAAAACTGAACAGATCTTATCACAGTACGGTCAGCTTTGCAACTCCTATTAGCTCCCACAATAAAACCTGATCTTTCTGGAATTTTACATCCTACATTTCGCTCCACAGCAGAATATGTTTGGCAAGACAAAACAAGCCCATTAAAGCATCTTTAATATGACAACTTTACACAAATGAATTCCCAGTAAAATTTCAGAACGTCAGTCAGCTGAAGGTTCTTTCTTCCAAGACATTTGACTAACAAGTCCACTTTTGTTTTCTTTCGACTATTAATCTCTCTAAGAAGCAATGTCTTGCAGCCTTGGGAATAGATAATGCAGAAATTAGAAGGATATAAAAAAAAATCAGATGGTGATGTATCAAGCTAAGTAAGTCAGGGCACAAGTATAGCAGGGATTCTGTGCAGCAGAACCACGAGGACCAGCGGAAAAGTAATCAAGTAGGAAAAAGAAGGACTACGTATCTCTTAAAAATGGTTAAAGGCCTGTTTATTTCCTCCCCCTTCTTTTGAAATTTAAGTTCTGGTGAAGCTGGGTCTCTTCTGGGTTGTAAACACCCATGCTGAGCATCTGCAGCACTGCACAGCTGGACGAAGTAGGGGAGCTGTAAGAAGACAGCAAGCTTCCTGGTCAGCAGACAGGCTTTCTGCCTTCCTCCCACTGTTCTCCACGGGGTTTGTAATCCAGAGTGATGCTAAGGCTGTAAGCAGCAAACGTGCATCCTCACCCCACAGACCTGAGTGCAACAGCTACTGAAAATGGCAGGAGAAAATAACGGTTTCAGACTCTTATCTCAACCCTGCTTGTCCAGTTCACCTACTCACTACCCTAAACTCCTTCCCACAGACACAAAACCGTTTTCCACAGCCTTCCTGCCGAAGGAGCCTGTATCTGGCTCCCGTGCTCTTTACCCACTCTCCACTGCTTCCTCTACAACAAGGTCACAAATAAGCTAGGAAAATAGCAACAAGCATTGCCTGCTTCATGCTGGTATTATATAGCACGTTAGCCAGCAAGGACAATATATTATGCTTTTAAAATGCAGTTGGAAGGACTGAGACAGTTATCATCAAGTTTCGAAGGCTGTGAAATTGCATCTACATTAGTGGTTGAAGTAGTCCTGTAAAAAGCAAGTTTGGCAACATGCTTTTGACACAATCTCTTTTCTAATTCTAGTCATGGCCTGTGGAAAGAGGGAAATGGGCAGTGGGTGATTCCCTACTGCTAGCTAATTAGATCATACATTTCCTCTCTCAGACAATATATCTTTCCCTGCATGGGATGTATTTTTCTTCACTAACCTCTCAAAAGCAGCTTCCCTATAAATCACAAATCACCACTGCAAGCATTCCCTTAATGAGATCCTCCAGCTTTTGCATTCATTTAATGAAACAGTGTTCACCAATCTTCATCTTACTGGTGCATTTAGATTGTTTATTTGAAGTTATGGGAGGTCCTTCTGGTGCAGAGAGACTGAACTCCCTGGCTAGAGATTGCACAGGCTTCATTTTCTCACCCATTCCCAAGGCATTCATCCCCTCTATATGCCACGTCACAGCTGGCAAACACACCTGGCGTGCTATTTTCAATATGAAAAAATATCTGTCTCGTGTTGTGATCACATCATCAATAGAACCAGGGGGAAATGAGCTACCAAATCAAAACAAATCTTCTTTAGTTCTTTGACTAGATCAGCACAGCATCCAAAATAACTTTCATTCTTAATAGTCAGAGGTACTGGTACCTGCAGGCAAGACTCTACTCGGCCCATGTAAATCAAAAGATGCTCCCCAGGACTAACAAGACCACCCATGTAAGATACAAACACCAGTAACGATAATCCAATTTATAAAAGAGTGAGTCTTCTAGTTACCCTAAGCCCATGGAGGAATCCTTCCTTCTTTGGAGGAAGCCAGAACTCTCCCAGCTGGTTCTGTCTTTTTTTTTTTTGAGGTAGCTTCTAGCAAAAGAATCTATTCATTTTCTTTTCTTATGGTATGAGCTCCTACTTAACCTCTTTAGCTGGTATTCATGCTCCCCAGCTAATTCCAAGCCGCAACACACTGTTGCCAGAGAAATGAGCCCAGCTGCTTCTCCAGATTCTTGAAGTGCTTCATAAACTCTGCTACAACATCTGCAGCCATATTTCTTATGCTCAATCCAATGTACTTTTCCTAGCATTGAGCATAAAAATGGTTATAAAATGCACTTATAAAAGTCTTGAAAGACAGATTCCTGAAAAGCCTGCATTGAAAAACCATTCAGTGCTTACTCTCTACAAAATTCATCTTCCCTTCTATGAGGAAGGCTAACAATCTGGGAGAAGAAAAAGGTTACGGTTTTGAACTCCTCGGTGTTAGGCTCGGTGACAAGGCAGCACTGCACCACGGATGCTTTCACACGCTGCATTATCAAATAGACTCTCATACATGAAACATCAGTACTCCACAAAAAAGGGCAGTTCTCTCTAGGCTTCACCTTTTCTGATACGAAACTTCTACCCAGACAGGGCTGAGTCAGAGTAACCTAGCCAGGCTGTCTTTCATTTCCTGAATCCTGTTTCCGCTAGCAACAACAGAATTGTGGTCTTTAATCCGAAATTTAAGGACAAGCAGGGGAAGTTTAACAACAAAGAGGACTCTGAATCCAGTAAGGGGTTGAGAACTGAACCTAATGAGAACATGATATTGCCAAATTCAGCTGATAAAACGAAAAATTACACAAACCCACATAAAATGACAAAGACATGAAGAAGAAAAGATAATTTGTTTTAAAATTTGGACTCGTCTTTATCAAGAATACCTTTTATTCTATCTGACCCCGTTTTGCAGACAAGCAAATTTGGACGTGCCTGTAGGAAGTCCTGCTCGTTTCTAGAGAGGTAGCTTCTTGAGAAATCTTGTGACCTGGGACCAGCAGAGGGCACTGCGTTACCAACTGACAGCAGCACACATACAAGACAATTCCTACCAGGCAGCGAAAGCCAGCCACCCTGAAGAAAAGAACCAGATTCTAGAAGTCAGAAACACGTATTAGTCATCAGCATATCAGTCCTACAACTGATAAGATTTTTGTAACAGGCCTCAAACTCTGGGCACTCCTAGAAACACACCTAAATTCAGCTCAGTCCCCACATGTCTTAGTCTCCATGTGTTGATTTTAGGGAATAAGCCTCCTATTGAAAAAGCATTTCCAGCAGCAGGGTCAAATCAGTCCTGCCCTGCATGGTCTGTATCAAGGCTGGGTTGCTTAAGTTGAAAAACATTCTGTCATCTTCCCCTCTCCTTCTCCAAACCTCTAAATCCTTGCTTGTAGCAGCAGGAAGTCTGTTCAGGCAAAAGACAAGACAGTATCAAAGCAAAGAGCTGGCAATTTCCATTTTGCCCTCCCCTTCTACTCCCCGCCTCCTCCAACCTCGCAGATTTTCAGTGAGCAGAGAACCAAGTTAGAGGACATGAAAGGAATGCTGAGGTAGCAACTTCAGAAGAGTGTCTTTCCACTTGCTTATTTCTAGTTTATTTTGAATTACCAGAAGATGACCATGAAGAAGTAAATAGCTCATCTTTTTTTCTTCTCCCTGTATTCCATCCTGCAGGGTTCTGGGCATTTGGAGAAACTCAGAGGACAAATAAGTCATCTCAGTCACAGCCCTCAAGCTAGTGAGTGAAAACTTTCCACTTTCTCTTTGTACAGTTGGTGGAATGACTTTGCCAGGATGTGGAAAGGGGCTTCAAAATTTTTCATCTCCTTCTGTAAAGAAATAAGAAAGTTGGGAATGACAGATGGAATAAGCATTTGACTATTTCTGCTCTAACTGCTTCACAAAAAAAAATAGATTAAAACCAAGGATGAGTTAGATGACAGACAAATGGAAGAGCCCCCCTGCCCCCGCTGCTCTCCCCCTTCCCTCCTCCCAGTTATCTTTCTTTACCTGAAAGAGAAGGTAACTTTACAAACACCCACTTCCACAGACAACGAAATGAGCAGATACTCACCACCGACATCTCACAGTATTCCAGGCCATGTTTCTCAGCCCACTCTTGTGCTTGTTTCTGTTCCACAACTCGGCGACCAACCAGGTCTGTTTTATTCCCCACTAAGACACCTGCAGAAAACAAACAAACAAACAAACAAAGGAAAAACACCCACCCAGAAATGCTGATTTGTTAGCAATAAATGCTGGAACATTTGTAGAAGTAGCTGAAAAAGTTGGAGGCATGGAGAACCGTCTACAATCACCTAGAAAGAATTCCACAAAGGAAACATTCAGGCCTTATCTGTTTTGTGATAAAAGCAAATGAGTTGGAGAAAGCCATGCCTGCCCCTGGCTTAAAATAAATGCCCTATGCCACATCTCAGTGGGAACAACTTCTATCATACAAGAGGGGAGCAGATTACAAGAATCTCACCCATTTCTTACCTGGCATGTGCATGCCAACTGCTTGAGCCCTCAGTTTCTCCAACCATTTGGCACAACTGTCGAAAGATTGCTCATTAGTGACATCATAAACAAGGCACAGGACGTTGGGTTGCTCCCACTGCACAGCAAGAAAGGAACATTGTCAGCTCTAATGAAACTGATGCGGTCAAGAGCTAGTCCGTAAACACGGCAAACACAGATGCTAAGACAAAAATAAAAAGCCTAATATACAGGAATCCTTTGCCCTGACTGAGGTTTCACATTTCAGTTGAGCTAACTAAATGGATAGCTGGCACTGGGAGAGGTGGGTCTTGCTCTCTTTTCCCAATTCCTGTCTGCATGGTCCTGCGCCTTTACTTGTATCAGCTCTGGCACTCATTTGATCCCCGGGGAAGCTGATTCTTCATGCTGAATCAGCGCAAAATTAATCCTAAAGAAAAAAGTAGAACGGTTTTCTTTCAATTTGAGAAGCTGAGCCAGCTGCTAGAGAGGTCCCTTGCAAACCAGACCCGGTGCAAGGGCAAAAGCAGAATTGCCTCTTGTAGAGCAATGAACCATTAAGTTGACTTCACCATCTTATGAAACCTCGTATCAATTAATTAATTCTACTTCTCAAAATGAGATAACACAACAGAGAACTGTACAGGTATGGACATAAATGTGTGAGGGAACAAACCCAAGGGCAGTATTATGCTCAAGGACAAGATTATGTCCTGCTGGATCAAACACATCTCTGTAACACAAAAAACCCCAGTACTGGAGTAGCAGCAAACAGACATTTTTCTAGGAAATAAAAATAGTTTTAACCAACAGCACACAGCAATTCTCGGTTAAACATCTCTATTTCTTTTGTAAGAAAACGGAATGACTATCTGCCTTCCTCTGGAAAGTATTTTTTCTAGTACAAGTTTTAGAGAGGTAGAACAGGATGCATTGGCAACTGAAGTAATTGCTCCCATTTACACTAAAGACAAAGTTTGCTACATCTGCCAGGCTGGGGAGTTCAGATCTTCAAAGCAAAAGCACTTCTTTGGAAGAAGAGGACTGTTACATAAGACTTACCAGCTTCTCCAACATTTCGGAAAATAAAGCGTTTCCTGCAGAGTCAAAAATGAAGAATTCCTGAAAGCGGAAGCAGAAAGAAGGCTCTTGCCAGGAAAAATGTAGTGTAGGGAAAGATTTTGAAAGTAAGTACTGGAACTTGAAACTCCTGCATTTTCTTCAATACAGCAGTGTCTTGTTCCTATGGGACAAGTTCCCCACACCTAGAATACTCCAGTTCCGATAGTACGAGAAAAGAAATAACTATTTTTCAAAACCAATAAAAGGGTTACCTCCAAGGCTGCAAGTCTGGTTTCCATCCCTACTGGAAACAGAATATGCGGAGTGGGACATTAATTGGCACTGTTTATATAAAATTATACACATGGTCCACATTCCACTAGTGGAGCACAGGGCACTAAGGAAAAATAACAGACAAATTCCAACCTCCATAGTTCTAAGAAACATGAAGGAAAACTGAGTGCCCTAAAGGACAGAACAAAATCCTAACAAAGCCGGAAAAAGCTTTGCTTTAAGATGTCATATGTGATGCAAGTATGTAAAAATTACATTTTTTAGATTAAACTAACCCTAGAGTATCAGCAGTTGTACACGATCAGCCTCATTTCCTTAATGCAACTTAACGGCCTTATGAACATGCAGAACCATCTTCTACCAGAATGAGACTGAAGTGAGGTTTGAGCTCCGGATGTCTCTTTCTGACCCAATTTACGTCACAGAAATACTCACCACACTATCACTTGTCTCTGGAACCGATATAGCCTTCACCAACAGTTCTATGCCCGTTGTCTGTCAAGAAGAATCAGGAAAACAAGGATCAGAGGAGTTTTTAAGAGCCTGTCCGACTGCATACCAACTAGGCATTGGATTGAGGCAATTCTTGTGAATCATTACAATCCCATCAAACATAGACTGCTGGGAACTCCTCAGCTCTGGTAACGTACTCCCACCTACATGTCAAAGCCATGTAGATTTGCTCTGATGGGGGAAAAAGATGGAGAAGAACATACAGAGATTTGCTTATACACAGCTCAGAATATCAGTAGAAATCTGCAGGGCTACGCTACTAACACATTGCTGCTCTAAAGCCCACCTTAGAACGTTTTGCACAAACCGTGTGATCAGCCAACATATGGGACTGAGGTTTTTTGTGCCTCTTCCACCTTTTATCTCATTCTGCTTTGTAGCTTATTTGTTTGTTCTATTTCTATCCTTAACTTCTGGTTTCCATCTTTATTTCAATGAATAAACAGATTTTAGGGTGAGGGGTTTTTTTCCACACTCATATTTTCCTTTTTTTATTTTACTTATATTTACTTTTATTTTTATCCTACTTCTGATTAGTCATCACCATTGATTCTCACACTGAAAGACTGCAAACTGTATCCTCTTCATCTGGGAACAGTTTCTGTAGATTATAATTATCTTGGGGCTATGCAGCACATCTTCATGTTTGCATAGTGATAAGCACACTGTCCACACGCACATTTAATAGTTGGAATTAAAAGGTTTCTCCTTCAGCAATGTTTTTTCATACAGCACTCCCTAAAGGGGGAAGCTCTCTAACACCACAAAAGCTTGTGAAAACATTGGTTCAGCAGGAGAAATATAGAATTAACTAAACTACTCTGCATTAAGTTTCAAAACCAGCACCCACATAATGTAAAGACTTATAGTAAACGGTTTCTCTTCAGAATATAGGGTGTAAGAGAAAGAAAACCATGTAAGACCCCATATTGAATTCCTCAACTTAAAATATTACTTATTTTATTCTAGACCGTCTTAGTTTTCTCATGCAACTTAGAAAAATGTTGGATAACAGATCAAGCCTGTTCTATGCTTACCAGTGTGTAGTTCTTCTGAAAATGAGCCCCGTCATTGCGGAACATCTGGGCTAAAGCACTCTTGCCCACAGCTGGATCTCCTGAAAAACGGAAAACTAATTTAAAGATTTTTGTTTCATCTCAGAGAATCTTATTTTCCCTTAGTTTTGTTACTATCACACGCCATAAGAGCTTGGATGTTACATCTCTGAATACAGGCAAGATTACTGTCACAAGAAGCACAAAACAATCCAAAAGGTAATCCCCACATGAGAAAATGAATATTGCCATTATGGATTCTGGTGCTGATATCAGATTTCGGATCTACAAACAGTAAAGGTCCCCCTTGTTGAGGTGGGGGAGAGGATCACTGATCACCCATACCAGGGCAGAATTGCTGTTTCTTCTAAAATTCATATCTACCCCGTAGTCTTTACCTAAGAATTAAAATTTCCCAGATACTCTATCATGCAGAGAAAAACACAATGTGATAAGGGAGACTGAGCTGCATAGGCTATTTTCCCATTTCTTGAGATTCAAATCCTTGTTATATACCGGGTTTAAGGAAGAGACAGGTCATTTATATACTACAAAGCTGCTTAAGCTGGTAACATTCCTCGATGAACTCTTCTTGCTGACCCTGCTAAGAGAGCAACTCTTGCTGACTCAATGCTGCTGGTGGCTCATTAGTTGCATCCTGGGCATAACAGAAGCAAATGTCACTTGACTGGAGAGAAAGAGCCTGCTGATTCATCCCTATATGGAAGGAAAACCAAGGGGGTTTAGTTTTTGCTCTTCTAGGCTTTCCAGTCTGGCTTGCACAACACTTTGGGCAAACCTGGCAGCTGCCTGCTTTGCCTGCTGTTACAAAACTCAGTAAGATCCAAAGCAATGGCAAAGAACTGCAGAATTCACATATGTCATTATTCCTCCAAGAAAAATATAAAAATCTTGCAAAATAAAGACTTGACTTAATTTTCCAAGAGGCCTTATCCTCTCTTCACATGCTATCTCATTGGCCTAAATAGTTCAAAGGACAGGAACCAGGAATCAAATACCTCAGTAGTTCCAGCTTTAAGGAACATTCAGGACAGCCAGGCCTAGAATACAAGTCTGTTACATTAACATTTAAAGGAGAGCTGGGGAGGGACCCTTTGTCAGGAAGTCTAGTGACAGGACAAGGGGTAATGGTTTTAAATTGGAAGAGGGGAGATTTAGATTAGATATTAGGAAGAAGTTCTTTACTGTGAGGGTGGTGAGGCACTGGAACAGGTTGCCCAGGGAAGCTGTTGATGCCCCATCCCTGGAAGTGTTCAAGGCCAGGCTGGATGGGGCTTTGAGCAACCTGCTCTAGTGGGAGGTGTCCCTGCACATGGCAGGGGGGTTGGAACTTGATGATCTTTAAGGTCTCTTCCAACTCTAACCATTCTATGATTCTATGAAATTGTTAATAAATAAACACAGAAAAAGGGTATATTTTGAGCCTATTACAGCTTCCTAGATGATGTTTTGAAAGATAACCGGCAAAGCTATCTGCTCACATAATATTATAGAGGAGGACGGGTGTTTTGGATAGTGACAATTCCTCCTAGATGCATTAACCAAATGTAGCTCTTGTTTAAACATTTTTAGCGTGCTTGCTTACTTTGAGCTGAGTTGGGCTCATAATATTTAGACAGGAAAATCTGGTAAGTCAGCTTGTTTGTTCCCTGATCAGTTCAAGCTTGTGTGGAAGACAACACGCTGTTCTGAGTGGAACCTATTCTGTGTTTCAATAGACAATTAGATCTGTCTTTGTAAAATGAGATAGAGATGCATTCATTGCTCCAAACTGCACAGGCATCATCCACTGCAAATTCTTAACTAATGTGTTGCCTTTCTTCAGTTTGGCAGCCTCAGTTGTTCTTTCTCTCTTCTTATTCTTTGCCATCCTCTTAGCCCATTACATCACTACACTGTCTCAAAATAAGTTTCTTTGCCCTTTTCATTTAGTTTGGTCTGCCAGTGCTGCATCCCACGGTACTTATTCCATCCCTGTTTCTGCTATTCTGCCAGAATCTGTAGCGTCTCTAAAATGCCTGCCAACTGCCTTTCTACAATGAAAACCTTTCGGTAGTGTCTCCATAGTAAGTTCAAACAACAGCACCTTTTACTGTATGTCCATAAATCACCCTTGAAAGAACACACGAATCGCTTTCTACTGTCAAGTTAATAGTCTCTCTTTTGCTAATAAAAGCCCTTTCCCCCTGTTGTTCTCTTTGACCTTGGTGCAGCTCCCAATACTTGGGAGCTGCTCTATTCTTCATAACCATTTCCTTAGGTACACAAGAGTTCCCTGTTCCATCTCTGATGTTTTTGCTCCTACCTACGTAATTGCTTTTTCTTGTTCCCTTTAGGTTGTTGTGGTTACTCATCTCTTCTGTCTCTTTCACTATATTGGTCTCTTCTGCAAGAGAGAAATTATTTTGCCTGGTCTGCTTCATCAATTTATTATTTTTAATAATACACAGACATTATTGTAGTACTTAGGAGCTACTACATATGGGACAGGTCCTTCCTGTTGTGTCGTGAACAGAACTGAAAAGGCAGCTCCAGACCAAATAACACATAACTGGGTCATCCAAAGAAAACCTCTGCGAATTTAAAATGACCATGGAATTGGCCTTGGCAACATTAAACAAATCCTGAAAGACTTAAGGAAAGCCTATGTATTGGGACCTGGAAACTCACAAATTGGAAATGATGTCTAAGTTTCAAATCTAGAAGACAGGCATGATGCTCATGCTCTCCACAGTAACTATCAACAGAGACATGAGGGAGACTAAATCTTTTACATTTACCAAAGATCACATCTAGCTTTGTGGAAGTTGATGGTTAGGTTCTGAAGTTCAAAAAGAAAGCAAACATTTTATTCTGGAGGGGAAAAAAAACAGGTTTGGAGCAACGGGTTTTGTTGCACACATAGGTTTTATGGATTTGTGCTTCCGGCTGAGGCTGCACAGTTTTAATGCAGAGAGAGGGGGAAAAAAAAAAAGTTTTCTTCCTGCAGTGTTAACAGCCAGCTGCACTTACTCTCAACACCTCCACAATCCATCATGACTAAATAAATCAGTGCTCTTCACCTCACCTTCTTTTCAAGTTAACCTCCAGTTTGTTTGGGGAAAAGATGCTTCTTTGGAGTGCACGTGCTCCACCCTCCAACTCTTTCCTTTGCAATCCCAGAATCATCCCACTTTCTGCCATCATTTTTCTCCCTCCAGCACAAAGGCAGTTCGAGGCAGGACTCGGCTGTCTGCTCTGCTCTCTTCACGCTTTACCCACCTTCAGCCCACCTTTCCATATAGTAGAAATACTCTTTTTTAAAAAATTTTCATTCTTCTTTTCCCCCCACCCCTCCTGTCTTTCTCACCTCTCTCCTGTCACCGCTTTCCCCACCTCTTCCCTGTCGGGGCGACCCCTCGACGAGGGGCTGAGGGAAGCCACCCGGCCCCCCGGCGGAGCCCCCCACCAGCCGCCTCACTGAGGGGTCCTGGGCCCACCCCACTGCCGGCCTCGCCTCGCCCCACGGAGCCGCTCTAGGCCCCTACCGCCATGGGGGCGGCTGGGACCGGATGGGCTGGACTCACCTGCCAGGAGGCACTTGGCAGCGAGCTTCACCATGGCCCCGGCCCGGGGGAAGGCGGCGGCGGGCCAGGAGGGCCGCGGCCAAGCGCGATGGCGGCGGCAGCCGCTGCCCTAGCAACAGCGCGGCCCTAGCAACCGAAAGTCCCGCCTCCTTCAGGAGGCCACAACCCGCCCAGCTCGGTTGGCTGAGAGTCCTGCTCATCAATAGTAACCCGGAGTTGTTATTGGTTCTCTTTGACTTTTCCCGCCCACCAGGCGTGCTGTCAGTCAAACCCCTCTGGGCTCTAAGGCGGTGGTACTGGGACAAAGGGACTAGTTTCTGCCCGGCAACTTAGTACGTCATCAAGAGCCGGTTTATTATTGGGTAGAAGACGGTAGACCGTACCACAGAGCGGAAATTAACCCACGAGGTACTTGGCAGAAAATAAGAAAGATACTAAAAACAACTATTTAATAGTGGCGCGGCAGCACCAGGGATGGAAAAGGTAAGCGAGAGTGAGGGAGAAAGGGACGCCTCCGTTTCTCCCCTACGATCCCACGAAATGGGATCTTCCTTGCACATGCGCCCTCATCCCTCGAAAGCCTTTCTGCGCATGCGCACTGTCGGCCCGTCTGCCCCCGGGGAGTTGGGTGACTATTTCACCCACCTCGCAGACATCTGACTTTTCTGCGCATGCGAGGGCAGATAACGGGAGAGCGCGTGTCGGGGCGCTCGAGCCAGGGCGTTAGTGGCGGGTGGCATGAGGAGGGGGCCAGGAGCACACCTGAGGGGAGGCCGTTCTGTGTCCTGACCCCTTCTGCGGGAGAGTCCCGATTTGGCTCACCGCCCCCTCGGAGCCGCAGTCGGAACTGCACCGGGCTTCGCTCCCCGCCGTGGCTGTTCGCGTTCGGTGCCGAACGTGCCGAGTTTCTCGGTACGGGTTGGGTCAATGCGTTCAAAACGGCCGGTATGAGGCCTGTGTGTCAAGGGTGGACGTTCGCATCAACCTGGGCCAACATTCGAACTGTTATTTTTTTCTCCCAGTCCATACTCGTAGAGTCTTGCAGAAATTTTTTGTGCCTTCAACTCCTGTTCTGCTGGAGATGGCTCTCTTGCTCGCCAATTTCTTGGCAGCTTTCTTCTTAGTATCTCAGAATTTTGTTCCTTTTCCCCACTCTTTCTTAATTTTGCAGTCTTTCACATGGCAGTAGGTTGGCTTCTGCAATAATAATAATTTCTTTTTTTACTTCTTTTTCAAATACTTTTACTAAGATCTCCCTTGACTACACTTGAACTATTTATGTGTCCTATTCTTAATCTTTAAATTGATCTTCTGTCTTTAAGCAGTGCAAGTCAAACTTGGTGGGTTTGGGTTAGAACTGGAAAAGCTGACTGAAGCTTACTTGTTTTTTCCCCTTATTCCAATCTGAAAGCTCTTACACTGTTAGAAAGCATGCCCTTAATACAAACAATACATTTTCCAGAGTATAAACCTTACTTGGTCACACTCTGGATGGTTTACTGTGGAGCATAGAATTTGCTTACTACGAAAGCAATAAGTAAGCTTGGGAAGAAGAGAATAATCAATAATGCATCTATCTTTGGGTTATAAGATTGGATGTTCCAAGATTAGGGTTGGTGGAAAATATGTTTTTTCTGAGTTTTATTTTAATCTCAAGGTAGTACATGCTTAGAAGACAGCTTTTTTTTTGTCTTTTCTGGTATGAATGACCCATTTTACATGTTTGGGACCATGTGACATATTTGCTAGATGTCTATCCAGGCAAGAAAGTAATATAAAAATAATAAGTACCTATAGCAAAAACAAAGCAGTCTTTTATATGCACGTAGAAAGCATTATTTCTGTGGTAAAAACATTAAAGGGACTTCTCTAGCCTGAGTGGGCAGAGACTTTAATTGTACGTGATGACTGTAGCGATGGAGTCACTGCAAGGAGTTCCTTTAAAAAGGAAAAGAAAATTTAATCCCAGGTCTCATTATTGCTTTCACTGTTTTCCATTCCTCAATCCTCCATCACATTAAAACAGGTGTGTGGTTATTGATGTTCTCCATCACTTATGTCTAAATGGCTTACCTTCTTTTTCATCTTTTCTGCTTTCCCCTCCATCCTCCAGGAAATTCACTTGTCTCTGTGTTGTTCCATTTTTGCAGTCTTTGCATTATCCTTTGTTGTCTATTTGTAATACTGTCCCAGTTTACTGACAGGTCTGTATGCGAAGGCTTTGAGGCTCCATTATGATGTACTTGAGATTTATTGATTGTGGCTGTAATGTAGTGGTATCCATCAGCATTTACTCAGGTCTCAAACGTCTCTACCACTTTACGCTGGAATCAGCGTAACAGAAGGCATAGATTATTTTGGAAGTGAGTTTTCATCGCTACTGAAAAATTCTGCTTGGAATCTGACTGTCTCCTTTCTGTTTGCTACTTTCCTGTTAGCACCATGGTCCTTTATCCCATTCCCTCATTTCCTGCTTAACTCCACATGCAGTCTCACATAGAGCTTTTAACGGACTTGTGTACTTTCTATTTTGGCTGCTTCCCCACCCCCCCCAGTCTCAATTTTTGCCTCTGCCTGACTTCTCACAGGTAAAAGTTGTTCCCTTACTGGCGTGGACAGTGATGGATTAAGGATGGTATTACTTATCTACACAGAATCGCAGTCTGCTGTTAGCAGTCCGCAGGGGTTGCTACTGAATAAATTGGAATACTGGTAGCTGTGCGCACTGAAGCTTCTCTCATCTTGAATATGTGAGAGAGAGGGGAAGAGAAACCCTGTGGATTTAAAAAAAAAAACAAACACCCAACAACAACAGAGGATTATGTTCTTACCCTAGAGAAGTGTTTATTAGGTTAAATCCTGTATTTAGCAGCTAAGGAGAAATAAAGCGCTGTTTTTATTCACACATTTAATTTCTTCCTCAAATAAAGCAGGATTCTTATGAGTGGGAAGTGCCCCTTCTTTAATGTGAGCTGCGTAAGTTGCCCTGAGAGCCGCAGGATCCTGAAATTTGAAGTCACATTCCTTTAGGCAGTGGTCACAAAACAGCAGATAAACTGCATGTGTGTCTATGTGTGGTTTGCATTTCGTCGGGCTACATAAGGCAGCGATGGTGGAAAGGCAGCTCCAGTAGGAATGACAAGGAATTTCAGAGGCAAGGTAAGGCTTTACGATGGGGATTAAACTGAGGGCATGCAGTCTTTTAGATTGATGCATGACTTGCCTTTCAGATTCTGTCAGGCACTGCGCGGGTCACTTCATTGTCCCCTTCACAATGTATACCTGTTAAAAAGTGATTTTTGTGAGGGAGAATTCACTAATATTCCTAGCACTTGTTTTTATAGTCATTCATGTGTAGATGCAAGCTTTCTGGATATGCTCTGTGTTGAGCGGGTTACAACCTGTAACTTGAACGTGCAGCCTAATAACAGCTACTGAAGAAGTAATGTAACTTTCTTTGGAGCAAGCAATGCTTCTCAGGAGGGCATTAATGTTGAGGAAAGGAATTAGTGGATCTTTCTGTAAGAAATCCCTTAAGGCTTTTCAGCAGTTCTTTTTTAAATCCTGTGTTACTAAAAGGAAATGGTGTGACAAGACAACATCAGAAATATCTTGCAAAGGGATGGATATTCAGAGTTCATGCAGCTTCTTTTAAAATCTGTTCAGAGTCTTACAGAATTGACTATGAGCATTTACTGATATGTCTGGAGAGCTTTGAAAAACCACAAGAACGGATGTGTAAATTTTATTGTAGATTTCCGTTCTTTACACTTTCCCCAAGTAGAAGAATAAATAGAGAATTCATCTATTTTGAGGGCTATTTCATTTGGCATCCCCCAAAACTGCATTTTGTTTCTCTTCAGAATGGAGCTATTAGCATAAAAGTAGGAATTTGGATGCTTTCTGTATCACTGTTGATAATGGCATTACAGTTCTAGGTCTTCAGATTTTACTCTTTTGTGGTAGGGACTGAGACACGGATATGAAGGCTTTTTGGCTGAGGCTTGGTGCACTGAAATGTGTGATGATTATGAAATGGTTGAATCAGCCAAAGGATTTGTTGGCAGTTGCAACAGCGCTGCTGACTGATCTGGCATTTCTGTCATTTGTTTTTCTGACCTACTACGTTGGGAAAGTTAGAAATGAATGGCGGTTGTGGCATCAATGAAAACTGGTAAATTGTTGTATGTAGGGTATGTACCTCTACAAGACTGTAAACTTGATTCAAGTATGCGAATTCTAACTGGTGTAAGAGGCCCTCTCTTCTGATGAATATGGAATGAGGGTCAGATTGCTCAAGGATGCATTCAGATCCACAAGAATAAAGATAAGGAGAATTTTGGAAGCATAAAATTAGCACAGCCACATGATTCTTATTCCTCTTTATATTAATGCAGTAATAAGCACTTGATAATTTGCCATTGCCTATGTATTTTAGTGTCTTGCTAGTGATATTTCTTTTTAAACTGCATTGCAATGTGAAAGTACAGGAAGTAGAGTTTGTTAACAATTAAAATGTTAGCCTTACAAAAGTCCTTCCAGGCAGCATTTGGCTTTTCAGCAAGCTGTGTACCTTCCCTCCAGTTGTCAGCAGTTAAGCATTTGACCTCTTGTCCTGTGCCTCTTCTGACCTGTGTGGAAGCTCTTGTGGCAAAGCGAGAATTAATAGAGAATTACCATGTTCTTACCTCCTGAGGGTCTAAATATCCATTTGTTAATGCCAGTGTTGTACTCCATGTAACCCCAGTGAAACCAACTGTATTTTTGTACATAAACCATTGTTCAGACCAGCATCTTCTAGAATTCTGCGTATCTGGAAACCTTCCAGCTTGAATCTTTGTTTGTTCTTGCGCAGGGAAGCT
The DNA here is from genome assembly GCA_013400375.1 of Thinocorus orbignyianus. Classification (NCBI taxonomy): domain Eukaryota; kingdom Metazoa; phylum Chordata; class Aves; order Ciconiiformes; family Thinocoridae; genus Thinocorus; species Thinocorus orbignyianus. The sequence goes on from VXBW01005540.1 coordinate 1,458,288, forward strand.
AGGAAAATTGGAGTCACAACTCAGTGTCAGGTTGCACTGAAAAATGAGGAAGCCAGGAGAAGTGCTGGGAACAAAACCTTAATCTTTGTTCAGTTTTTAAGAATATACCCCAAAGCATTAGATGTGGATAGTTGATCATGGATCTGGAACTTCATACAGGAAGTCTTAATGCTGTATAGATTCTGCTTGGGGGAGTGTCTGTGACAGACTGAGGACTTGCTGTAGCCTTGTGCGTGGCTTGAACCTCTCTCAGCTGTGAGGATGCTATTGTTGGAGAAATCATTGCCATCCTCTTTTGCAGAGATGTGCACAGGGTGTTTGGATTCTGGTAAGTGAACGTTCAGTATGCTCCTGCATGATGGGGAAGGGGTTAATCTGTTGAATACAGAATGTATGACATTTTAAATGAGCTACCCATAATTCCAGCATGCCAGTCATTATGTGGTGGTGATGATGATGATTACATCAGCTGGGTATCTTTTTTTGGATCTCTGACTGCTGTCTGCTTAGAAAGCTGCTGCTAGGTTTACACTAATGTTATATCTGAAGTTAAAGACTGTGAGACAGACTACATTCAAGTAATGAGATTTATTTAAAAATAAACGGTTATGTTTTGATTTATATTCTGATTTTGGTTTTAGGCTTTGAATGTTCAAGGTTTTCTCTGCAGGCGTGACAGCTAGAATCTTTCTCTCCTTGCTGAAAACTGATAGTCAGCCATGTGACTCCAGGATGTGGATCTTTAATGGAGGAAGGAGGAGAGAAATATTTGACCCCTAATTAAATTTTCAAGAATTTACAATACTCTGTTTTCTATAATCTCCACTTTTCTAACAGGTTATTTCTTAGGCACAAACTTTTCCACCTTATCCATGCCCTTTCTTTCCAAGGTCAATTTATTATAATGTATCTATATAATAATAAAACCTTTTCTACTCTAAGCTTTTCAAATCCTCCCTCTAATCATCTCCAATCCTTCCTGCTCTGGATTTCCTTTTCCCCAAGTCTCAGACCCTGAATTTCTGTGTTATTCACCCTGTGGCCCCTGTCTCAGAGCTCGCTCCCCATGTATTGTTGCTCTGTCCTTCAAAAGCAAGGCTCCCCTTCCTGTGTTCCCAGTAGCTGTTCACACCAGTGACTTCCTTCCCATTTTTGCTGAGTTTTGCTGGTTAAAGTCTTTGTGGCTTTCTTCCTACAGATTTAGAGCCTTGGTTCCTATTTCTGATGAAGCCTGAACACCTAGGTTACACAGCAAACTGATAAAAATTCTGAATGAGAAGGATCCTGAGCTGGTAAAAGTAGGATTACACAGAGAAAAGATTACATGAGAGCCCTTCATTGTTATGTGTTCTGTGTTTTGTATTCAATAGACTAGATGAAATTTCAGGTTAATTTTGACCTATCAAGCATTCAGTGAGAAATAATTTAAGTTCTATTGTATCAGTTATCTTCCTTTGGAGCATTCAAAATGAAGATACATTTTAACACTAGGATCCTCAACAGGCCAGAAAAAAACAAGATGTAGACTCATAAAATCTATGGGCAAATGTCTCTTAAGACTCCTCCGCTTTGCTAAGAAAGCTATCACGTGTGAACAAGAAAGTTAATACATGCAGGGAGGAAGAGAAAAACACTGGCTCTAGTAATGGAGATTGTTACAGAACATAATTGAACACTGACTGCAGCAAAGCTAAAAGGAGACTTGCATTACAATGACATAAAATCTTTATTTTTTCCCCTAACCTCTGATTTCAGCTGTCTGACTAAGAGCAGGTGCTGGGCAATAGCTCAATTTCAACAACCCATTGCAGCTGAAAGAGTAGATGCAATTGTGCTGTTTCCAGCAAAATTGGAAATTACTTTAAGGGGGAGGGGGAATGCAAATGTTTTAAGACAGAAAAATCTTCATTCATCTGCAGAAGGAAGCATAAAATTAGCACAGCCACATAATTCTCATTCCTCTTTATATTAAAGCAATAATAAGCACTTGGTAATTTGCTATTACCTATATATTTTAGCATCTTTCCAGTGATACGTTTTTTTAAACAGCATTGCATTGTGAAAATACAGAAAGTAGAGTTTGTTGACATTTAGAATATTAGAATTTAAAAAATCCTTTCAGGCAACGTTTCCAAAATGTGAAAATGTTTCTGAAGCATTTGGCTTTTCAGCAACCCATGGACCTCCCCTTCAGTTATCAGCAGTTAAGCATTTGACCTCTTGTCCTGTGCCTCTTCTGACCTGTGTGGAAGCTCTTGTGGCAAAGTGGGAATTATCAGAGTTACTGTGTTCTTACCCCTTGAAGGCCTAAGTATCCCTTTTTTAATGCTAGCTTGTACCACAGTAACACCAGTGAAACCAACCGTATTTTTGTACATAAACTGTTAATTGCTCAGACCAGCATCTCCTAGAATTAAAAACCGTTGTTGCAGTAGAGTGTGTCATTCTGAGTCAGGCACTGACAAGAACCTTTCATTTAGATTTTCCTAAGTGGAAAACTGAATGAGTTTATGAAAAAAATGTCTTTTCTAGCTGCATGTTCCATAGGCTTATTAAGTGCCCTCAAGCATTTTTATTTGGATCTTCTGATCCATTTATTGTTGTAGCTTATGCAGTCCCTTCTATCTTTCTGGTGGCTAGAGAAGGAACTCTAATACTTGTAATATATTAACTTCTGTCTTGAGAACTGTTTCAACCTTTGTTAAGCTTTGTTACTTCATTCACCAGAAGAGAGCACTAATCAGAAATGTACTTCCTTCCTTGTGAAGTAATTATCCCACATCAGGAGTTCCTACCATCTGGGAAATTTTTGATGATTGATCTCTCATGCACACAGCTAACCCCCTTTAGGCACATTTACCTCCCCCCTCACTTGTTTTGGAGAAAAGTTGTTTCAAATGTTAGAGCTCTGGAGAGTTTAGGGATTTCTAAAGGGTTTGTCTCTTTGGAACAGAGAATCTGCTAAAATACTCACTCAGAATGAAAGTGCAGCAGTTCAAGTGTGTGTTAACGATCAGAGAGACCAAGATCTAGCAGAGGTATTTTAATCACTGCCTGTGCTCTTGTATTGGTGTTACCCATGGTGCCTGCATGGTGTTAGAACAAGAACGTCAGCACATGCTTTGACCATGGTTGAATTATGGTGTGTTAATGCATACCATATAATTTCTCTTTCATTTTCAATTGATTTATAAATGAAATAAAGAAAGTGTTCTCTGTCTGCTGACCACTTAAATCTCAATCTGGGATTTTAGGGTCAAATGAAGTCCTTTTGTGCTTTGTACTTATTAATAAAATTTTTATGGGCTGATTTATGTCTTCAATTAACCTTGTATAAATTCATAATATTTAATGATATTTTGTTGAGGCTGAAGTTGTTGCAAATAGTGTGCAATGCCACAGTTTTTAATTCCATAACAATATTAACTGTGTTTTGGACAGAACATCGTTAATGTTTAGATACTGTAGCACAGAGACTTTGATAAAACTGTGTGTGTGTTGCCAGAAAGGAGAACCTGAACTGCTTTTCTGATCTTTGAAAGTATTCAGAAACTAGGGAAAAGTGTCCTTACTTGCCCCCAAAAGATGCAAAATCAGAAAAGGCGAAAGCAGCAAACAAGCAAGTTTTGCTGTGATGAAGTGAACAAAGAGTGGAAGCAATCATAGGATATTAGGCAGTGATGAGCTCAGGACTGGTGGATAGGCTGTAAATATAAATCCTAGCTCAGCTTCTGCAAAGTGAACAGGTGTTATGGCCTCCAGTCCATTGATTCCCAAAATAAGACATGTGGAAAATTGCTGATCCATGAAACTCCATTAAAAGCTTGGCAGGACCCTTAAAGCATAAACAATTATGGATTTGTTGGTTAAGAATTTGGTAATGGTAAATGGTAGTCTGAAAAAATTTAAGAGTTGGTGATGGTCTGCTGGTACAAACCCTTTTTGTTAAACACTAATGCTTTTTGTTAGAAAATTATGGTTTGTCTGTAACTGCAGGATTCAGCTCTTCTTCCTTTTGAGTTGTAGCTGAGCCTGAGCTGTATTTCTTTCCTAGCAATATATAATACCAATGTGAACAAGTTGTGTCTTTTTTGTGTGTGTATAAATACAATTTACATATTTTATGTCATCCAGTTCTGTCTCATTACAAACCATTGGCTGTGAATCTAAGGAGGAGATGTGTACTGATTATGTGAAATTTTGTCTTCAATGTGACGGCGGGAGTTGGCTTTTTTTTATAACTTCTACGATATTACAACAAGCAAGAAAATTATGCAACACTTACTGTTCAGGACAAAGAAGAATATACAAATTAAGAAATTTAAGGTAAATGTTTCATGGAGAAACATAATTTTGCACCTCTCCTTATGCATGTGAAAATTAAAACATCTTTCTTACTGAAACAGTATATTGTAGAGTAATGGGGATTTTTTTTATTGATCTAGCATACTGTAATCCACACTCTGCTGAAAGTCTGATTAAATTTGTAGTAGATTCTGGTTTCTTCAATCATTACAGTATTTTCTGTGACAGTCTTAAAGACATTAAAATGAGAGTGATATGAAAATTACTAACTTCATATATTGCATCTATAATTCTTGATTTTATATTTTATTGTAACTTAAAACTTTGCATTTGTTTGCTACATTTTGAGCCACAACTACATAACTTGCATCTAAAAGGAAAATTCTGGGAATTTTTGTTAATTGGAAATGGAACAATTCAAGATATGGGGATTTGGAAGGAATTTGGGTGGGAAAAGTAAGACTCTAAGATAAACACTGAAGAGCCAGCAGTGGAAAAAAGAAGTAATAATTGGATGATGGTTGATAAAACAGTAAATTTATGTTTAGGCAGATATTTGTTTATATTACACCTGTTTGAATTATTTTTTTTTATTTTATTTTATTTTTACTATTGAAATTTGAACTTTGAATTCAAAACACAGTTAGGAAAAAAAGTATTTTAAAACAGATTTTATGAGAATTCTGATTACGTAGGTTCTGAGCATACCAGTTGCATATTTGGATAAACTGACAAAATGCATGTTTACAACATCAGGTACTATCACCATGAGAAGTAAATACGGTATTTTTGAGGTTTCTCCACCCATTGTAAGTAGCATCCGTATTGTAAGTTTTTTCAGTTTGAAAGCCAAAGGATATTTCTTTTCATCTTATCCATTACTATATAGCTGAAAAATTTCAGGCCAAATTAGGCACTCGGTGTTGCTTGTTCGGGAGTGATTGAGGATATAATGTGATGAAAGGCTGATACAGAAAACATTAGGGTCCACAGACTTCTATGCCAGTAAAATATTCCCATTAATGTTGCTGTAACTTACTTTGTTTCACATACTGTGCTATAAATAAATTTTTAGACTCCTTAATGGCTGTGTTTTACTGTGCTATTTTTTGTTGAAGACCTGCCTAAAATTTCAGCTTTCATGCCATCAGGTGAAGCATTAAAATATAAATCCTTGAAGGTTCAAAGAACAGAAAGAGACTGTAAAGAGCTTTGTTTACGTAGCGATTTTTACTCTGATTCCATGGATCTCCATTCATGATACCTCAATACTCGGTTGCTAATGTTTTTTCTGTAACTCTGTGTACTCTTGTAATTACGTTTTATTGCCACTTGAGGTCAGCAGCTGCCGAGGAAAAGTAAATAAACCGTCTTGCTTCGTTGCGATCTGTTTTCATTTGCTTTATTTAGAATATTTAAAAATCAATACATTATTCAGACCCGTATATACATTGTGCAAAAGCAGAGGATATCTTTTGAACGCACAGCAGCTTCAGCAAAAAATCTTCCTTGCAAGTTACTACCGAGTGAGAATCTAGAATGGCTTTAGGGAGTGTTTATTGACTTCCCGAGTAGCGTTGGGTGACCGCTGTGGCAGACAATGGTATTTTGTACAATGTGGTAGGAAAGAGTTTCAACCTTGTCTTTTTGTTTATACTGATTAGGGATAATAAATCTGAATGGAATAAGGTATTATTGCTGCAGAGAATGGCTTGGAATCCAGAAATGGCAAATACCCTTCCTTTTTATTGCAGTAGTAATCAGTGTTCTGTCAAAATGTGGGGAAGATGCTGCCTAGAAGTCCTTATTCCCCATTCCTCCTCCCCACTTTAATCTTTGCTTAAAAAACAAGAACAAAAATGGGGAGGGTATGGGGAGAAGATTAAAAAGCACGAGCTTAGTGCCAAAGTTACTGAGCAGGATTTGGGAAAGAAGTGTTTAGTTCTTAGCTCTGTCATCGGCTTACTCTTGTCTAGTCATTTCCTTTGCTTGAGTCTCAGTTTCCTGTGTGTAAGTCAAAGAAAGATTCTCATTTCTCTGGTAAAGTTTTAGAAGAACTGTTTTGTGATGGGATCTTTTGCCACACAGTTTTACCAGTGGGAGTGTCAACAGTAGCATCGCACCTAAATCTTAGTGTCCCCTTTTGTGAAATTCATACTGTTGTTCCTTGTGAGTACTCTGTTCTTTCTGTCCTAGATAGTTGTGTAACATTGCTGGTAAACATACCCTGTTTTAAAAAAGTGACCGCTTTTTAACAGTCTACGAAGTTGTCCCCATGCATGATTGGCACCAACTGATATTCCTGTCAAACCTATTATCCAAAAATCCCCCTGCACCAAGAAAATTTAACAAATTATACAGACAAGTATCAATTTACTGATCACCAAAATGCAGCAGGGGAGATGTAAGTTAAACATTAGGAACTACTTTTTTAGCTATAACGCTGATTAAGTCGAAAGAACAAACTGCCAAATGAAGTTGGGTAATTGCCATCACTAGAGATTTTCCAGGCTATGAGTATGCATCCATTTAGCAGGGATAGCTTAAAAATAATGCAGTCGGTTTTGCCACAGTTCAGAACTTGGACTGAATGACTCATTATATGCAAGTTTTATCTCAAATAATTTTTTTAAATTTCTTCCCGCTTTACCCTAGCAAAGGATAAAGCAGCAGGGATGTCAGCAAAAAAAGAGTAAATTTTCTCTCAGCGTGTGCCAAGCCTACATGACATAAGAAACAAGTTATAGTGAGAGAGAATAAAGCCCAGATTGATGTGACCTTTATTATTTTAACAGTGTCTTTCAGCACGATTACAGAGTTGCAGGATTGCAGAGAACAGAGCTGGAGTATAAAATAACATAAATAAATAGAAGAGGAGCCAAAGCAGTCAGCAGGAGGTGGTTGGAATTGGGCAGTGAAGGATGGGTGAAGGGTTTGCATTGGTCAAAGCCTTTATGATTCAGCCACCAGAGTTGCAAATTCTGGAGAAGGGAAAATTAAAAAAAAAAAAAAAATTAAAAAAAAGAAAGTATAAAGAAGGAGGAAGCATATTACAATGATTACAGAGTCACCGGTGTAGCAGAAACATCACAATAGCACAAGAACAAAGAAATCCAAGTTAATTAAAGGGAAAGTATGACTTGGGAAATCTTACAGTGAAATGAAAGAATTTTTTGAGGGTAAGGGAGATATGTTATACGTGCCAGGCTGTCAAGACTGTGCGCCGCTATTAATCTGAAGAACTTGATTAGTTCCCTGTTATTCCTTTGTAAATCTCAATGGGATGAAGGCAAGAACGAGAAATTTAATTTTACAGTGAGATAAATTTCCTTTATATCAGAGTTTGGCAAAGAGACTTATTAATGAGTCTTTCAGAGTATTCGTGTCCCTGTATTATAAATATATTACATTTAAACTCAATTTTGTAATGGCAAATTGACTGAAAATGACAGATTACATAAACAGAAGGCTGACACAAACCTGCGTAGCGATCTCGACTGCGTTGGCGATAACGAGAAAAACGCCTGTGATCTCAGAGGGCCGAGATTTTACCCTGTGGCTTTTATTAATGTTACACCCATAATATTTACATAAATATATCTAACTGCAGTTTGGGGTTGCTTTATGCTTTGGTATATATAATGCCTTTCAGCAGGGTAATAAAGCATGGAAAAGGCACATTTGTATCCCAGCGAATGGCTGCCTGGCATCCTGAACTCTGAATACTGTATTACCCAAGGAGGTTATAATTCCTAACTCCATCTAACCTTGGAGCAGTTACACTTGAGAATACCTTGCACAGTTGTGTGTGCCTCCGAGCGTTAAAAATGACAGGCTGGAGGGAATCCCAAGAAGGGCAACAAAGATGATAAAGGGATTAGAGGGTGTACAGAGAGAGTGGTTTATGGGTTTAACATAATCAGCTGAGAGGGAAATGACAAATAGGGGAGGCAGTCATCTGGAAAGGCTGAAGGGAAAATTATTGAAGTTGGCCATAATGAAGAGTTATGTCTTGCAACTAAAAAAGACAGAAGATGAAAATTAGGCATTTTAAAGAACATTCTAATGTTCGGTTGAAAAATGCTAAACTCTTAACAAGTGAGATCTTTACCGACTGGTGTGTACAAACAGACAGCACTTTTGGTGATGCGTCCAAAAAACATGTTGCCAAACAAACCAGACTGAGAAATAAAAGTGACAGAGGGTTTAAATTAAATCCAAATTTATCCATCATTTTGAAAGATGTAAATCCAAATTAGGATTAGTGATGCAGATTACTTAACACAAAATGTGTATAAATCCTGTATATGGTGGGTACATAGATTGAAAGTGTTGCAAACTGAATTTAAGAGATAGCATGAAATACTTGTGATAGAAACCCAGAGTGTTCTGGGGAAAAAAAAATTAAAAAGGCTATGATTATTAAATCACTCTGTGAATAAATCCTGCAGAAAGAAACATGAACTGCAATGGATGAAACCTTTCCAAAAGGGAAAACTTACTATGCATATTCTATTAGAACAAGTTGTCATACTTGCTAGAGCTAAATTAAATCCTTTTAATAATAATTTGTATCTATGGAATATGTTTTGAAAAGGTTATTCAGACTTGCAGCCAAATATTTTCTATAATACATTATGATAGTGATATTATCACTTAATGGCAATATATTTCCTGGGTACTTTCTGATAGCCAGCAAACCATAAAATACTCCTTCATGAATAACTGCTAAGAGCTTAATACTTTTTTCCAGGATTTTCCGTAGACTTTAAATACTTCAAAGATGTTCCAGTTGAAATACCATGTAAACTAGTTCACTATTTATTTTCCTATGAAGGTTAGCCCAACTGCCAGTGGCTTCTGGGGGCATTGTTACGAAGTGTATTCATGTATGCAAGACTTCTGAGATAAGGCACTGTATATTAGCCCCTGCCTGCTGGTAATTCTTGTAAATATTTATTGCCTCTGACTGGCCTGTTGGTGAGAGAATCCTTGTGATGGACTGCATCCTCTTTCCCAGTTGTAATTCTCCTTCCAAACAAAATTATATCTTTCTTTACACAAATAATAGTTTTAAATTACAAGGATTTAGATTATTTTGTCATGTAAAACAATTTGCTAGTTACCTCGTGTCAGAGCTCTGACTTGAAAGGATTGTTTCCCTGTGTTCAGTACAGTTCCATAGTTTATAGCAACCTAATGCATACCCTGTAGTATTTTGCTGAAATGACAGATATCATTGCAGAGGGTATGTTGGAGGCTAATGATTTCTCTCATCAGATTGTGTTTTTTACATTATCCGTACAATAGCAAATCTGTTTAGGAAACTCCGTAAGTAATGACTTACACTAATTTATTTTAGAAGATACAAGAGCGCAGAGAGGGATAGGAAAAGAAGGACTTCCAAAAGATTTTTCTTTTTCTCTTGACTTTCACATGTGACAAGGTCACGACTTATCAGTTGTAATTCTGAATGCTTGATGCCTCATTTTCCAATGTTAAAAGAAAGTAAATGAAATATTTTAAAATATCTGCAGAAGTTGAGCTGTATCAAGGAAAATATTTTGGCTTTCTGGGATAAAAATTTGGATTTGTTCTGTCCACATGAACTTTAATTTCTCTTCGTACTTTCTCAAGTCTATTAATATCAAGACACTGAAAGTCATGGTGTGCACGTCCAGCACTAATACAGAAAACGTAGTTAAAAAAACATTATGAGCAGAAATCTTCATTTCTTTTCTCCTCTTTCTTATAATTGTTCTCCTGAAGCTAGCAGAGCTGCTTCCAATCCAATCTGGAAGCTAATATTTGTAGTTTCATTAGGTAACCTGGCCTTGGCCCGCAATTTTTTTCGTCATCTTCTGTTCACATTCGCGGAAGATGGAGGGGGCTCGGCATCACAGATGATGATCATGTCTTGCAGGCTTGCATGAACAGGCTGCAACTTTTCAAATGTTCGAAAGTGGCAGATCAGCCACTAATTACAAATCTTGACAGGGCAAGAGGTAAGCTAGCAGAACTGTTTCAGAACTGAACAGTCTTGCAGGAATGAGAAGAGGTTTAAAGCAGGAGACCTAAGAGAAAACTTGTAATGTGAGGCCTCTAACTGGAAGAAGGCTGATTAGGTTGGGATTAATGATTGGGATGACATATCTGAGAAAGATGACTCTGTGGTGTTAAAAGTCCACGAAGATCAGCTCCTACCACTGCTATGGGCTCCTGAGGGACAGCATTCAAGGGCCACCTAATGAATTACCATTAACCCCTGTGAAAGGCTGCATGTTTGTGATATACAAAGCTGATGTTTGAAACAAAAAAATGAGACCTGACAATTCAGTTACAGGCAAACAAACAATGCTGTATTGCTGTTTGCAACAGAAATACAGCATTCCAATACTGAATATGAATGTGATGTACAATCCTGACTTTACATTTTATTTACATAGGTAATTATAATCTGGAATTGGATTTGTTAAGCAAAGGAAAAGCTGGAAAGTATCTGTCATCCTCATCCTTTCGTCACAGTCCCAGCTGTTAACTTTGCATGTATCTCAAACCTTTCCTGTGTAAGAATTTGCTGTTGGAGTCAAATTTAAGAAATGGAAAAGAAACAGTTAATGTTGTATAGTAGGGTTATAACCAGAAAAAGCAAAAGAAAAAGACCTTTCTTTCTCTTCTCATTATCATATATAAATTTAGAGTAATTCCAGTTCAAAGTTAAGGAAGGATAAAAGTTACAGTAGAAAGAGAAAAGGTGTTTCATATTGCTTCGTTACAATGTACTGGCTTTCAGGCATTGCTTCAATTAACAAACAAGCAAAAATGTTACAGTCATATCATAAATAAAAAAGTTAATGCTGTATCCTCTTGTATAAGCCAAAAATAATTCTGCAATATGGTTCTTTTATTCCAATTGATACTTCTTTGGTTTTGCAGCCTTCCAGGAATAACTGAAAATGTATCTAATGTGAGGTTGGTGGATCAGCTGTTAGATTACTTACCTGAGTCAAGTTTTCTTCTGAAAATCTTGCCCACTGATTTTAGTACCACTGCCACTAACGTTAATGGGAACAAGGAGGACCCATATAAAAAAGCATACGAAATGTCACATAATGGCACACTCCTTGGGTTCGGTAGTGCTGCTAAAGTTTAGCAGGAACTTCCCCTAAATGCTTCACAGTTGCTCTTCTTCAACTGTAGTATAATCATGATCTGAGAAAGTAAGAGGCTTTAGTCTAGAGACAGAACCACAGACACTGACAGCCAACGTACTATGGACTGGCAGTTTTGATGGTATATTATCTAATACATCAGTGGGTGATTTTGTACATCACTTTTTCAGCTTCTAAACTGAGGAACTGTATCACTTAACCTTATTTTCCTTTTTATTCCTTTTTTAGTTTCTTTTTAGTTGGAGGCAACATTTTTTACGCAGAGAGATGTGAGGGGTTTTTAGATGACTTTTTTTAGATTTCACCCTATCATGTGGCGAAAACTTAGCAATTGCCTCCTGTCTAGATGATTTAGTGCTCTGACCACAAACCTCTTGCTACTATCTCTGCCAAATAGGAAATATTTAATTCAGAAATACATCTCTTCTTGTCTGTTCCAGTGTGTCTCAGGGATACAGAAGAAAGAGGAAAAAGGAGAAAATATGTATGTGGGCTAATTTGATTCATCCCAGGGAAGAACAGAAAACAGCAGTAGTTTTTTAAGCAATGCTGTGAGAGGAGAAACTGTTCTTTTCTTGTAATTCTTTCGTTTAGTAAAAGGGAGTGACAAGCTTTCTTAGCTGTGGAGACCCACGTAAACGCTAGCAAAAGCTGGGTAGATGGTTATAGTATAGCAATTCCTTAGCAGACCGACTGTGAATCTTAAGAGCATTGCTTTGCTAAGTCATGCATTACTCTCCTATTTACTAATCATCAAGCAGAAATGCTGGTGCTCAGCTTTTTTCTTTCTCTTCTCTAAGTTTTATAGTCAAGGCCAGGTCTTTGAACTGTCGGTGTCCTGATCCTCACTCCACTGAAATCAACAGAAAACCTAAACTAGTTGGAGTTGAAGGGGCAGTCAGTCCTGCTTTGTAGCCTGCCGTAACTACATCACGGATTCTGTAAACTCCTGCCCCCTCTAGTGTCAGAACTTGGCTCCTGTTTCCCTCAAAGCCTGCAAGCAAGGTATGGTAAACGTTGCAGGACTTGGCATTTCGTTAAATCCAAATTGTGCCCTTCAGAAGGTCACAGCTCCCAGTGGTTCCTAGATTTCCTCACTTCTCGTAAGTAAGAGTAATACTGGATTGTTACTATCAAACTCTACTCCTCTAATCACATACCATCAGCGCCAATTTTACCATCACCGTCCTTATCTCCAGCAGCCAGAAGAGCCTTCGTCTCTTTGTCTGATAGGTCTCTTCCATCTGGGGTAAAGCCCTTCAGTACAAACCTAAAGAGGAGGCATGGGAAAAGGGAAAGTTGTTTGTTTGTTTGTTTTTTTCCAGAACAGTTTGACTTTATATGTACTTGTACTCCTGATTTGATACATGAGTTGGAACCCAGGGCTGTATTTTCTGTTACTGATGTTCTTTAACTTTCAGGAGGAGCTCTTTACTTTGAAACTGCACTGAGTGAAGGACTATCAGTAAGGTATTGATCACTCATTTGTTTCAGGGTTTTGCAATAAAAGCTACCGCTAACTGCCTCCACTTTAGACCATATAACCAGCAAACTGATTATTGCACACAAATACTAGTCAAGAAATTGAATAGCATACTATTATCCAAAGTCTTGTAAGAAAGAAAACAGGAAATTTTACTCTTAAGGTGAGGTTATTTGAAAAAGGACTTATCTTTACTTACTTTAACTCTTCCTCTTCAATGAAGCCGCTCCGATCTTTATCAAGAATATGGAAAACCTTCTTCACATCTTCTGGGCTCTTCTTTTTCAATCCCACCATCTCGAAAAACTTCTTGTAGTTGAAAGATTCAGCTGCTGCAAGAGATGAAAAGCCAGAAAACTGCTTAGAAAAATCATTGAAACATACACCTACACAGACCCACGGGTTTCTTCTGAATTGTTGTGTGTCCTACCCTGAGAGGCACCATCTAACCCAGCCACGGTAGGAGCTAGATGTACATACTGTAACTTTCTGTGCTTCACAGAGATCAAGTGAAATAAAGGAAGAGGGAGAGAGGCAGTGTCCCTGTTTTGCAGATGAAGAGCTGAAATACAGAGGGATGGAGACTTGCCCAAGGTCACTGAGGAAGTCTGTAATAGAGTTGGGAGCTGAAGTCTAACCTGCTTGGTCTCATTTCAATGCCTTAAACTCGTGGGGTTTTTTCTGCTAAATTTTACGCTGAAAGGGTCATCTGGGAGCTTGTGACTATTAGATCACTCTCACTTTTTGACATTTCCGTACCTGGGAAAAAAAAACAACCTGCTCTTACTCAACTACGGAGCCTAGCACTGACGGAGAAGTGTTTGGGAGCACATGGGTATTACAGTTCTGTTCCGTTTTTTTTTTTTCCTTTTCTTTTTTTTTTTTTTTCTTTTCTTTTTCCTGAAGACTTACTGCAAATCAGTGTTGCGTTTCGACAGCTGAAGGTATGTGCAAGCATTGTTTGTAAGCTCAGGCGCTGCAAGGGAGCGCCCTGCTGTGTGCTGCAAGACCTCGCCGGGGGGAGGGAAAAAAAAAAAAAAAAAAACAACAGAAAAGAAACAAACCCAGAGCCCTTGAAATCGGAGTTGAGATGGATGAGTTTACCTGCTTCACCTCTCCCGTCCTTTAGCCGCACCAGCTTTTGTCCCACCCATGTCGTTTAACGACCGTGGTGTGGGTGAGAAAGGTGTGTATCAGAAATCCAATACAGTGACCTCCAAAACGTGCTGTGGGCTTTTTTTTATTTTTTTTTTTTTTTTTTTTTTTTTTTTTTTTTTTTTTTTCTTTTNCCCTTTCCTTCCCGGTGCGCCCTTATTCCCGCCGCAGCTTTTCGTATTACGTAAAATTAAGGAGGCTCAGTCTTTCGGCATCTGTTTGACTGAGATCTGTCGTTAGTTGCTGCTAATTGCACCTACGCTGGGGCTTGGAGCAGACCCCAGAACAGTGGAAAGTAATGAGAAAGGCAGCTGCTGGAGGGAGCAAAGAGGTTTGTGGGTCCCTTCGACTCACCGGCTGCTGAGTTTATTCGGGCTCAGCGGGGTTTATGTGGGAAGGTCATCGCACAGAGCAGGGCAGAGGCTGCTCTTCTGGATGATGGAATCAGCCAGGTAGTTTTGGGGGTAAATATAACGTGTGCGTCCCGCAGCACCATTGCTGGCGTTTCCTTGGGAGCAACCTTAACTACCTGGGTCCCTGTAAGCACGAAGAGGGTTTGCTGTCAGTTCAGGGGTCGCGATGAATTAGAGGGGCAAGGAATGCCTGAAAGCCGGAGGAGTCTGAGAGGGAAGCGTGGACCCCTGCAGCCATTCGTCCTGCAGAAAGCCTCTGCGGTCGAGCGGTGCACCCGCTTGCTCTACTGTTGACTTCTGCTCCATCCCGAAAAGCAGAGCCCGCCCCGAGGGTTCCGCATAGGTAGTAAGAAAAGAGCGGTTTCTTATTTCCTTGAAACGAGAAACAGCAGCTCTGCGATACCTGAAATTGAATTTCGGGGGATGAGTGGGAAGCTGCCGGCATCCAAGGCTGACTTCCCTATCCCACATCAAGATATAATCCACCCCGGTTCGCCGAGGGTTTTGTTCCCTTTGAAAGTATCCCCTCGGTAGAAGCGAAGTCTGTCCGCAGTTACCGCTTGCCTTCCTTCAAAATAAATATTTCACCTCTGAAACGTGCAGAGCAACTTTGCTGAGGATGCAGCCCCGCACTTGATAAACCTGTCACGCTTTCACTGCACTTCTGAAAATACATCCTCATTTGATATTTTGTCTAGCCGAATCCTAAAATCTTTCTCCCCATCTTAAATAGATGCATCGCTATCCTTAGCTGAAGAGACGAAAGAGGGTAAAAGAAGAAAAGAAGAAAAAAAAAAAAAAGCACTCACCTGAAAAGGCTCCCACAGCCTTCTTGATATCCTCAGCGCTGAGCACGTCAGTCATAGCCATCCTGCAACTGTTTGAACAGGGAAGCAAGTGCGAAAAGATTAAAAAGTGCTTTTCTCATCATTTCTGCTCATATGACCAAAGCTGCAGTGCTGTGTGGGGATGGCACACCGGGAGAGGCTGGAGCCGTGCCAGCTATATAGCTCTGCCTGGAGAAGTGCCACGGGCTGTCGCTCTCCAGTTTGCAGAGCACCAAGTAGTCCACGGACGCGAGGGTTCGGCTCAAGAGAGGGGACAGGGGATGCCTCCTTTGCGGGGACCGGGGTGAGAGTGGGGGTGGGAGAGGAGAGAAGGCGAATGGGGGGATCGCTCCGTGGAAGGTTGGAGCCTGAGCCTTACTGGAGCAGAGCCAGAGTCTGTCGTGACACCGGCGGGAGAAAAGAGTTGTGCCAAGGTCAAGTTGTCGGGTGCGGTGGAAGAGCTAGTGGTGCAGAGCAGAGCCTTTTCCTTTAGTAAGTCAGGGCGAGCTTCACCAGTTATATTCAGTGATGAGTAAGGAACTGCAGCATATGCCAAGCTTCAAGCTGCTCTTGAGGTCGGGAAGCAAATGTAATGTAGCTTTTGAACATTTGCCTTATCGCTCAAACACTTTAAACATCTCCCCCTTCTCCCTTCCCCCTCCCCTCCGCACACATATTCCTTTTAGACCTCGTTTCTTTCGGGCCAGTCCATATTAAGCATCATCCTCGCTGAATTAATTATCACATCCCTGCGAATCCTACAGATCCCGTTTGTAATGCACAATATGCTGCAGAATCTTCCACGACATGAGATGGTGAAACGAGATGCTAGGTGACAACATGCTCGTGAGGAGCTCCTGTGCAGTGGTGGGCTTCTCAGGCGGGACCAGGCATTCCCGACATCGCCAAAAGAGAAAGATTTAGGAATTGTAATGTGTTTTCTAGGGTTGTTTTATTTTTTTTCCTCCAAGAAACTGTGCCCATATGGCAAATGGTCCAACTCGTTCTCAGAGCTTGGGTAGGAGCCATTAGGCTGAGAGAGCCAAGGTGAGGGCCCAGTAGTAGGGCAGATCTCTGCAGGAGCATTGGCATCTCTGCTCCAGGACAGACGGGGGATGGCAGAGCGGTGGCAGCGAGGTCCCCACGCTGCCACCAGCGGGTACAGCCCGGTCCTGCTGACGCAGTCGCACCCTTGTCCTGAGAGAGCGGCCTGGAAAAGGAGGCGGCTGCTGCAAAAACTCGGGTCGCTCCGTCAGTAATTCCTCACAGCTTTGGAAAGTACGAGCCCCCATCGCAGCCCAAATTCAGATATAACGGATGAGTCATTAGCATGTCACTGAGCGCAGAAGGACGGAGGAGGAGGTGACATTGGGGTCTCCCCTCTTTTTTTTCCCTTTTTTTTCCTCCTTTCTTTTTTAAACAGTGACTCTTCTTTGTGGGAGGGACTGTCGTTTTTCTCTCGCTGGAACTTCCCCCCTCCCCCCGCCACTATTTCCATGTATTTCCTGAGATTCAGGAGAGGCTTGTTTTTTTCCAAGGACAAACAAGGAGACGGATGGAGGAGCCGAGTTCTTCTCCCGAGGTGAACGCTCCTTCTGCCTGATGAACAGGGAAAAAACCCAGGAGCTGTAGGAGATAAGCCGCAGTCCCGCAGAAGGGCTCCGCGCACCTTCCCGCAAGGGTAGTTCTCGCTCAGCTGCCCCCCTTTTTCGGCACTGGGAGATGAAAGGGGGGTGCGCTGAAGCCAGTACCCGGGTTACTCGGGTCTCTTGCTTTAGCGGGGTCCGACTTGGAGAACGGAGTTGAAAAAGCCTAGCGTAGCGCAGGTTAAAACCCAACCGTTACCCTGTTTTACGCTTAGGTTAAACGTGGACCTGTCAATACACAGCTATTTACAAGAGAAAACAATGCCCGAGCTTCTGTAATTGACGTCCCTTTACTTTTCCTTCACTGGCAGAAGAAGGAAGAATCCCTCCTGGTCCCCAGGGTCCCCTGATGCGCCACGGCCTTCTGCTTCCCTGTTCAGCTCCCTTCGGCATCGGTGGCAGCCGGCAACGGAGCTGGGCCTCAGCCTCCGCCTTTTCTTTTGCTTTCTTACAACCTTTTGCCATCCCTTTGTTGAGGTTTCCTTGTCCTTGGAGCCAGAGAGCCTCCTTTTAGGTCCCTGCAAAAAGGAAGGCTCCCCACCACTGGCCAGGGAGAAGATGCTCTCCTTGCAGGTGACTCGTGTTTCGGTGTCAGCCCTGCTCTGCTGACAAGGCAGAGCCCATTTTGGAGGGCTGCCCTCGGCGGTAACTCAAGCCGGGAGCTGGCAGAAGCGATGCTCAGCCCTGCCTGCCCTGCTGGCAGACGCCCATCGGCTTAACGAGCCTCACGCCGAGCTGACCGGCCGGAGGCGCGGCCGCTCCCCTGCTGTCGGAGCCGCATTCCTCGCCCGCCCCCCCGGGGCAGGCGGCCCGGGCAGCTCCCGCCGCATCCTTCACGATGCGCGAAGCGCTCCTCTTTCCCTCGCCACGGGATCCCTCAGGCCTCATCGTGCTGTGGCGGCGAAAAGCGAGAGGTGCCAGAAAAACGAGATGGGGTGGAAGCCGTTCGTGGAGCGCAAATAACATTCCCTCCCCCCCTCCCCGGTTTTCCCCGGTCCCTGCTCGCAAGTCGGGAGGCACCACCTTCCACGGCCAGAAAAAAGCAGCGAGGTACAAGTTTACAAGGCGGACATCTGGGGATCTAACACAGAGGGGTGGCTTGAGGCCCGTCCCTAATCTCGGTGCTGCATCCGTTTTAAGGACAGCCTAGCAAACTTCTAGAAGCTTTCAACCACCGAGCTGTAGCCAAAACTGTTATGTTATTCTAATACAAGGCGTTTCACGAATTGGCAGTTTCACACTCGACCCTTCGCCTTTCTCTCATCATCTCTGCGAGATGAGTGACGCGTTTTTCTTTATTTCTGAGACTTTGCCAACTTCCCAGCCCGAACTATTTGCGAGATCCACACTGTGGATTTCAAAGTTGTCTGCACGGAAGCTCTGGTGTAGATCAACTCCCCCTTCCACCGGCACCAGAACGATGATATTCTTACTAAGCCAACCACCAAGTACACGAAGTAGAAATCAAACCGCCCTTCTCAAAAGCAAACAATCCAGGGAGAACTGCGTGAAAGGCAAGAAGCTCCCACGCCAAATGTTGAAGCAGAAAGCCGGGAGTCCTTTGAGCAGAAGGTGACATGTTTCCTTCACCTGCCTAATGACCACATCAAAGAGACCAGCTTCATCCAGTCGATCGTCTGTGCATAGAGAGATTTCACTTCTGCGATGTCTTTTGGTTTTAGCCTTTGGTTCACGACTGAGCAATTCTAGTAAATTTTGTTCCTCGAGTCCTTGCTCCTTCACTACCCCCTACCCCCTTCCCTTGTTTTGTTATTTCCATTTTCTCACTTTCTCCCCTCCTTTTCTCCTCGTTCCCTCTCAATGCGTTCACCCATTTCCTCCTCTTTCAATAGCCAGGTCTTCTCGTTTTCAGCCTTCTCTGCGGGGAGCCGTTCCTCTGTGTTTGGAAGATTTGCACCTCTGTCTCTGGGCTTTTGTTTGTAAGCAGAGGGATAGGGTCGCAGCGATGGAAGGTATCCTTATCTGATTTCCTTCGGGTGAAGGTTCTGTGTTCCTGCTGATCAGCCGAATCCACCTTTGCTGTGGAATTTTGAACATTTTCTTGCCACTTACCTTTTGGGTCTCTCCTAAGCACGCTTGAAAAGGGTGTTAGGTATGGAGGTGGTCGAAAAGAGGTGGAACTCCGGGTAGGAACCCCACTTATATAACCTGCCTTGCTCTTCCTATTTTTAGCAGGTGACACCCACTCCTCACTGGTATCAGATATTGAGGGGTTTTGGTGACGGTGTCACATTTATCTTTCCCTTAACTAATCAAGGACCACTATTAATAACCCTTGGCACTCACCTTCCCCTGGCTGTGAAAACCCATTACCTCTGCAAACCGACGGTCTGCTTGAAACTTTATTGTTAAGGGGGCAAATATATTAGGTGCTTCGTCTTCCATCAGATGGAGGTGGCGGCGACAGGAGGATGTGTCACGATGAATCAGGAGGTTCACTTCGAGAGCTGGGACCCTGTTCAGAAGGAAGGGAATAAGAAGACGCAGCCTTCTCATCAGAGGGAGGGAAAGCAAAGGCTTATGCTCAGATGTTTGTCCTTTTCTCTCTTTAGTCCTGGCAGATGCTACTTGGAGGAAAGGGCCCTAAATTGCCTCTCGCACCTAAAGTTGCAACATTCAGCTTTTTGAAAGAAGGCAAAAAGAATTTTTCCTGCAGGGAACAGCTCACAGGGGGCATCCAGAAACCCCCATTCTGGGCCGCAATGGGCAAGGTGCTGTGGAAGTCTAAAAAATGTACCAGCTGAACTTTCTTAGGAGAAGCAGAATGTTGTAAATGAAGAGACCCCATATACACAGTCATAATACATTGACTGTAGCTTTTCAAGCATATAAATTCTTTTTATGCTGAGTTGCTCATTCCAGGAAAAGACACTTTGAAGACACCTCTATTTTTACTCTGTTAAGCAATAGTAACAACAATAAAAATGCTATTGAGACCTATTTGCCATTCTGTAATCCATCTGGGGATGTTTTTCCTGATATTTAATGTTTTTCTGGCAAAGGGAATCATTTTATAAAGGACTATGAATCATGTTTTTTTTTCTGGAGTGTATTTGTGAGTAAAGACATTTTTTTTTTTTTTTTTTCTGTTTTAGGACTCAAACCCAGGAGTTCCTAGGTTAAAAAGCAAGCAAGGCCATTGGGATATAACTGAAATTATCTTTTTGGAAAGGTAGGTTCTGCAAAAGTGAGATTTGTTTTTTTTCTACCTCAATTAATTGATGCTAGAAGGGAGGAAAGATAACAGAGGTATGTATGGGATAAGAATATTTACAAATAATTCTTTATTGCCAGTATCATTTTGGTGATGAGTTCTGCAATGGACTGGAAATTGTCCAGCAGCTTTAGATAATATCTAAAGAAGAAGCTTTATTGAATCAAACATGATGAAGGTTAATTCAATCAGTTTAATGTTCTCTCTCTTATTTATTTTTATTATGCTTCCTGAAATGGGTTTTGAATTTTCGGTGTGCTACAGTGTGCTATCTCTCAGGTAGCCTCCTTCACTTCTCACAAATGCTGTGTCTGTGCCTTAGCTCAGAGCAGGTGAGATTTTGTATTTAATTACAATGTGAGATAACTGACTTGAGGGTCCAAACGTTTCAACCAACAGCTGTGCAGCCTTCGGAGCAGTATGATTCACATTACACTGTTTGCTAATTTCAGTGATGTGGGGTTTGCGTTACACTTTCACACGTTACATACCCTTGATGTAGTACCAAGATTAGATTCTGGTTTAGAGATACCACAATCTTGTGGTGGTTAGCTGGATGCTCCATTTTCATTTGGTAGCTGGCAGGCCAAGTATTCTCTCTTACCTTCTTTTGGCAGCTTAGAGAGGATAAGGATTGTAAGATTGTCTTTTTGGCTACTGGAGTGTGACTTCCATTTCTGTCTGCTCCGTTGGAATGAGTGCATTTGTCCATCAGCAAAAGGAGAGCAAATACTGGGCTAGTCGTTGTGATTCCTCTGTGTAATTCAGCCATGTGAAAGCAATCCTGATTAGTGGAAATCCTCTCTTATCCTTTTAGTTAGTTCCTACTAAGGCTTATTTACAAAGAGAGAAGCAGATTTATGAACTCGTCGGGCATATAGTGAGGTCTTTGTGATATGTCAAGTATTT
This sequence comes from Thinocorus orbignyianus, assembly GCA_013400375.1. NCBI lineage: Eukaryota > Metazoa > Chordata > Aves > Ciconiiformes > Thinocoridae > Thinocorus > Thinocorus orbignyianus. The sequence goes on from VXBW01005540.1 coordinate 1,479,433, forward strand.
CATTCATTAAAATAATTAAAAGGGGTTTTGTTGTTGAGATTTTTTCTTCTTTTTGCGGTAAAAGGAATACAATCAAAATCTTACACTTCTAGGTTACTCGTACAAATCTGCCTGAAGCTGAAAGACATGGAGAATTGTGGGAACAGGATCACTGAGAGTTCACCTATGTGAAATGATAGACTTTAGTGAGGAAGTTTATGTTACTACAGTCGTCAGTTTCAGTAATGTAGTTACATATTTATTATCGTCTTAGTCAGATTCATTCAGGAGAAGATTGGGGCTGGGCTTCCCCTTTAGAATACACGTATATCGCAAAGTTAATTAGGATGCTCATCCATTATAATTTCTTTTTCTCTTTCCAACAACACAGTTGGGAATTATTGGGAAGATGAAATGTCAAACCCCACATTAGAAGTTCTCCAGAATTTTAGGACAAACCTCTCCTGGCAAAAGTACCACTAAGCCTTCCATGTTGGTGAGTACAACTTGTAGCTTTATCAAAATATGTTTTTACATAGTAAAGATCGTAGCACTTATTAAACTTAGTCTGTCAAGGATGTTGCAATGTTGACAGCTTTTATATGTTGGAGAGGAGAATGGGCAAAAAAAGAGAGATCCATCAAAGGTTACCAAACTCATAGAAGCCGCATCCAGCTTGTGAAGTTCCTGAGCTGAAGTGGTTGGGATTTGGGGTAGGATTGGGTGAAAATGTCGTAATATGATTCCATTGTACTTACATTCCTCCACAGGCTTAATGTCCTCTGTTGGGGACAGGATACTGGGTTAGAAGACTAGAGGAAACTTATTTTGGCTCTGTATAGTGGTTCTTAACTTATTTTCTTCAGTGTAATTTATAATACCACACACATGTGAAAAGTGGAAGAATTGGATGGACAGAATGTCTACAAAAAATAAATCAGTTAAGAGAATGATTTAAAAAAAAAGGAAAAAAATATCTTTTTCCTTGCTAATATACAACAGGAAAATTCAGTCCATGTTTACTGTGGCTCTTTTCTTTGTATGCTGCTCTTGAGTTCACATATGATCTCTTTAGGCTGCATGTGAGCATGTTTGTTCAGGTACATTTATGTATTACACTACTACCCCATGACTGAAAATGTCAGTTATTTTGTCTATATTAATTATAATTTCCTTCTGCCAGATGGAGTATATGAGACTGATTCAGACTTTTAAGGTTACATTACTTCTTCATAGTCCATGCAATGGACTATTCTTTGGCTTTTCTGAGGGGAGTCTGCGCAGAGCTTAGTTGTTCCATTCTACGACTCCTCTGATAACTGGCTCAAAAGCTGGAAGTAGCAAGTGGCCACAAGAGATAACCCCAGTGGCTAGAAGTAGGTCACTAATAGTCCATGCTACCAGTGGGCTTTGGGGACTCTCCAGCTTGTATTGCAAATGGTGTGGAAAAGAAAGTGAAATGTCTTGAACGGTATCACCCAAAGGAGATAACGCAAGTGAAAAACAGTGATAGGTGTTTCTGTATAAAGCCCTGGTGAGAGTTAGTCTCAGATTGCCAAACAAGAAAAAAGCTGGTGCTGAAAGAGTAGGTCTGTGTATCATAACACCTCTTAGCAACTCTCAAATGGATACTTACAACAGGAAAAAAAGCTGTTAGTCCCAGTGGGAAACCCTGACCCTAAGGTTAAAAGAATGGAAACGGTTTTCTTTACAACAGACACTTGTGGGTATCAGACATTTGTCATAATTGACACTCTGGTGGTGTTCACACTGGGATGGATAAGCCCGTGTAATTATTACCACAGGGGTTATATTCCAGAAAAACTAGCACAGCAGAAAGATGGCTTCATTACTTATTCCCATTTATACTAGGCTGCTGGTAGGAGAGCAGTAAAAGCATTTAGATCAAGGTAAACAGCTTTTGGGAAAATTTTACTTCAGTTTTAGCAGTTGGAATCCTGTGGTAACCCAGATTTTGATAGCTATTTTTTAAATGAATCTGTTGTTGGTTTGGGCGTGGTGTTTTGGTTTGTTTTTTTTTCCCCACTCATAATTTGTTTCAGAGCTGTTAGTGCACAGTGAGATGGATTTAAAAGTCAGAGGTTTGTAAAGGAGTTGTCATACCTTTCTGTGTAAACGGCAAGTGGGAAGAATTTTGTTGCAGTGATGCTCAAATGGTAATTTGGGGCTTTTCCTGACAACCTCCCAAGTGGAAATCGCTGGCTATGAAAGACAAAAGGAGCAGGGTAGTGTCAGCTGTTTTTTTATTGTCAATGTTTCATTGGAAAACGATTCTTCCACTTACACAATTGGTAAGTGAGATATCTTCTCAGGTTTAGGTTGTGATTTGAATCCAGCCAAGGAGAGTATCAGTAAGTAAAAGTCATTGTTCTGTAGTGCTGCTTCTGTCACCCTGATGAAATAAATCGAACAACCCCAGTCCACTTGTTAATAGACAGACAAAGCAAACTTATTTGCACTAAAAGAATATCTTCATGTAGTTCATAGCCTGAATTAGACCCAAACATTGAATTTTCCTGTACTTTCTCTTCTTCATCTGTTTAGGTTGCCTGAAGGGAGGACTGCAGGAAGGAAATCTCTACTCTTGCTGCCTATGCTAAACAACTTCAGGGAGTGGAAGGACATTCAAGTGTTAGCTTGGCCAACAGCATTCACTTCTACTGCATCTGAGGTTCCCTCAGGTAAATTTCAATTTAAAAATTTGAGTTTATCTTTTGTAACATCCTTATCCTCTGTTTTCTGGAGAGAATTTTATTAAAGAAAGATTCACTGGCATATTCCTAGGGAAAGAATATTTTCCCTGCAATTACCAGTATACCACAGCTTTTACTTACAGTTCCCTTTTGGATATCCCTTCTGATAATCATCTTATCACCTAATTCATAATCTTATGTGTGGGGGTTTCCTTATTGTCCTAGGCAATGTGAAAAAACTTTATTGTCATGATTTAAAATGTTATTTGTAGAAAAAATAAATTTATTGGACTAACCTACTTTATAGGGACTTACATTGCATTTTTTATGTGCTGCACGTCTAAATTGATGCTTATTATGGGCACACTGTTTTTTATTGGATGTTTGTATTGTTTCTCCTTCCTAAGATGGTTCACGGTGTCAAACTCGTACATAAATCACCTTATTGCAGGGCCTTTTTGCATTCCTTCTTTCAAAACTTTGGATATTTCTTGTATAGGTAAAAGAAATGTTTTAATCTAGAAGTGTAGTCTTAACATGGCATGATGCAGATCTGAATGATATGCAACAGCACTTTTAACTCATCCTATGGCATTTTGACAGTTATTTGTAAAAGGCAGTAGCTCCCAGGCCCTTTGAGTTTTGATTGAAGTGGGACAAACAAGAAGTTCTCTTGAAGAAGAATGAGATATTTCCATGAATGGTCATTAATATCTCACTTTTAGATGAAATGATACAAGTGATACAAGATCACAAGATACAAGTGATGTGCTGATTGGCATTATTTTGCCTTTTAGAAATCACAGAATGGCAGAGGTTGGAAGGGACCTCTGGAGATCATCTAGTCCAATGCCCCTGCCAAAGCAGGTTAATCTGGAGCAAGTTGGACAGGAATAAATCCCGGTTGGTTTTGAATACCTCCAGAGAAGGAGATTCCACAACCTCTCTGTTGTTCCAGTGCATTGTCACTCTTAAAGAAAGCAAGTTTTTCCTCATGTTGAGATGGAATTTTCTGCGTTCCAGTTTTTGTCTTTGTCCCTTGTCCTGTTGCTGGGTTCCACTGAGAAGAGACTGTTCCTGTCCTCTTGACACCTGCCCTTTAGATATTTATAAGTGTTCACAAGATCCTCTCTCAGTTGTCTCTTCTCCAGGTCAAACAGACTCAGGTTCCTCAACCTCTCCTCATAAAAGATATGCTCCAGTCCACCGATCATCTTCAAAGACCTCTATCTAGTAGTTCCTTGTCTTTCTTAAGCTGGGGAACCCAGAATTGGACACAGTGCTCCAGACAGGACCTCAACAGGGTAGAGTAGAGGGGGAGGATAACCTCCCTTGACCTGCTAGCCATGCGTTTTGTAGTGTTCCCCAGGATACCATTGGCTTTCTTGGCCACAAGGGCGCATTGCATAATCTCTGTTATTTTTCTGCACTTCCGTTGGCATTTCTACCTTCTTTTGGGAAAGAAAGAGCAAGTAACAGGACATAGTAAAGACCTCATTGATCTCTGAGGTAATGTCCCTCCATGTCTTCCATTACTATTGTGTGACTGTCCTGGGCTTGATTTTTCCAACAGCACTTTCTCTTGTTAAAGGGTAGTTAATCACTATCAAACCACTTGCATGAGACCACACAATGTAATGGTACGAGAAATAGCATGTTGCATCCAGTCCTGGTATAATATCTTCCAAAATGGACCATCCTTTTCTTTTCTGTTGCTCTGGATCTCGATTGTGAGAAGTACAGCTTGCGGTAGCAGTTTCGCTCGTCTGGAGCAAATGGATCATCCCTTTCACTGAGAGGATCTACTTGTCACTTGACGTCTTCTTTGCTACCAGGTTCACCCTGTGTATTCCACAGAATGTTATCTCTTTTCAGTTGGGCTTCTCTTACTCTCTCTTAATAGAGCTAGATTTTTTCCTAATTATTAATATTATTCATAAACGAGTTTATAATAATAATACTTAAAACTGTAATCACAAGAGGCCAGGGAAGGACAGTGGCTCTTTCTTCTCCCAGGAGAGGCAAAATTTGCTAATGCCCTCTGAGGGAGTGACAGATGATTTCTCTCTCAGGTTACACATGCTCTAAATCCTCTTCACCACTTCTCTGCAGCCATGAGGAGACAGATGCTACTGTAACAGCACAGAACTTGTGCAAATCCCTTACAAGGACCCTTTATTACTGCCACGAGTAAAAACAAGTCATTTGCTTAGCCTGTCATCTATTTTTAGAGAGGTTTACATTTCTGAAGGACGTATTTGATTCCCTAACATGGCTTTGGCTAGTTTTCTGTTGTTCAGTTGCCCTCCCTCTTACCCCCCTTCTTTTAGTGTGGTATGGGAGGATGAAGGTGGGAGAAAGCAAGCGTCTGTTTCTCTGAGCTGTTGTGTTGGAATTTGTTAACCTGACATTTTGTGTGCTGTGATGTGCCCAATTCCCTTTCTATCTCTTTCTAGTAGCCATGGGGATACAGGCAGCAGAAATCACACTTCTTATACACATTTTCTTTCCTGAAAAAAAAGCTGGTGAAAATGATAGACAAATGATTTTGGGAACAAATCTTTGATGTGTCCTCAGAGTAAATGCCATGAAGCCTTTGGCAAGGAAGTTTGGTTTTGTTTCACTAGTTTACTGTAGCCTTGGTTGCAAGAATTGCTTTTACATCCAGAGACCTGTAGACTTTTAGGACCTGAGCCATCTTCCATAGTTGTCATTGGGACTCTCAATGGAGATTTCACCAGGCCCCTCTTCTAGAGCTTTTACAGAAATTGCAAAGACATAGGGATCAATTAGTACCACTGAATAATTACTTTGTAGAGAGAAGCCCAATCTCTTAGGAATTTGATTGACACTGTCAATCTGTGTGGGTACTGATCTCGTTAGACATCAGTGACTTCTGAGAACTGGTGGTTTACATTGCAATTACTTCTGCACAGGATAAAAAAAATCTGTGCCTTATGCCAGTTCCTCTTAAGCACCTGTATTTTTTCTATATGCTTTTATTTTTTTAAGAAAGAGTACAAACCAAATTGTCCATTTCATTGTTTTGTTTTGTCTGGATTTTTGTTTGTTTGTTTGTTTTCTGTGTAAGGATACATAGTCCTCCCTATTCTGACGTAGAAGTACCATAGAAGTTCACAGTTCTGGAATAATAAGGAATTATCATAAATTGTCATAAAAATTGATGTTGACATGCAAATTATTTAAGGCATTGTATTTTACTACTCACTAAGAGCAGGAGGGTTATCTGTTCTGATAATTATTTATGAGTGTTAGTGAGAGAAGCAAACATAGGACTGGTTGATTGTGTGAGTACAAAAACTGGGGAACAGACCTGCGTATGTGGGAAAAATTGATATATGTAGATAAATACCTTTTGACCACATGTGTGTCGGTTGAATGGGTGTCTCAAGCATACATGCAACCTTAGTGTAAGTGTATCTGTTCACATATCTCCTCCATATACAATATACACATTTGTAGAGGAAAGTACATACCTGTGTGTGAATTTATGTATGCACACACCTGCTACGGAGTTAATTGACAACTTGCTTCAATGGTTGAATTCTTGCTCTTATAAAATCAGGGAAATTGTGGTGATCCTGAAAAATGGATGAAAGCTTTGAGAAACCTTTAGAGAAAAGCATGGTTCTCCTACCTCTTGGTGAGTGGAACATTTGGAGCTTTCTGTTCCACCTCCCCTAACAGAAGTGCATCTGATACACTGTACAGGGATTTCAAAGTTTAATTTAGCTTAACTCTTGGCTGCAATCAACTGCTGATAAATTTAGTTGGGGGATTAGGGAACCTTAAAGACTAATAGCTCCTTAAAAGGAGACTGAAGATGAGACAGCAAAACAAAAACATCTGCTAAAGTCTTCCTTAGAATGGTAGTGCACCAAACAGTCATAGAGTAGAGAAATAAATTGGTTGTTTTCTGCCGAGAAGGGATTTTTGTAGACAAAGACACTTGGAGGAAGAAAACCGAGTGTGTAAGTATTTTAAGGAGTTGATCCCTTTAAAAAGTGAAGGAAAGGATATCTAGATTAGAATTAATAGCATGCAGCAAATACCCTTCTGTAATTCTAGGTGGTTTGCTAGCCCCCCCAAAATAGCTATTGTTAACTCCTCTTCCCCGTTACTTTTTTTTTTATTCTTATAGACTGGCACGTTTAAGTAGTCTTGGCACTTCTATGGCAGCATTAATTCAAGTGTGAATTCTTAAGCATGGCTACCACATCTCCTTAACACTGTGGATAGTAAAGTAGATGTGTTGACTACTACTTTATGCGTATAGCCAAAAATGGAGACCAAAACCAAATCAATACAAGAAAACTCAGATGTTTATTTGGAGAACAGACTTACTAGAAGCATCTAGGAAAAGAAACTTCCAGTAATTTCTTTATCAGTTGTTTTTATACTGCATCAAATTTTTTAGATCCAACTGTCACTTAGGCCTCTCACAAATATCATATATCTCATAGCAAGAAACAATTCTTGTGTCAAAGACTCTGAGATCTTGCACAGCATTCTGCTTTATGCATAACTTCTAAACTCTGAATAGTCCCTCTGAAGCAAGATTTGGAGCCTAAATGAGAATCCAGTAACTATTTCTTGCCCTTTTTTTTTTTTCTTTTTTTTTTTTTCTTCTTTTTCCTGCTTCAGGCTGCCTTCTGCTGTCCCACAGTTACATTTTAAGTTTTTCTGTTGCCTGAGGGCCCAAAAAAGGAGTTAGGTGAGAAAAGGTTAAAAAGAAAAAAGTATTTGAATAATTATTATTCAAATTAAGATGGAGTAATCATTTGATAAAATTTAAATCTGCTTAAAATGAAATGTCCTTTCACAGTGTTTAATTATCTTGTGGGTTTAGCAGCTGGATGGCTATTATTTCAGCAAAGAGTTTATTGAGATTTGAAGAAGGATTATAAGTAAAAGTAGACTATCTGTTCTTAGCTGAGCTAAATCTGGTAGTCTTTGAATGCCTAAGACAATTATCAGTAGGAGTAAAAATGTGAACTATATTGCTAAGGCAAGCAAGTGTTCTCTATATTTGTTTTTTTCCTCTGTAACATATGGAATTAAGCACTATTGGAAAGAAAGTATTCAGAGGAGAAATACAGGTCTGCTCTGGTGAATTGAAATATGGATTCAGGAGTGAGAGAAACTAACAGTTTTTGTAGCACAAAAATTTCTAATATTCATTAACTCTTTGTGTATTTACATCATGGTATAGGTGGACTGGTAAGCATACATGAACCGTGACTTTTCTGGGACCGAGAGCAAAATTACACTGAATATTCAAATTATATCTCTGAAACACCAATTGGACCTATGTAGTTATATAGTGAAAATGTCTTCTGTGATTCTTGTTCTCTGAACCAGACATGTTTATAAAGCTCTGCAGCCTTTCTGATTGCCAACTAGTTAATAGCTTTAAGAATCCAACTTCAAGTTGTGTTAATTTTTCTTCATTCTTTATTTCACTGTCAGACATACATTAGCCAGGCATGCTAAGTTTCTATAATTGATCTATTTCTTACAGTAAGACTCTTGGCGTCTGAAGGTCACAGCATTTACAAGAATAAAGAGACTGAAGGTAATGGGAGCCAAGCTATTAAGGCAAAAAAAACCCAACAACCTGAAGAACTACACTTACTGCTAATAAAATTAGTGCAGGTCTAGTGCTTCTGTGGCTCATAAATTTAGTGTCTCTACTCATTTTCATGGTAGCTATATTCTCCTCCTCCCTCCATTTCGAGCAGCAAATAGTTGATGTGTCAGGCATCATTTGAGGAAGGCTACTCTATGATACTTTAGGCACCAGACTCTCTTGTTTATTTTACAAGGATCATTAATGCAGACCAGGCTTTCCCTGGGATTACCAGGTCGGTTTATGGGCTTCTTGGTAATTCCAAATCTTCCTCACACGCTTGATACACCTGCTGACAAGAGAGAGCTGACAAAGCAGGAGCGGGCTCAGAGCCAAATAATTAGCAGCTCTTTAGGGGAGGTGCCCTGAAGAATTCTTTTCCAATTTAGGATCAGAGAATAAAGGGTAAAAAAAGCAAAAAAAAGAGGTGACATGGAGAGGAAAGTAGGTTAGGGAGGAAGATGGTTGAGGAAAGGGATGATTACCACAGGGGGAAAATACTGAGGAGGGAAAGGTTGGTGTTCAAAGAGAAAAGAATTTGCAGATGCATCAGGTAGGTAGTATGAACAAGGCACAAGGGTCAACTGATCTCTTCTTACTGGCAATCCAATCTGAGAATATCCATCAATATGTTTTGCTGTGAACATATTAAAGTTAGTTTTTTTAGAAGTCTTGTTTTTAGGAGAACTTGTATTTTCTCACATTCTTTTTTTTTTTTTTTTTTAACAGGAAATTTAATTTTATAACACTGTACCACAGACTTTCTGAAATGTTCACAATTGCTAAATGCCTGTGAGACTTTAATTTATGTCAAGCTGACTTTTATATGGTGACCAGTAACTCCAATGGAGACTTTGGTTAACTGAAGGTAGTATCTCGTATCTGAACACAGAATAAATAACATTAGAAGAGGCCACCAGACATCCTCTATGTAATGCCTTGCTCAAAGCTGGGCTAATATACAAGATAGATCAAGCTTTCCTAGTCAAAGTTTGTATATCTCCCCAGATGGAGATCACATAGCCTTTCTGGGCCTTTGTTCCAGTGTCATCTTGAAAAAATGCACATACAGAGAGAAATAAAGGAGGTAAACAATGAAAATATATGAAATAAAAGGAAAAAGCAAGGATTCAAGAAAGCTTGGTCAGGAAAATTGCAAATACTATGGATCTGAAAGCCTAGCTGTGCTAGGCAGCCATGCTATCAGGCAGTGGATAAATGACTCTGATCGACTAGCTTTTATAATGGAGAGGTCTTGGCAAGGAATAGTGCCATCTCAGGACACCTGCAGATTTTTATGTGCCAGCAGAGTATGTTGCAGGTAGCACCCATGAGGGTGAGGACACGACTATTACTCGTCCGTTTTCCCTTCCTCTCTCCTAATGTAAATCATCTTGGCTTATCTAGGAGATATAATTTATGACCAGTCTGCTGGCTGGTCAGCTTCATGTTTCTCATAAATTAGACAGCCAGACACATGTGGGTCAAGTAGGGAAATGCAATGCATGTCTTTAGAGGAGGGATGGATTCTTCACAATCTTTCTTTACGTTTGATTGTTTCTATACATCCCTATTTTTATCTTTTTCCTTTTCCTTTTATTCCTTTCCCTTTTTTCCTTTCTTCCTTTTGTCAACTATGCATTGTCCCTGTTTTTCCTGTTTTTCTTCTTTTTCTCCAGTTGAGCATGTCGATAGCCATACCACATCAGTATAGGAACTTATCTGACTTTATGCCTAATCTTTTGCTTATCCCACACCCCAGATACAGAATAAAGAACTGTGTTCCTCTTCCCAGTCTTTCTTCACTTGTTCTGTCTACATAGGCACATGTTTCATGGTGAGAGGAACTGCGAACAAAGTTCTCTAGATGTCAAAGCTCATGACGTTCTGATGTTGCTGCTGAACAGCAGTAAAAGTCCTAGCTCTTCGCAAATTCTCAGGAAGGATTCTATTTAGTCTCAGAAATGTCTGTGGGCTACAACAGCACTTGGTGTACAGCAAGATCTGACATCTGTTATTTTTTAAGGCCAGGTCTGCACTTAATTCTGCTAGTCAACATAATTATAAGTGAAGAAGCACTAATAAGGAGGATGCTGTACCCTGCAAAGAAGTCTTTAGGCAGCGCAGTTTATTTTGTTCTGGTATGAAGGGTTAGTAGAAAGATAAATTATTGATATAAATCTGTTATCAAAGTTGTGGGGTTTTTTTGTTTGCTTGTTTTTGTTTNNNNTTTTTTTTTTTTTTTTTTTTTTTTAAAGCTGTAGTGGTTGATTCAGTCCAGAAAAAGAAAAGTTGGAGTTTGGAGAAGACAGTCGTATGATGTGTTCTCCTTTGGGCATTATCAGACCCAAGGTATACGTAGGTAATATCAAAAATGGGTCTAATTCAATATTTTCTCTAATGTGGAAAGTGATGATTCCATCGAAAGGCTTCAACAAAATTGGTCCAGTTAGCTGGAGGCAAAGAGGGCTTTTTCTGGTCTGTTAATGGGGATACATCCAGTTCAATCCTCTTTTGAGTATGATCAGGCTGGGTTCTGAAGGCTACTTGTCCCTTCTTATATATTGTGGAATATATTCTTATATTCTTCTTATATTCTTATATCTTCTTGTATTCTTATATTATTCTTCTTACATATATGGAATATATTGTGATGTAGTCTATCTCTGTGAGATGCAGAGATGTTAACCAAGGTGGGGAAAGTTAAATCCGTGATTATAATCTTGCAGAAATCACTTCTTATTGTGTCTCAGGGCAGTATTAAAAGAATCTTGTGGCCAAAAGCCTGATTTAGTATTAGAGCAGCAAGACAGAATCTAATATGGGGGAAAAAAAGAGCAAAGTGAGTGCCTTAATTTGACTAAGCCTTTGTAATTGCTGGCAAATTAACTGGACCAGTGTGTTGACAACAAGGACAGGGAGAGCTGGAGATAGATCCCTGGTGGATCTGAGAGCCAAAAATCAGCCGAACATCTTGGACAAGTTTGGAAGCTTGTTTCTTGTTTCTTGTTTGGCTCCTTTCCTTCTCCCTTCCCCCATTTCTCTGCAGCAGAAGCAACCGTGAAGGGTGTACACTCTGGCAGGCTGCTGGAGGAGTCTCTGGCCTCAAATTACACAGCATGAGGACACTGTGCATAAAATTAGCAGCAGAGTTCTGTGTATTAGGCGCCAGGGAAAAATGTCACATTCAGCAGAACTCAGAGGCGAGAGGTGGAACAGAAAGAACTGGAACGGGACATCAATCCCCCTCTACCTTTTACTGTTTTGCAGCAGACGTATCTGAAAGTGTCAGAACCAGCTGGTTTGCAACAAAGATTATTTGGGTAGTAGATCTTATTGCATGTCTTTGTAACAGGGATGTTTGATTTTTCTCCCTCTGCTCTCCTGCCCTTCACTTGCTTTTTTTCCCTTTATTCTGAAGATTTCTTACCTTTTGTCTTTTTACAAGGAGATGTGTTTTCACTCATGAAGAAGTCCTGTTGACATACAGTTTTCTGCTCTCCTTCCCATTCTCCTGTGGTCTGATTCCTGGTGAGAAACTCACCATAATGGCACTGCATTAAAATTCTACAATAGCTTATAAAAGTTGTTTGTAGTGAAATCTGGAAAACTAAACAAAGTGCTGGCAATCAGGGCAAAGGTGTTAAAGCAGAGAGCAGCAGCTGTTCACCGACTGCATTCTTTAGATACTATCTCAATAGCAGCCACCTCATTCAGAAGAAACTTCCTTCCACCACAGAAGTGGTAAAATCCCTGCCACAATAGTGTGAGATTGCCCTGAAGCCTATGCATGAGAGAGGCTGTGTTAGCATCTGCATGTGGAGACAGATTGCCAAAAGACATAGATGTACACTTGCCAGAATTGTTTGGGGATGTAGCCACGTACATTCACTGCGTTGTCAGAGTGCTTTCGTAAGACAAAGTTATCACACAGCAATGCTGGTTTAATGTATTCCTTCCCATTCGTTCTCTGTATTGATGTCTGTGCTGTGAGCTGGGCTGGGAAATTGATCTGTGGCTTAAAAAAATATTTTTACAGCTGGATCAGTTAGCTGATATATTTTGCAACACAGCCCCAGACACGCCTTCCTGTGGGGCTGGAGAAAGCAAGAGTATGTGAAGATGGGGAATTTCCTAAGCTGATACTGTCAACATATAGTCATTTCTTGAATGACTATATGAATGAATCACAAGTTTGAAGACCTCCATTAGCTCTGTTTGGCTCAGATTATTGGAGCAATCCACGAGAAGGATGATACATTCCCAGACTGAATGCCGCTCTGGCGCAGAAAGCTGTTCTTCATCTTGTTTCCTTGTTCTTTTCCATAGTAGGGCTGGCCCATTTGCTACTGCTGTTTAATGTGTGTGTTAGTTTAGCAACTATGCTACTATTTTCTAAGGGTTTGGGAATCAGTTCTAAGGCCTGGCATCAGAGCGTTACTGGCACATTTTTAAAAAAGCTACATTTTTATATTGTTTTTAGTTTGCGCTGTAGGTAATTTTGAATGCTAAGGTTGGGGTTGCTAAGGATAATCTTTGTAGTTTCTCACTTTTCACCTGAATTTCCCGAAGAGTTATACTTCTGTTGTGCCTTTTTCCTCCTCACTCTTGCCCATGAGAAAAGTATTACTCTCACCTCCATTTTAGAGATGGAAAAGCTGAGGCATAAGGAATCGCATAGCAAGCCAGTGGCTGAACTGAATACAGTTCATTGAGAAGTCTCTTATTTAGAACGAGCTGCACATAACAAGGTGGCCTTTTGTCTCTTCAGGTATGGGAGACAAACTCCAGCCTTCCACACTTGAAATGGTCAGACTGGCAACTGGCTTGGGGTCAGTTTCCTTATTGGTACAGTAATTGATAAACTCATTCCACAAGTTTATCTTTCAAGGAATAAAGGCTAAAGCAATAACAGACCAGTAGGTGAGGCATCAGGTGAGACAGGCTATAAGTATAAGCTGTGAGAAATAATGTCAGAACGTTGAAAATTACAGAATCTTGATACTTATTGCCTCTATATTTACCACTTGCTTGCCTATTCTAATCTCTTACCCCCTTACCCCACAGTATTGTCCCAACTTGTGAACCATTAGAAAATGAGCCATAAACTCTCTGTAACAGGCAGAGTGGATACGTCTGCACCAGAAAATTGTGCTTCTTTGACTATATCCGTGTAGTTTAAGTAGTACAACTCCCCTAGGGTAAAGACAATTATACCAGTGTAAAAGTGCATATCCAAATATAGCTCAGTCCCAAATGGGAAGGTACCTTTATACCGGTAATAACTAGGTCCACAGTAAGGCACAGATTTATTTCCTTAACATTAGGAACCTGAGGTGACAAAACTGGGAATACAGTTATTTTATAGTTCGTGTATATTCCAAGGAGACAGATAAAACCTTTAAAGGGGGAGTTGGCCCACTTGAGGTCTGATTTACTGGCCATTTGTGCCTGTCTCTCTTCACTGTCTGCTCAGAGAACTGAACCAAAGGCAGTTATCTAAAGTTTCTAAATTAAGTGAAAGGAATTTGGTCACAGGATTTCATTAAATGGATGGGGAAATTAAAGTGTTAGGAACAGTGTAGGATGGTTTGAATACAGCACTACACAACTTTTGTCAAATCCCAGCCCTATCTTGAAATTTGGGAAAGCTCAATGAATTATATATTTTTTTTTTCTTTTAAGTTTTGAAACAGATAAAGCAGGATTATTTTATTTGTCTTGAGTAGCAATAACTCTGACAAATTTCTGACTCTCAAGATGATGAGGAGACTAAAACGTGGAGACTTCCCTGCCACAAAGGGTCACTGATGTTATGCACTCAAAACGAGGTTTTAAGCTTCTGGAGAAATGGTTGTAGGCATAACTCTCTGGAGTTCTTGGGTGGAGCTATCCTGCTTCTTTTTCTAGGATGACCAGTTACCAGATTTTGACATTGGTCAAAATGTCAATGTCAGTGGTTCCATATACATCCACCTCCAGCCCACATTTGTCACACACAGTAGCAGCAGCAAGCTCTGCACTATATCTTCCCTATTTGCCTCTTTTATTCTGGAAGTGATATGCTATCTGGGTGAAGAAATGTTCTGTTTCTGAGCTTCCATTTTTCTCACTTAGCCTAGTCTTCAACTTCAGTATCCACCTGAGCTCTCCAAGAACAAAAAGCCCCACTGCTCACCAAGGAGAAGTTACTGCTCCTCTGGCAAAACTTCCTTTAACTCTTCCAATCTTGATTGATCCTATTATATCAGAGAGAAATCCTGTATCTATTTAAAAGACTTTTAAAGGAAGCACATTTGTTGTAGTTGAAGAATTCTTTTCCATAGAGAGGAAGATATTGCTTGCGATATTGCTCTGCATAAGAAAAGCTGGCAAGACCTGGCTATGGCATTATGAACTAACAAAACCCAGAGTGATACTGTTGAATGCATATTTCCAAACCAGCTGATAATGAACAAAGAAAACCTTGCTTTTCGAGGGTATTTTTTCCTGCAGTACTTATTCCTTCTTTCCTCAAGCAATTGAGGTGTAGAAGCTGAGAGTCAGTTATGGGATTTAGTTTGATGTTCCAAGGAAAATGTCATTAAAAAAAAGACTGCTGTTTTTTTTTGCTATTTGGTTTTGTAAAGCCCTTTCATGTTGAGTAGCAATTTATTCTAGAAATGACACCATCAAATTCCACTGTCAGGCGCAGTGGGAGATGCTGACCTTTAAATTTCTTTAGTTGACAATGGATTGTTTAGCTGTGTTTATATCAGCAGGGCATGATCATAGTCCTTTTCTGCAAATGCCTACTAGCTACTTTTCATCCTAAGCAAGCAGTCATGAAAGCTGTGTCCAGATTTACATCAAAGCAAATTTCCAAAGTTCTATTTATCTATACTCCAGTACCCTTTCTCCTCCCAACAGAGTGTGTGACAGGGAGAGTATCCGTGCACTCAGCCAATGTTTATTGAACCATCATCTAATGAAGAATATTAAACCAATCAATTCAGCTTATCTCCTCTTTATTTTTTTTCCAAAAAGTTCAGAAAGATAGGACAACTTTAATGTGGTTTTTTGTTTGTTGGTTTGTTTTTTTTGTTGTTTTTAATGGGTTTGTTTTCATCTGTCTTGAAAGCATATACCAAAGAAAGAGCATCTTGTTACTTACTGTTGGACCAACTGCCTTCTAAGGATTTTATAGCATTGCCTGCAAAACAGCACTGAAGGTTACAGGACAGACATGAGTATCTTATCTAATGTAGTTTTTGTCCAAAAATTTTGCAGAGCTCTAATCCATTATTCATGAGCTATTATAATAATGATAAGGAGTTTAAACATGACTGTATTTGAAAATAAATATTGTAAAAGTGTGTAAAAGCATTCTGTAAATCTGATGATAACCATAAAAGCAAAATGTGTACAGGTATGTAATATTAATGTAAAATGGAATATAGCCTCAAATCACTTTTCCCAAATCAGTGTTAACAGTGATCATCCTCAGGCAACCACAGAAGAAAAGACACTCAACTGCTAATGATGTGTATGCTACAGAAAGAAATATTTCACATATCCTTTGAAAACGATGGGTTGAATGAAAGTATCTGTCTATTTGATGTTCAGCTTCCTTGCAGTGATTGTTAAAATGTTACTTCCTTTACAGATTAATCCATGATGAGACCAGAAATCTTTTAAGAATATTATTCTTGTTCACTTTATTCTGTCACTCAACAAATTTATTCTATATCTGGTGACTGAACATAACTGTGCAGCATGTTTCTAACACCAGGTGTGTCAGAGAGAAGCCATTGTTTCAGAATGTACAGATATGAACAGGCCAAAATGATAGAGTAGCTGCTGCCCTAGCAGACATGGTGTGTAGCAATGTCATCAAGAACATTCAGCTGAGTATTTTTGCTCTGTTCCTCTGATACACCTTTTATTAGTGCTTTGCTATCTTTAGTGATTTCATAGAATCATACAATGGTTTTGAAGAGACCTAAAAGATCATCTAATTCCACCCCTCCTGCCAGTTGCAGGGACACCTTCCACTAGACCAGGTTACTCAAAGCCCCATCCAACCTGACCTTGAACACTTCCAAGAACTACATTGCCATTTTCCATTGAAATTCCATGCTGGCTCTGGCTGTTTGGTCACAGCTGATACTTTAAGATTTCTTGTATCCTTGTACAAGTATTTTCTAACAGCATGTGAACTAGACAGAAGGCCACAATTTCACAGCTCACAGGCATACACAGCCAAAATTATATAGTAGGTGCTGGACTGTGAAAAGGTATGTAATGGTGTCAGCATATGGTCATGATTCAATAATCTGAGGACTTTCTTAGTAGTCTCCTTTAATTAATCAATTTGTTAGTATTTCTCCCACCTGGATGCCCGCTTTCCCTTTCATATGGGTAATGGTCAGTGCATAGTGCCATGATGACCATGGTGTATAGGTGGGCTTTCTTAAAACTGAGAGATTAGCATGTCAGCAATCCATGAAATTGAATATTTTGCTGGTGCAGACGTATCTCTTGAGCTGGGTACAATCATTATGGTATCAATTTTGTAACAGGCATTTATTTCATTCAGCAATAACTATGTAATTATTTGAGCAGAGAGAAGATAGGAGTTTGACTAGATCCAGATAATTTCTTCAGCCCAAATAGCAGAAAATGCTATTTCTGCTATAGTAGCTGAATAGCAGAAATTGAGACAAAACACCTGGTAGCTGAGGCAATGATTTGGCACAGAAGAACATGGCAAAGCAGGGTTTCAAATCTTAGTCTGTCACTGCCTGTGTGAGTCCTCTAACCAACCAGCTCTCCACTTTTCTGAGGTAGGAATCTGCCTTTGTGTCAGAGGTGGTCTTTGTTTCAGTTTAGTTCAGAACAAGAACTCATTGTAGAATCAGAAACTTTCTTAGCACGTTTAGCATTATTCTGTAGCATTATTACTGGCTATAATCTGTAGTAGAGGGTGGTGGAACGGAAGAGCTGCTCTCAATTTGTTTTACTCAGCTCAGAGTGAAGGAGCTGCACAGACAATTCATCTGTGAGGTTGTCTGTCAACTTGTTCTTGAAAAGCCATGACTCCAGGTAAACAAGGAGCAAGGATTTCTGCATTGTGTCATATTCTCTGTCTCTTAAAAGATGTTCCTGCATTGTACCTAGATTATCTTGAAAGAGATTTGAAAAGACGAGAATATCCTTTTCATGATTTTGTTGTCAAAACCGTGATATGCATTAAATATAAAGAGTTACCTTAAAAGCACCCCTTCAGCCTCTCTCTTTCGCATCTGTTAAAGTTTGTGCAGTTCTTGCGCTTTCCACAATGTTTTTTGCACGTCTCAGGAGGACCCCTCTGAATTTTCATGAGTTCATATATATTGATCTTGTGATTAAGAATTCTGGTCAAGATGATCCGTTCCTATTTCCTTCTGAATGTTAGGAGAAAGCAAGAGGACTGCAGTAGGAAAACCTGATTATTGTCTCTCTCGTTCAAGGCAAAGGGAAGATAATAGTGAGCCCGACTTCAGACTACATGAGGATGGCACAATTAGCAGGCCTAATCAAGAAAATGAAATACACAGCAGAGTGTGAAGATCTGGGGAAATACTTATATCCAACATCACCACTTAAAATTACTCTGCTGAGTCTGTGTGGACAGCACAGAGTAGCAGGTCACTCGGAAAATACAGGTCAGAATTTTGTAGCTTCTCCCGGTCCCTTCTGATCAACAGATACTATATTCCCTCTCAAATGGTGCCTTCAATTATTCACAAGAAAAAGATGGGTGAAGAATTTTCTTCATTAAAATGCAGTGAAATGCAGT
This sequence comes from Thinocorus orbignyianus, assembly GCA_013400375.1. Classification (NCBI taxonomy): domain Eukaryota; kingdom Metazoa; phylum Chordata; class Aves; order Ciconiiformes; family Thinocoridae; genus Thinocorus; species Thinocorus orbignyianus. Next base: position 1,497,596 of record VXBW01005540.1, read on the forward strand.
TTACTCTCAAGGCTGATGATTACAGTTGTAAATAGAATTTTATTTTAAAAGATGCTGGTTAACTGTTGCTCCATTCAGATGAGAATTTTTGTGCTTGACAGTGGAAGGAGGAGAAGGAACCAAATAGGTATTGAAAATGGAAGAGAGTCAAAGGCTGAAAGGGGGAGGCAGAAATACTGTACATGACAGCTTTTAACTAAGGCAGATAAGCTATTCTGCAACTTATCTGCCATGTTAGGAAATGATGTTTTCCTCTTCACTTTCTTCCTTTTATTTTTCTCTTGAAAGACTGTCAACTAACGTTATACAAATGCTATATTACTACCCTTTGTGTACGAGGCAGGACAGTCAGGATCCTCTTTGAGACATTACCCTGTCTTTGTAGGCAACAAATGTGGATTGCTTTGAACATATGAAGCTGAAAAGATCTATACTCTTTCAAGGACTGATGTCTTACTTGCATTGATCCATCCTTCAAAGCTCATTTCTGAACCTCCTGTGCCTGATAACATGGTGCCTGTACATTTCACAAGGTTAAATTTCCTGACCATACTTTCTGCTCTCACTTGAAAATTTATTCTTTAGCTCCACCTCCTGGCTCTTAGTCCATGGAAAGCCTGTTTATTGGGAATCACATACCCTCAAGATGGGACCAGAAGTGTTCGTCCTAGTTTACAAGCATTACTGTAGGGGCGTACCTGGGGCCCTTTTAGCTGGGGCAAACCAGGATTTGCTGAACCCACTCATACTGATTTTCAACAGAGGCAGACGTTTTGTTGAAGACGTAGACAATGGACTACGTGGCTCACAGTTTCTGCTTTTTGTTGGTTTTTGGTTTCTCAACTGCTGCAGTTTCAAAACATGACAGACATCACAAAACAGTCTTTTCTTTATGACTGGTTTTTCTCTAGTACTTCCTCAATCTCAGGGGGGTGGGGAGGTATAGAAGAAATCGTCTGACACCGAAACATTAAAATAAAGATCTCTCAGGCCTTGCAAAGGAGTCTTGATTCACGCAGGGAGAATTGCTTTGACCGTGTTCATCCTATTCAACCAGGACCTGCTCAAGAAGTGGAAGAATAGAACTTAGCTATCTGGATTTAAGAAGCTGAAAAGCATGTCTCTTCCCCGACAGCTGCGAGAAAAGAGGTAGTGTGTCTCCTTCCTTCTGCCTCCCCACAAGCCTCCATGTAACTGCTATAATCTGTTCATTTAATTTGGGTGCAGGCTTCTTTAACGATTCCAAAAAACTTGTAATATCCAAACTATTAGGCTGCTCAGTGTGAAGTATACTATTTCTTAAGTTGGAGTGGACTTTCTTTTACTAAGCAAAATTCACCACCTAGGACAATAGTGAATCATTGTCCTCTTTCTAGCTGCAGTTTCCCTTTTACTGTTTGTGAAGTGTATGTTTGTGGTATGACTAATTATATCTCTTGATCTCCATAACCACATCCCTCTTCACAGTAAGTGGTAGTATTTAGGCTGCTGTGGGTGGTGCTGATTCATGTCATCCTCCCTGTACAGCAAGATATTGCAAGACTTTGCATCATTCCATCAGCCTTCCAGATGGGCTATGTGTTGTGGAAGGCCCTGCTTGGGATACTCTCCTAGCAGAATAAACCGAGCCAACTGCCATGTTTTTTCTATTATCAGAATATTTAACATCAGCTTGGTATTTCTTAGATGATACTTTTTAAAGTTTCTCTTTCTCTACCTCATTTATTCTATTTTTTTTCCTCATTCTTGATCCTTTTTACTGTTAATATAAATACCACTTAAACAACGTTGAGTTGTAAGATTGAAGCAAAGGTGAATTTGTCTTCTGTTTGTCGAAGAAGGAGGAGGTCCCAGAGGAAAAAGCACCTGCCAATCTGTGCTGTTTTACTGTGTGGATAATACAGACAAGAAACATGAGAATATGGTCATATGGCTGCTCTTCAGGTGTTCCTGCAGGGATCCTTCCTTCTCTCTTGCTTCAAATCCAATGCTTTCTGGGATCTATAAAGCTTATTCCAACCTTGCCCACTATCATGTGTTTCTTCACACATTTTTGACATTTTCAAACAATTATCTTTGTGCTTGCTTCAGGTTATCTGCAGTGACTGAGAGATCTCCCTGTAAATATTTGCTAGACCACTCATTCTTTTTTTTAAAGTCTCTTTAAGAGTTTGCTTCACTGTGATATTTACACATTTTGACAACATTTTGACTGCTGATGCAGGGACCACGAGTTATGATATAGAACATAATAGAACTACTAGAACATATGGAACTTTATGTCTTGGCTTTTTTTTTTCTTTCCTTT
>VXBW01005540.1:1499940-1574686 GCA_013400375.1 Thinocorus orbignyianus
CCCCCCCTGTTTGTGCTTATCCTTCTGTCTTATATGTATAAGGTACATTGTCTGCATCTTACACAGAGTGTAAGTTTTTTAGGAATTAGTTCTGGTCTATCAGTTTCTAAAGCACCTAGCACAACAGAACTGTTTCCTATTCCCTACAGTAATGCAGTAATAGTAACAGCATAAATCATGGTATATAACGATCTCCTTAGAATAGAGATTACTGCTGCAGGGTTATTGTAAGTCTACTAGATGCTGTAGGAAGGATTAAGAATGCATCCACAGCTGATCACATTTCTCAGGACAAACTTACCAGCTCAAGTGTTTCTTTTATAGTCCTGCTACTCTAGCAAGCCTAGGAGCAATAGAAATGTTTTTCAGGCTTGATGAATCTCCACATTGGTCACTGACTTGTGCTGAATGTATAGAAACTTGGTATCTCAAGATCAGACCTCCAGAGGAAAAGAACGACACCAGGAGTTTCTAGATTCTTGGTTTTGACACTATGTAATGTGATGTTGCCTGATTTTGTTCTGTATGGCATAGAGACCTCCAAAGGCTAGTATCAGTATGAGTAACCTAAATCTTTTGTTCTTGCTTCACAGTGATTTTGACCAGCTTCCAGATGATGTACCTGTTTCAGCTAACATTGCAGATATCGAAGAGAAGAAAGGCTTTTCTAATTATTATGTAAGAAGGGAGATTTATCCTGTCTTTATATGACTTTATCTGTGACTGGTTTGGTTGTGGGAGGCAAAATGCAGTTAATCCAGTGTAGTTGCTTTATGGCATGAATACCTCTGTGCGAAGAGCTCGCTCAGTGCTTCTTTTTGTCTGCAATGGAGATTAGTCTACCACAGATCTAGTCTAAAAAGTTGTCTGGGTGGATAATTGACAAATGGGGGAACAATGTGATAAAAGGTATCCTCTAACATTGCTTGTTTTCTATATTCTTACTTAATTTCTGATTTATTTCCTGTTAGATTGCTGTTCCTTTGCTCAAGATAGTGGAAATGGAATTCAAAAAAGGTAGAAAGGCTGGGTCTTGACTTCATCATTGCATGGTACTGGCAAGTTAGGACACTTCCATCTCCAAAGAAAGTACCATGTTAATCAGTCAAGAAAGAGCACAAAGGAAGGAAATAGAATGATAAGTGAGCACACAAAAAGGCAATAGAGGGGAAAAGCACTATGAGATTTTTCTCAGGAGGGGTTTTGGATAAAATCAGTTCAGTCTGACTTCTGCAAGGTGTCCTGCTTTTGCTGGAGACGTTGCTCACTCCAGTATGCGGGGGAATATAGTGGTGTTTGGTTGCTCTGTCTTTGTTGTCTGAAGGACCTGGGTGCAACATGATTTGGAGGTCAGTGCATGGAAATAATGGGCTCCTTTAGATCAAAGCAATTATGGCAAGAGATGAGAAATAAGATAGTAACTGGAGGAGGTCAGATCATAATTTCTGAAATTGTGCAGTTGAAAGTCAAAAAGAAGCATGAATACCTCCAACTCTGAAAATCAATTAATTTAGATGCCTGTCTATAGATTTAGGTGTCCAAAGCATCCTACTGTAAAATATTTTATTTATCCCCCTAATACATTTTGTTTGTCACTGCGGGAAGGTGTGTAAGCATGAAGTTGCATAGTCATTTCAGGTTTCCTTATAAGTTTGTGCAACAGAAAGTAGCCAAGGGAACAGGATTCATGGGAAAGGTGGACCCACACACCTATTGCACTTCTGGTGCTAGCTTGTTATTTTCTAGTACCTGAGTCTACAGATGCTTAACTGAAGTTTTGCTTTCCATTCTGCTACTACAACAATACTCCTAATACCGGGGCACGGATCTTATGTTCCCATTTTGTGTCTCACTTCCATTTGGTAAGTATTTATAAGTATGAACATCAGCCAGAATCCCCCTTCTCTGTTTCAGATGTTTGTCATTGAAGTAAAGCTTAAAGGTGGTGGTAGATACCTGATTTTTCGGCGCTATCGTCAGTTCTATGCCCTGCACACCAAACTAGAGGAGAGGTATGGGCCAGAGAGTAAAAACAGCCCTTTCACATGCACACTCCCCATACTGCCAGGTAAGCTGTTAGTACCAAATCTGTACATGATTAGCAGCTTTATCTGCCCAACACTGTCCTAACCTGTGCATTGTAGGGAAGTAGTTGTGACAAAGAACTAGATTCCAGCTGTGGATGCTGGACAAGTCACGTTCCATTGGCAGTCCCTTCACTTGTGGTAAAGTTAATTTAGAAACCTAAAATCTTATAGAAAATACATATTTTCTTGGAGATCCTACTATCTCCTGACTGTGCTTCATTTTTCTGGCAGCCTCCATATTCTTTTCTTCAGTAACTTTCACAGGTTTTATATTTTCCAGGAAAAGTTTACGTTGGGGCCAAAAAGGAAATTGCTGAGAACAGGATTCCTATCCTAAATGTCTACATGAAGGTAAAATTCAATTTTAAGGTAGAGGTTGCACTGAACTCTGCAGATATTTATACTTTGACATTAGCTAAGAGAGACAGTACTGTTGTAGACTTTGGTATCTGCTTCTCTCTGTTTTTTCCTGAACACTGTGGGACTATCTATAGTCCTATTCCCCAGATTGTTCAGACTGCAGGATCTACTGGAGCACACAGTTCTCAAAGGCTTGTTCCCTGCCTTAATATATAAATAGATATACTTACAGAAAACCCACCCCAAGATGCATGAAGAAATGGTGTAACTCCAGGTATTGCATGAATATGGAGTTGGTAGGTGCACCTAAAAGACTAGGAGAGGAAGATGGGCTTCTGGGTGTACCTGTTCTACAGTGAAGATGCAGCCAGTCACACTGAGGAGAGAAATTCTTTGTATGCAGGTTAACTGAAGACCTGACTTTAAGTCCGTAAAAGTCTGAGGCACTGGCCAAGACCTCCAGTACTTAAGATTGCCTTCTTTCCACAGTCATTCATGCTCTGAAGGGAAACACAAAGAGCAATTTACTCCTGCAGTAAATCAGGCACAAAAAGAGTGAAGCAATACATTGGCCAGCTCCAGGAGTAAATAGGAGAAACTGTCAGCTGTTCATCTGTGTCCTGCTGAGTGAGAAGGGAAAGGAAGGAGATTTCTGGCAGTAATGAATATCCCTCATGGTCCTGTAGGTCAGAGAGGCATCTTTGTTACATGTAAATAAATAGAGAATTGGGCTCTCCCACTGTTAACACTCTGCTTCCTACTTGCTGTTGGCACAGAACCTACTCTGCCTACCCGTTTGGGTGTTGATGGATGAAGAGGTCCGGCTGTTCTTCTACCACTCAACCTTTGACGGTGAACAGGTGCCTCACAGACTGAGACGGCTTCGCCCACGGACACGCCGAGTGTAAGTGATTGACATGTTTTTTCAGTATTGCGTGATATAAGAGATGCTGTCTGTTTTTTTGGGAAGGAGAGAGAAGATCACCACTTGTGTTTCCTAAATGAATCCATAAAGTCCTAATATGAGTATCTTTGTGGTGGAGTGCATGCAAGGTATTTCCTGTTTTCAGTAATTGCAAATATTTAAAGTTGATGTAGTATTTGTAATAAAGGAAAAACTCTAAGATGGGAGTATAGCTTGCTTTTAAAAAGATGCTGCTCAGCTCTATCTGCTCATAATCCTTTAATGGTAATATCGATTACAATGTTCAGAATATACAGACCAACCCTAAGGACATAAGCTTGCACCATTGAAGGCAATGTGAGTTTTGGCACTGAAATCAGTGAGATCTGGTTCAGACACTAAATGAAACTGAATTTAATTTGTTCCTGTCCTTTGTCTAAGCAAGGGCCTGTCCGACATAGCAGCACTGACACTCCTTTGAAGAAGTGCTAAGTAGGCGTCATAGTTCATTACCCTTCAGACAAATTAATTCTCCTTTCAGCTTAGCTAAGATGGACCTGCTTCCTTTTCACTTTCCTCAAACAGTGCAAAAACTGCATTCCTGGATGTGTGTGCGATGGCAGAGTTTGAACTGAATGCCATAAATGCTAGAAACAGGGATGCCCAGAAGGCAGAATAGGGGGGGCTGAGCAGTTCTGTGGAAGAGAGGTCCAGGATACAGACTGTATTGAGAACTCCATCTGTTCTTAGCAGCAGACACCATCAGATTGCTGCTGGTCTGCACTGAAACGAGGAGAACCGGGGCAATGTTGTTGCATACATATTTATTTACCTCAGTGCTGTGCACAGATTCTCATGCAGTCTCTCCAGTGACTATGGCATCTCTGCCTCTTAATGAAAATGCAGACACGGTGCTACTGATGGTGTGGTATTTCTGGTGACTAGAAAGACGTATTTACCTCTCTGTTGTCTCCTTTCTTTGCAGCAAAACCATTTCACCTCAAGTGCCTACTTCTGACCGCACGGCAGCTCCACGGGCTGAGGCGAGTACTCTGCACAATCTGTCATAGGATGGGAGATTAAACTCTGTTTTACTCTGGTATCTCATCGATCAAGTTGCCTTTTCCAATTAGAGCTTGGGGAAAGACGGGAAAGTGAAATCGACACAGGAAAGCAATTGATTTTAACAGCATGGAATGAAACAAAGGATGGAAAAAAATGTTCTGGTCCTCCTAACGAGTAATAAGAAGGTCCATTGTGAAGTCAGAATGACAGGAGGTTCAAAATTGAAAGATGTGCAACTTACTGCGAAATGGTTCACATTTACATAGTGATACCCATAAATTAAATGTAAAACAAGCTCAGCAGAAGTTTGGAAGCTTTGCAGTTGAGGTATCTTAGTATATTCTGTAACATAAGTGTTTTACTGAAAAGTGCCTATACCCTTGTCTTTTGCTATATACTGCCTTGGTATTAAGCATATTAAGCACACGAAACTGCTTTGTAACCAGTGCTTGTCTGAGTATCATCTTGCTTCCTAGAACATATGAGTTTGCCATGTATGATTAAAAAAACCCCATGCAAATGCTTTGAGGTTTGTTGATTTTCTTTTTTACACTGAATAAGGCAGGTCTTGATTAATCATATCTCTTGGGTTTTGTGTATTAATTTATTAATATTGAATATGCCTACTAAAATTTTTCAATAGATGAAAAGAGACTTTTGAAAGAGCTATTGAGTAGACATGTTAACCGCTAGCACAACAGTAGCCATTGTTTGGTTTTTTTTTTTTTTTTGATTAGGAGACCTCTTGGTGTCAACAATTCCAAAAGAACCATGTCAACACAGAATAAAGAACACCTTTTCACTTTTGCTCCTCTAACAGCATTTAAATGGCTGCCATGTTCTCTAAGGACTATGGAGGAGATGTGTATTTTTGTTACCTTGGCCTGTTTAATTATTCAAGGACAGCCTGTTAGGGTGGTAGCATCTGCTTACCTCTTTTTTTTTGGGCATCCAAGTTCCATTTTAACTTCATGTCAGTTTGCCAGACTTCCACAAATCTCTCAGTTCAGCATACAGGCCCAAAAGCTAGATGGAAAAACAACGGTTAGTTTCCCTTAAATTAGGAGACAACGCTTCTGCAATTTTTTAGGGCGGTTTGTGATGTTTTGCAGCAAATCAGAAAGCTGTAAAACTGCAACAAGAAAAAAAAAACATATTTAGTTCAGTTATCAGGATTTCCAGTTTTCAGTTGTCTTTGGCTCTGTTGACTTACTTACTTTTAATTGCTTTCAACTTTTTTATTTCTCTGGTGCTCAATATCCTGCACTCTAAGAATCCTAGCATGTAGCACTCAGAGCTGTGTTTATCCTAGTGCTTTAACCACTTTTTTCAGAGCATTTTTGTGTGTGCTGAGTAGGGGAAGAAATGGTGAGAACTGCAGACTACAGATATATACATGACCTTTCCCCAGAAATACATCTGTGATGACAAAGTCTGTACTATCATGCTGCTTTATGCTCTCAGCCCAAGAACAGAACAGAAAGAAAGATTCACTTTTGTAATTCTGTGAATTAGTAATTTCAGTGCTATTGCTTTCCACAGGCACTGTTTGATTTTTCTGGAACCAATAAACTGGAACTCAGCTTCAAGAAGGGAGACTTGATCTATCTGCTTAGCAGAGTAAACAAAGACTGGTTGGAGGTAAGACTGCAACAGCGGTACTGAATTATTAGTATACCTTGAAATATATGAGTATAAAGGTCTCTCCTACTCCTTGGGACCTGTCTCCTCCTTTCAAGGAGAAATTGCATCATAATCAGGTCTTACTGTCAAGAATAAATCCTTGACTCCAAATTTGAAATTGTTTCCTTCCTTGATGGTTTTTAGCTTACCAATTTTCTGCCCTCTAGACTTCAGTTTTCGTTTGTGTTTGCTTCTGCTGGAATGTTTTTAAATTCTTTGGAAGTGATTAGAACACAAAAAGGCCACAGAAAGGAGATGGAAACTCCATTTCAGCGATTAATTGGTTTCTTGCCTCAGGGGGAGCTGCTATATACTTCATGCTTCATACCACAACACACGTCAGCCTGATTAGAGAGAACTTGGGCAATGCAGCAATGTTCTGAAAAAGGATGAGCAGAACATACTGTGTGTTTGCTGATATGATATCTCTGCTTGCTCAAACACCACAGCCTTCCTTGGTAACCATCTGACTTTCATTTTTTACACACTGTTTCACTCCCCTACCTTTGACTACACAATTGTGTAATCTTTTTGTAGGGATGCCATCAGGTCACTTCCATAGCCTTTGATTTCTTAATTGCAGGAGAAAAATTCTTTCTGTTGTTTCCATAGAAATTAATTGATTTCTAGAACTTACTGTGTGTTGCCAAAATGGCATCGTGTTCTTCATTCTAATACTTCCTATTATTCCAGGGAACAGCTGATGACACCACTGGGATTTTCCCATGTGCTTTTGTGAAGATCATAAAAGATTTACCACAACAGGAGGGCGCAGTTAATCAAGTTCGCTGTTATTACCATGATGAGACTATGAGTACTGTCAGGTAATAAGAAAATAGCCCTCCAGCTTACTGCTGAAGAAATAACGACAATTCTCTTTTCATGATTTATAATGATTAAATTTGTTCTGGCTACAGGGATATCTCAGTGGAGGAGGATCTGAGCAGCATTCCATCATTCAAAGATCTCATGGAACTGATGAGGTACAATGCAAGCAGTTAGTAGTGTGTTTAGTATGATTTAAACATATGTAAAGTCCCTTCCATTCCTAAATTTTCCACAATTTGCTTGGTAATCACCATATTTTGGGTGTGAAATACTTTTCAAGTGTCCTGAAGAGGTTGTATTTTGACTTGGCCGATGGCCATTTATGCAGACAGTAGTCTGCCTTGGAATTGCCAGTAAGTATGGGATGCCACACACTTCTAACTGCCCTCCTGGAAGAAAAAGCAACCACAAGTAGGCAAAAGTGGGCAGTAACTACAGTCAACTCTTATGTATGGGAATTTTATCAAACTCACGAATGCATTGTGCCATACATGTGGTCTTACTGGAAATGGTTCTTGGCTCTGACGGTTTTCTTAGCTTAAACATGATACAGCATGAATGTGGCTGTATGATTTCTAGTACTAGTGGTATCAAGAATGCCAGGACACCCAAGGCTTTGTGTGGCTTTTAGCAGAATGAATTAGATCACCAATTTATTGTTAATTCTGCAGCACCTCTCAGGCATTCCTTGGTTTCTGGGGATCAACCCATTTCTTTTTTTGCCAGGCGCGAGTTTGACCGAGATGACATTGCTTTGAATTACCGGGACCTTGATGGTGATCTGATTCGGCTGCTGTCTGATCAAGATGTTGAACTCATGGTGTTCCAGAGCAGGAGAAGGCCCTCTGAGAAGCATTTCTTCCCTTGGAAGCTGCACATCACTCACAAAGATGACCTCGGTGTCTACAACACTTGTCCAGGAATAGGTGCTACTCAAACAATAAAAGGAACATAAGTAGGTAGCTGCAGTCCTTCCATAATCCCTCTCTGCAGAGAGTTTCCTTTAACAAGCCTTTGAAGTAGGCTTGAAAAGAGTAATTTTTAGTAAAATACTACCTTTTAATGTAAAATCTGTACTTAGAATTTTCAGGTTTTTAGCACTTCTCTGTAATAGAGAGATTTACATAGAGGCCACAGAAAGTGAGGAATAGAGAAATAAAATCCCTGACCGTATTCATGAAGCAAATCAGTGTTAGCCTGCAGTAGAGGTTTAGTGTCCTGAGCCTCAAGACCTGCTCTAATCTCTATTCTTGCTCCCAGAGCTAATTATTTGTCCAGAATGTCTTCATAAGCTTTTTTTTTCTAGACTGCCATAATTTTCTCTTCACTTGCTGATATGAAGGTTTTTGTGCCAGTGCTTATGAATGCACAGTTTTTTTTCTGTTACACAGGAGTCTGACTGGGCATTCAGAGCTTGTTCTGGGAGCATCAAGAAAACTTTTTCAGATTTCAGTGGAAAAATTGCAACTCACCTTTGCTTTCTTCTTTGCACTGACCACTATTTTGAATTCTGTGAATGAAACCTAGTATACCTGTGGTGTTCCTCATAAAAGTTCTTGTAATTATACAGACTACTTACTTCTGCATTCTGGGATAATTTGTCTGGTACTTGTTCAAATAGCAATTTCTTCTCTGTCTGTCTTCTGCTTTCTGACATTCCACTGCAAAGTAGAACTAACAAGCAATTACTGTATCAGGTGCTTCAACAAATAAAGTTACATATGAGTATATTTTATCAGTTTCTCTTCAAAAGGGTTTTTTTTGAGGGGATGAAATAATTCTGCTTTTTTTCTTTTGTTTTTACATGAAAATGACATCATTTTGAAGAAGAGTTTCAAAGCTATTCAGCTTTTCTTGAAAAGTAGTTCATTATTGAACAAAAATGTATCCTACAATAATATATTTAATGTTCATGCAATTTAAATATTCTCTTCTTGAACAAATTTACTGCTACTTGTAAGAATTATAAATTACATATGTTTTAAAAAAATTCCTTGATACCTAAAATACCTAATTTAAAAACACCATGCAGTCATGGTGTTAAACAGATACCACCATGTATAAATATAATCAATAAATCTTAAGAAGTTAAAAGAGTTTTCAAGCACCGTGCTTTGCAATCGACTGTTAATTTCTGTGACATTAAGCTATAATTCTTTGGTTTAAAAAATCTTTGTCCTTCATCTGCTGCTTAGCTCAATATGAGCTGGCAGTGCGTGTTGGCAGCCCAGAAAGCCAACCATATCCTGGGTTGCATCAAAAGACACGTGACCAGCAGGTTGCCAGGAGGTGATTCTGCCCCTCTACTCTGCACTCGTGAGACCGCACCTGGAGTACTGTGTCCAGGTCTGGAGTCCTCAACATAGAAAGGACATTGANTGCACAGGCAAAAGGGAAGATTAACAAGTATTCGAAGGTACTAAGAAACAATTAATTAATGAAGCATGAATAGCTAACCTTCCTCTCCCAAAAGTGGCAATAGAATGTTTTTTCTTTTTCTTAGGTGTTACCTGTAATGTTATCAGGTAACAAGATCTTCAACAACAACAAAAGTATTTAAGGTGACTTATCCCTTAGACTCTGTTTTTTCTTCCTTCCTGATATATATATATAAAAACTTATTTGTATACATAATCTTTAATATTTTATTACCTGTAGCCTTGCATTTATGCATGTATGTGTATTGGAAATAAAGGAAAGAGTTTATATTTAAAGATAAGCGTATTGTTTGCTATATTAGGATCTATAAATAATTTCTTTCTTGACACTTTATTAAGTGCTTAGTTTTAGCAGCATAACGATCCTGAACAGACCCTATCTGCTTTCCAGGTACAAAGGTTCCACCTGAAGGATCCATGCATATTAAATTTCAGAGGTAGATAACATCTTCAGAAGAGACTCAGATTACATTTTCCTTTTTTTCCAATGATGAAGGCTTCTAGTTGACATTACTAAAACAGTACAAAATGTAACCTCTGGCTTCAAAGCTGTTGTAGCCGCGTAGTTTAGGAAGAAGCCAAAGCCATATACAATGATAACATTAGTAATCTTACACCTTGTGATAAAAAAGAGAATGCATTGTAAATTGGAAGCCTAATTGGCATGCATGGCCTGCAAAGTTTTTGGAGTGCAGGATTACTTGTTTTAGCAGTTCAACAGACCAAATAACATCTGGAGATATGCACTGGCGAGTCTTTCTGAAGATGGAGGAGCTGTTTGAGTGAGGAAGGAATGGGAGGAAAAATGTCTGCTGGGAAACAAGAAACTTATTTTCTCAGGTTGGTGGAAGAACATACATAATCTTACTGGCCTCTGAAAATCACAGCAGAAGAATTCCTTTCTGCCTTTATACTGTAATGCAAAGTAAATCGTGCCCATTCAGGAAAGTCACATATCCCCACCTTGTCTGCAGGTTTTAAATGCACACCTTCTGGTAGTCCCAGTGACACACAGTTTCCTCAGATACTCTCATATTCTCCTTCTTGTTCTTCTTGCACGTTTCCTTTATTCACAATACACATTTTTCCCCCTTATATATTGATGTAGTTCTTGTGAGAACCTAACTGTGCTAACTATGGTTTTTGTCAGTACTACAGGGATTCAGAGAAAGTACAGTGGCAGTGCAGGACAGCCAAGTATATTCTGCATCTGGGGACTTATCTTAGTCCTCCACTCCTGTAGTTTACCCTTGAGAGCACAAACCTGAGTATGTCTTTCCCTTATGGCTACCTAACTTTCCTAGAGATCTTCTTATTGAAGGCTACTGGGCTAAGATTTAAAGCTGGATTTAAAACAGCATGGCTGCCTTGGAGGCAGAATAACTTCAGACCAATTCGTCTCACAAATTTTCCTTTGTTTCCTCTGTACTATAATGTATGTACTATATATGCTTTTAAGGTATTATAATGCTTATATTATTAGTTGTTGTTGAAATTGGTAAAACTTACTTTTAAAAATATTACTCAAGTTAAAAGTTTACAGAGAGAAAGGTAGTTCTTCCCCTACCCATATATATGTATACACATATGTACAAATAAACACGAAGTACAGAATGATTCCTGCCTTGAAGACTGTGTAGCCTGAAGCAAGAAACAAGACCGGAGTGAAAGGCAGGTAATCCTTTCTCAGCCTTTCTCACTTCTGCTGCAGACAGTCCTCTTTCTTTCTGAAAATACACTAGTCCCATGATCTGATACTTGCTAACGTGCAGATTGGCAATGACAAACTTCCTTCCCGTCCCTTTCCAGTTAAACAGGCCCATCTAAGTAAGTGCTTTGGGGGCTAAACTAGGAAGTACATACTTCCTATTTCACAGGCAATTACACAGGCTTTCCTTGAAGGGGTGTGGTCTGCTGCTTTGAAAGTGGTATTTGAGGTGCATAGAAGATATAACAGTTATTCTGAAGACTTACTTGCCAAGAAAATCCTGTGGTTGGTTTATACCTTCTATCTCCAGTTCTAGGGAAGTGTGGTTTTGCTGATTTCTGCATCAGAGGATTCTGATGCTGTAGAGGGAGGCTGGACAGGGAGAATCACCCACCAGATTGAATCATCTGCCTCACAGACAGCTCTGAATCTAGGTAAGGGAACCGCTTCCTCTCTGGGGAAAACAAAATGGCAGAGAATCTGCCCTTGTACAAGAGCTTTTGAGACATTAAGGGATTCCTTAGCTGTAATGATTATTCAAGGGCTCAGCCAGCTATTTCTGCTATAAGGAAGTGGCATTCAGGAATCTGAAAGTCAATAGGAATTTAACAGACCTTTTTTTTCCATAAAGTGGAAAAGACGCTCAACTCTGTAACATACTTGAGTAGGTGGGTTTATTATATTTTTGAAAGAGCAGTGAGATCCTGAGCCAACAGGATTTGAATTCCAGTATTGAACAATGTGGTCCATGGTCTCTGAACCACTCAATCCACTCTCAATCTCAACAATCAACAAAAAAGAAAAAGTTTCTTTGGTATTATTTCTACAATTTGCAACTTGTTTGTGAAGCAGCTGGAAAAGTAGCACGTTGAAGAGAAATTGGAAAGTGAATGAATATGGAAATTCAACCCCTATAGCTCCCAGGAGCGGTGTGGTTGGGGATCATATCTTAAAGGTGAAAAACAGAACACCATTGCAGTTCATTAGGAAGACTGTGAGCGTGATGAACAGAAGGGTGAAGGAATTTGAAAGCTGAGTTCTCTTCACAGATTAGGACTGTTTCTTGCTGTTGGTCATCTGAAAGAATTCCTGTACTTCCTTGAAAGTGTGCATTTATTTCTTCATTCTTTGCCCACACTGCAAGCTGACACAATAAAAAGACATAAAATTTATCCTACAATAAATACTTGGTAGAAGTTTTTTTCTGAATGTCCCTCTAACATGAAGCCTAAAGAAGTTCCCTAATTCAGTTTTACTTCTCTTTACATGAAATGAAAACAAGAAGCTCCACAATAAGCCAAGGAAGAGAGTCACCAGTGGGAAAGGAAAACAATTGTTTTCTGAAGTAGGATCAAACTTCTGCACAAAGGACAGTAGTATCATGAAGGAGATTTTCATCCTTCTGCTGAATGTGGATTTGGTGTTCAGTGTCCAAACTATTCGAGGTGAGTTTTAGATTTCTATTCTCTTTTAGCATTACATTATTGCCTTTCTTTTTGTATCTGTCTGCTTCTTTCAGCTCATCCTTTTCCTCATTTTCTGCTTGCTTTTCTGCTTCCTTCTGCCACCATCTTCTATGCTCTAGGAGAACAGAGGTTTTGATCAAAACCAGTGAGGAGCTGATGCATGTGCAGACAAATCAGTGTTAGGTTGGTGGTATGGACAGGTGAAATACTGATCAAATGGATGAGAGACAAGCTGATTGTTTACTGAGTGAAAATNCTCCTGCTGTCTCTCCACTATTTATATTTGTATTCATGGCATCATTTTTGACCTGAATTGCTTTTTCAGAGAGTATCCCTATGAAGAGCTTGAGCTGCTACAACGACTACAACTCACAGGTGACCTGCACATGGATGGAGCGTTCAGAGGCTCATGCCCTTGTTGGNTGCCTTGGAGGCAGAATAACTTCAGACTAATTCGTCTCACAAATTTTCCTTTGTTTCCTCTGTACTATAATGTATGTACTATATATGCTTTTAAGGTATTATAATGCTTATATTATTAGTTGTTGTTGAAATTGGTAAAACTTACTTTTAAAAATATTACTCAAGTTAAAAGTTTACAGAGAGAAAGGTAGTTCTTCCCCTACCCATATATATGTATACACATATGTACAAATAAACACGAAGTACAGAATGATTCCTGCCTTGAAGACTGTGTAGCCTGAAGCAAGAAACAAGACCGGAGTGAAAGGCAGGTAATCCTTTCTCAGCCTTTCTCACTTCTGCTGCAGACAGTCCTCTTTCTTTCTGAAAATACACTAGTCCCATGATCTGATACTTGCTAACGTGCAGATTGGCAATGACAAACTTCCTTCCCGTCCCTTTCCAGTTAAACAGGCCCATCTAAGTAAGTGCTTTGGGGGCTAAACTAGGAAGTACATACTTCCTATTTCACAGGCAATTACACAGGCTTTCCTTGAAGGGGTGTGGTCTGCTGCTTTGAAAGTGGTATTTGAGGTGCATAGAAGATATAACAGTTATTCTGAAGACTTACTTGCCAAGAAAATCCTGTGGTTGGTTTATACCTTCTATCTCCAGTTCTAGGGAAGTGTGGTTTTGCTGATTTCTGCATCAGAGGATTCTGATGCTGTAGAGGGAGGCTGGACAGGGAGAATCACCCACCAGATTGAATCATCTGCCTCACAGACAGCTCTGAATCTAGGTAAGGGAACCGCTTCCTCTCTGGGGAAAACAAAATGGCAGAGAATCTGCCCTTGTACAAGAGCTTTTGAGACATTAAGGGATTCCTTAGCTGTAATGATTATTCAAGGGCTCAGCCAGCTATTTCTGCTATAAGGAAGTGGCATTCAGGAATCTGAAAGTCAATAGGAATTTAACAGACCTTTTTTTTCCATAAAGTGGAAAAGACGCTCAACTCTGTAACATACTTGAGTAGGTGGGTTTATTATATTTTTGAAAGAGCAGTGAGATCCTGAGCCAACAGGATTTGAATTCCAGTATTGAACAATGTGGTCCATGGTCTCTGAACCACTCAATCCACTCTCAATCTCAACAATCAACAAAAAAGAAAAAGTTTCTTTGGTATTATTTCTACAATTTGCAACTTGTTTGTGAAGCAGCTGGAAAAGTAGCACGTTGAAGAGAAATTGGAAAGTGAATGAATATGGAAATTCAACCCCTATAGCTCCCAGGAGCGGTGTGGTTGGGGATCATATCTTAAAGGTGAAAAACAGAACACCATTGCAGTTCATTAGGAAGACTGTGAGCGTGATGAACAGAAGGGTGAAGGAATTTGAAAGCTGAGTTCTCTTCACAGATTAGGACTGTTTCTTGCTGTTGGTCATCTGAAAGAATTCCTGTACTTCCTTGAAAGTGTGCATTTATTTCTTCATTCTTTGCCCACACTGCAAGCTGACACAATAAAAAGACATAAAATTTATCCTACAATAAATACTTGGTAGAAGTTTTTTTCTGAATGTCCCTCTAACATGAAGCCTAAAGAAGTTCCCTAATTCAGTTTTACTTCTCTTTACATGAAATGAAAACAAGAAGCTCCACAATAAGCCAAGGAAGAGAGTCACCAGTGGGAAAGGAAAACAATTGTTTTCTGAAGTAGGATCAAACTTCTGCACAAAGGACAGTAGTATCATGAAGGAGATTTTCATCCTTCTGCTGAATGTGGATTTGGTGTTCAGTGTCCAAACTATTCGAGGTGAGTTTTAGATTTCTATTCTCTTTTAGCATTACATTATTGCCTTTCTTTTTGTATCTGTCTGCTTCTTTCAGCTCATCCTTTTCCTCATTTTCTGCTTGCTTTTCTGCTTCCTTCTGCCACCATCTTCTATGCTCTAGGAGAACAGAGGTTTTGATCAAAACCAGTGAGGAGCTGATGCATGTGCAGACAAATCAGTGTTAGGTTGGTGGTATGGACAGGTGAAATACTGATCAAATGGATGAGAGACAAGCTGATTGTTTACTGAGTGAAAATAGACTCTCGTATTTAGTGAAAACATGGGAAAATGAAGGGCTATGCGATTCAGATGGTAGTATACAGGAGTAGAGACAAGTGGACGGTCACAAGATGTGTGTGTATGGGGAGGCTACCAAAAGCAACATCCAGATGACCTGATTTTCTTCTTGTGGAATCGCTGACAGATAAAGAGACCATCTGCCATACCCACTACTTGTGTTTCTGAGTTTAATATTTTCCATCTTCTGGTGCAATGAGAGCTACTTTTCTCTCCCTCTCTTTTTCCCTTCCCTTCCCTTCCCNTTTTTTTTTGTGGGATCATAGATATGAAACAAGTATCATAGATTTGAAGTAAAATGGGGCATATTGATTGCTCTTAATGGAGTGAAGAAGATGGTGTCAGAACAAGCATAAGCGTGAGTGTTGTTTATAAACCTAAAAGAGAGGAGGCAATCCCCCTGTTATTTTACCTATTTTGGAGCATCACTGAGAGTATGGTTTTTGATCACTTCTCAGAAAGATGTTGAGACTGTGTGTTAGTGAGATAGATAAGACTGGTGAGTTCATTCATGCTATCGCTTTTCCTCCCAGAGATAATGGTCTGTCTGTGACAATATCTCTCCGTTACATCTGTTTCCTTATGAAAAGGGAACTGGATCAAGTGAATGGATTGTGAAGATAAGAAAGGATATAGAGGGAGGGATATTCAAGAGAGAGAGAGGAAAAAAGATAGAAAGCTGAGAAGAAAATGAATTAATAGTTTGGGTATACAAGCAGGGAAGGAAGAAGAAAGAATTTTATTGCAAATTTTATTGTAAAGAAAAAAGAATCAATAGACCCCAAAGTAGCTGAAATTACTGGAAGGTCTTTAGAACAGAATCTTGAAGCTAATACTTCTGGGACAAGGTAGTATAAAATTACTCAGACCTTTGGAGAATTCTCGGGAACGTTGTTATGTGACAGAGTGTGTGAATCATGGGGAAACATGACTGAAGTGAAATAATCAAATAAGCAGGTATTAAGTGTGGACAGTCACACATCTGAAATGCAAATGTCTAATGACTAGACAAGGTCAGCTCATAGATGAAAAATGGTTGTCTAAAATCCAAATTGTAAAGTAATGCTGATGAGTAGATAGGAATATCTTCAGGACTTCACTTGGGCTGACTTTTGTTTAAAGGTACACATCTGTGTGGTCAGTCTCACTCATACTTCAGGAATATTCCTGGTTTCCTTGCTATTGCTTTAAAAAATAGCAATAGAGCTGAATAATGCTTGCTGACATATATTTGGCTAGGAGACTCCATCCTATTCTGGAAAACAGTATTTGGCCTTAGATATCCACTATTTAATATTTCTCATCTGAACTGGAACAATATAATACACTGGGCATGAAGCCATAAGCACAAAATTCCAGAGGGTACAAAAAGAAGCAACACATCTCTCCAGAAGCTCAGGCTACTGCAAGCACACAGAGCTTATCCTCTCATGTGTAGTTTAAAATATTGTTTCTAATTTTCATGATGCTCCTTGGCCTGGAGAAAGGCTACATAAAAGGATGATTAACATTGTGGATGAAATCTTTAATGAATATGTAAGGTGTCTTGGAAGAACAGAACTACTAAGGATACAGAAGTACATGTTAGTTGGAGGACTTTTTTTGAAGTGTCTTTCTGGGACTCCAAAATTTATGTCTTCAAGAAACTAAGGATCACCAGAAGCTTTTCTGCCTTTTACTCTGAGTAAATGGTGAATGTCCATGGAATACTATTTCATCATACTATTTCTCACATAAAAATATGGGATTATATAGAATTAGGTGAAAAACTAACAAAAATTAAACTGGTACCAAAATAGAACAGTTTACTGCACGATTTTGAAATGGGAAGGCATTTGACTGATGCCAAAAATATTTGTTATATCAACTGATGCAAAACAGAACTAACAGGTACAGTGAGAAGAAAATGTAAGTGCCAAGTGAATTATAACAGAATGGGATGGAATGGGAATGGTTTCAGGTGTTTAATTTTGCAGTAACTGCAGGTCTCCAAATCAGATCTTCATAGATCACTTTCTCTTTACACAGGGAGAACAAGGAGATGTTTTGCGAACGCCAGGCAGAAAATGACTTACATGTGGCTTCAGACTCCTACGTGCACTGGGTTTGTCACAATGCTACAGATGATTTTGGAATAGGAGTAGAAGATATTTACGGCTTCAAACCTAAGAAGATACTTCAAGCAGAACT
The DNA here is from genome assembly GCA_013400375.1 of Thinocorus orbignyianus. Classification (NCBI taxonomy): domain Eukaryota; kingdom Metazoa; phylum Chordata; class Aves; order Ciconiiformes; family Thinocoridae; genus Thinocorus; species Thinocorus orbignyianus. The sequence continues at coordinate 1,517,198 of VXBW01005540.1, forward strand.
AAATGTTGATCTTTTCCAAAATGGTAAGGGTTAAATACTAAATTCTCATTTTCCAGTGAATATTAAGGATCTTTGAGAATGTATTTGCCATTCAGTCAGGAAGTGAATGCCACTTTCATTGTGAAAACTGCTGAAGAGTTCCACATAGAGAAGATAGGGTAGGGAGGAGAGAAGGCAAGTTCTTGGAAGACGTTGATCTTCGAAAGGGGACACAAGCAGGAGCTACCTTGTGTGACAGGGATAAGATACTCTGGAAATGGAGAAGCTTACACAGGTGTTTTCTCCCCTTCTTCTTGTCTCTGTCTCCCTATCTCATCATCTCATCTCATCTCATCTCATGGGTCATATCCTCACCTTCCAGTTCAGACTCTCCCGCCTCAAAACCTCTCGGTCAGCTTGATGACATCAGGAGACTTCTTGCTGACCTGGAAAGCAGCTGAAGGAAACCAAGGGCTGGGCAGTGTCCTGGAGTATGAAGTCGTTTACAAGCGGGAGTGGGAGTCCTGGGAGGTAAGAGCGGAGGAGCCGGGATGTCCTAATTTGGGATGCATGCTCTTGGGCAGTTGAGAGTCTGTGGTAAAGATTGTGCAAAGTGAATGGCCTTTGTGTTCTCAGGCACTATGAAGGGAGTCAACAAATGTTTCAAGTCAGGTGGAAGGGGCTCTCTCTTTATGTTTGCTGGCAATTTGTCCTGTGAAATACTATTTGTTCTGAATTGAATGCAAATATCTATTATTCACTGAAAAAAAAACACCAAAAAAACCCCCACGCTCTGCTTGGTTTAGATTGGGAATTGATTTTGCCCTGAATGCCTTCCAAATGGAATTAAGTCATGTTCCAACAGGAGCCTGTGGGTTCATGCGGGAAAATGGCAAAATACATTTTAAGCTACTTTTCCTTTCAGAAGGTTTTCTTCATATTTTTTTTTTTTAATTTTTTGGTTTGTTTTCTTTTTCTAATTTTTAAGAGTCCATATCCTTTGCCCTGTTGTTTTCCTAGATCTGCATATATTTCTATTCTGTACCTGTCAGTTTGTTCTTTAGTTTTTAAGAGAAGTATCTTGGCCAGATTCCTACAAAATTCTGCATTTACCAGAGTTGTGAACTTGTGTAGCTAGTGCTAAAGACAACTAGGGCTCTGCAAGTGCAGGAGCTGGCCTGCCTGCTGGGGTGGATTGTCCCTGAAGGTGCCTGTACCTCACCCTTCTTGTGCTAAGCTGGCAGCATGCATGCCGAAGCAAGGAGGATTAGAGGCCAGCATGTGCATGGAACATCCCACGTGAGGGACTGCTGGGAAACGCAACCTGGCAGTCACCTTCTCTCACTCTTTACATGCCTTCACTCCCCAACTCTTCTTCATTACTCAACTCCACACTTTCCTCCGTCTCCTCTCTCCATTCTTTCCCACAACAACAGAAAGCTGCCTCTCTCTTGCTCTCCAACACCTCAAGTTGCCATCTCCACTGCAAGGACCTCGTTCCAGGGAGCAGCTACTTTGCCCGTGTGCGAGCCAGACCGGGGCAGGCCAGTGGCTTCTCTGGGCAGTACAGCAAGTGGAGCACAGAAGTGTCATGGCAGACCCCTGAAGGTAGCATGGGACGGAGCGGGGTGGGCGTGCTGGCTGAGAAGCCACACCTTTCCCGTCACTTAGCTTGCTCTCCTCTTCTCTGAAGGTGGCCTCCAGCCCAGGAACCTCCGCTGCCTCTTCAATGGTGCAGATCGTCTGATGTGCAGCTGGGAAGTGAAGAAAGCCATCATCACCTCTGTCCTCTTTGGCTTGTTCTTCAGGGCCACTCCAGCATCAGCGTACGTGCTTTGTCCATGCCAGCGTGACTGTGCCTCTCCCGTGGAGTTTCTGCTCTGTCCCATTCCCCCGATCTCAGCTCAACCTCTTTTTCTTCCCTCAGAGAAGAGGAGTGCTCTCCTGTGCACGAGAAGGCTTTGCCCCATGTTCCATATGTGCTCCAGAGCTGTGAGATCCCTGTGAACAACTCCAGCAGTGAGAGCCAGTACCACGTGTCTGTGCGGGCCAAGACAGAGGAGAAGCTGATCGAAGCCTACAAGAACAGTGAGTTGCTGTGTTGTCTTTTGCTTTTCTTGGCTGTTTCTTGAAGAGACGCCTGTCTGGGCAAGTGGGTCTGAAGGACAGCAGTGATGAGTAAAAGTTGGTGGTAGGAGGACGAAATGAGGACTGATGAAGAAAGGAACTGGATGCTGTGTCAGATGAGAGGTCTGACAGAGGTGGCTTGTGGGTGTGGAGTTCCTTGGTGGCACTTGTTAGTCTAAGGAAGAAGGCAGCAGTGGAAACTCCAGTGCAGAAAACTGGGTTGTGACCAAGAGCTGCTTGGTGAGTGATTGTCACCCTGCTGACTTCTTGGTGACTGACCTTCATGAGCCTACTGGTTTATTGTGTTTGACTAGGAAGTGCAGATGTGGAGAATTAAGAAGTGTTAAAACTGCAAAAAACAGTGCATTGTTGCATAAAACAATGTCTCTGGAAACTTCGCAGTGGTGAAAGGGAATGCTAGACCAGTATGTTGATGAGTAATCATCTAAGACATTCCATCTGTTCCAGTTAAGGTGCTGCCTCCTGCAAATGTGTCCATAACAGTGACAGAGAACCAAGAGTATGAACTGAGGTGGACAAAACACACATTCAAATACGACTTCATAAAACAGGCATACCAAGTTGAGTATTGGAAAAACAACCAATATGAAAAGGTAAGTCTTAGAAAGTGCAAGAGTCCTGGACTTCTCTTTGTTGGACAAATCAGAAAGACAATTCCTCTCATCTTCATTGTTTGTGCTTCTTTCTTCTCCTTAGACTGCCGAGAAGTTGAATATCAACAATGATGAACCTCCCTTCATCTTCACCCTGCAGATGTTGGCCTCATCTACAGAATATAGGGGGAAAATGCGTGCAAGGGTGAATACACCTCGGGATTATGAGGGACCTTGGAGCGACTGGAGTGAGGAATTCACCTGGAAGACTGAGAATGGTACTTTCTGTGCAGGCTTCCTCTGTAAGGTTTTGTGGACTGTTGATGGCTAAAATGTCTCTATAGAAAAATACATTGTCTCAGCTGGGGTTGAAATTTGGTCCAGCTTCCAGCTATGATCTAGGGTGGTTTAACAAGGTAGCCGTGCTGTCTGCATCCCTGCAGCACAGCAGCAACGCTGATGAAGGACGTGAGCAGGAATGACCTTTTAAGCTTGTTTCTTATTTCCCTTCATGAGGTGAGTACAACTAGCTAGAAAGCGGAACAATTTTCCATATGGAAAATCAAGTGAAGGTTCTGTCTGAAAGAGCATCCTTTTTCCCTGATTCCAGTAGTCCATTCTGCTATCAGTGACTCAAGAGCCCATGACTGGAAGGTGACAGCATATAAGTCATCAGTCTGTTATATTTGTGGAGAGGTTCTAGAGTTGCATAAAATGCACAGTTGCGACCACTGGAAACAAAAACCTTTATGTGTGTTTGCTGTTTCTGGACTTGACATGTCATCTAAATTTCCCTGATCTGCTTGCATGAGGAGTGGTCAGAGTGAAAAACCTGTTACGAGAAGCAGCCGCTCTGCAGGCGGATACTTACTTCTCTTTCCTCTGTTTCAGTTCTGCCACCAGTGCTTCTCCCAGTGATGCTCCCAGCTCTCATCATCATCTTGCTTATAGTTGCTTATTGCAGCTATAGGTATTTCCTCAGGTAGGTCTGTGTTTTGACTAGGAGAATTAGCAGCATGCTGGCCATGTGTGTGGCACAAAGGCTGAGGCACTCCTTTTTCCCCATGAGAGACAGTGGTCTTTGCGGAGATGAGCCATGGTGTGCAATGGACAGCTTTGTGTGTATCTGTTCAAGTGTGGGATCTGGGTGGTGGCATGCCAGGGGCTTGCTGGTGCCTCACTCCACCTGGTAATGCGCTGTGTGTGTGCATTCTTTTATGGTTGCAACCATGTCGAGAAGTAAAATTTGTAAATTCTGTGTCGTTGTTGCAGGAAGAAGCAAATGTGGGAGGAAAAGATTCCAAACCCCGGCAAGAGTCTCCTGATCCAGAGCTACCAGGGGGTAAGAAGAAACTGCACCTTGAAGAGTTTATTATTTCTCTTTTTCACAAATTCCAGTAATCTTAAGAGCTCCTCTTGTCTCCTAGTCCACAATGAACTATATTCATTAGTCTATGCCTAATTTTTAGAAGTTCTGATCTTATTCAACATAATTGTGTTCTTACATTTATATGAGTAGACTTTGTGTTGTGCTTGCCAGCATTACTGTGATTTAAAATCAATCTAGAAAATTCTCAGAACTTTAAAATTTTGACTGACTGAAGTAATCTAGTGTCATTATCAAACTTTTTAATTCAGTGCTTTTAACCATCTCCAGCAGCCCCAGATGCATTTCTACAGGGCTATTCTCGAGCCACTTCTCCCCCAGATTATACTTGTGCCCCTTGTTACTCTGTCCCAGGCATAGAATTTGGCATTTGGACTTGTCAAATTTAATTCCGTTGATGATTGCCCAGTGTTCCAATCTATCTAGGTCCCTCTGCAAGGCCTTTCATCCCTCAAACCAGTAAAGAGTACCTCCCAGTTTCGTGTAGCCTGCAAACTTGCTAATGGTGTCTTTAAGTCCTGCATCCATATCCTTGATAAAAAACATTGAACTGGCCCTAGAATTCAGCCCTGATGACTGGTCACCAGCCAGATGTAGCCTCATTCACTACTACCTTTTTGAGCTCTGTCCTTTAGCCAGTTCTTTACACAGCACACTGTGCACCTGCTCCTCTCACAGTTGGACAACACATCCAAAAGGATGCTGTGAGGATCAGTACCAAAAACCTTACTAAAATAAAAAAAAAAACCCTACATCCACTGCCTTCCCTTCATCCACTAAGTGAGTGACTTTGTCATAGAAGAATACGAAATTGGTTAAAAAGGACTTTTCCTTTGTGAACCCACAGTGACTGTACCTGATGATTGCATTGCTCTTTAAACACCTTTCTATAGCACCCAGAATGATCTTCCCCATTATTTTTCCAGGAACTGAGGTTAAACTAACAGGTCTGTAATTTCCCGGGTCTTCTCTCATGCTTTTATTGTAAATTGGAATAATATTGGCTAGCTTCCAGGCAGCAGGGACCTCCCCAGACCTTTGGTAGATGATCAAGACGGGTCCTGCCACAACATTCATTAGCTCCTTCAGTATTCTGGGATGAATTCTATCAGACCCCATGGTCTTATGAACATTCGGCTGATATAGCAGATCCCTTACAATTTCACTGCCCACAAAGGTAAATTCACTGTTCCTTCACTCATGATCTTCTGACTCAGAGGACTGGCCAGCCCAAGGTCTATCAGTATTATTAAAGATCAAGGCAAAATAATGCATTGAATGCCTCTGCATCCCTATTTGTCAGGTGACCATTATCTAGTCTAATGTTTTTTTTAGACCTCCTCTCACTGTTAACACACTTTAAAAATCCCTTCTTGTTGCCTGATACAACACTATCCAGTGTCGACTCTAACTGAGCTTTGGCCTTTCATGTCTTCCCCCTACGTAGAGAGGGAAGATATTTCATGTTGTCCCCCTACAGCTCTGTAATCTTCCTGTGAAACCTCACCTTGCTTCCAGAGATCATGCAGCTGCTTCTTCCTCCTGAACTCCAGAGGGAGTTCCTTGCTCATCCAAGCTGGTCATCTGCACTTCTTGCTTGTCTTCAACACACTGGAATTGCCTACCACTGTGTTTTTAAAAGGTGGTTCTTAAAAACTGACCAGCACTTGTGGACCACCAGGCCCTCAAAAGCAGAGTCTCAGGGGACACTGCCAAGTAGCTTAATGTTTGCTTTCTTGAAATCTAGGCTAGCAGTGCTTATGTCCTTTTTTCTCATTATTTTTAAAATTTTAAACTCAATCATTTTGTGCTGGCTGTGGCCAAGACAACCACCTACCATCACATCTCCCATGAGCCCTTCTGTATTTGCAAATAACAAGTCCAGGAGGGCATCTTTCCAAGTTGGGTCACTGAGTAGACTTGTAGTTAGGTCAGTGGTAAGGCATGGATTTGAAGTAACCATCTTCTGGAGAGCAGAACACATCTTCTAGTCATATCAGTGAAGTTGTATCCCTATTGTCAGATGCTGTAGATTCTCTTGTTTGTTTTCTTTGGCCGTGAGAAATGTATGGTTCTTGATTCTACTGCCAACGAGACGCTGGTCTTTTTGTCATGTCTGCTTTTTCATTTTCAGAAAGTACATTTAGGACACTGGCCAACAAGCAGCCTGCTGGACTTCAACAAATACAACTTTTCAGAGAAGATGGAGCAGGCTAGCTTCCTTCAAGTTGTGGGCAGGTGAGTGAACAACGCATTATAATGACACTGTGGATGACAGTCTTGGAGAACTCCTTAAGTCATGGCAGGGTACAATTGCATGTTCTATCACAAAAAAGACTATACAAGTGGCTTTGGAGGAAGAAATAGATATTTTTCCTATCTGGGTTAACCTGCTTCTGCAAGAAATATTTTTTTTCTAATACTGTGCATACTTTGTGTGTTTTCAAGTAAGCTTGTTTTATATTTAATGTTTACCACAAGATCTCTCATGAGGAACTTTTAACTTTCCTGCTTTCAGGCAGACGAAGGCTTTGACAGAGTTTCCTGAAGGGCAGGCTAAAAATACGGATGTTTCCCCTGTTGCCCTGGACCTACAGAACTCATACCATGCTTTAAATGAGGCAGAGCATGCCCCAGTTATCTGCTCAAGTCAGATAGCTGGTCATTCCTTTCCTGTTTCAAGGACAAACAGTGCTGATACAACTACTGTTTCTGAGATGGCAGCCCCTTGCTTTGCTTTCAATGGTCCATACTTGTACAGCCCAGTGGTGTCCTCCCAGTCTGATATGCATCAGACACTGGAAGTGGACTCAGTGGGAGTCCATGAGAAAGCAGCTTCCCTTCAGTATGTGACCCTCCCGAAGGAAGACTGTCCCCAGCCTTCACAGAGGCAAGAGCAGCCAGCAGCAGGTCCTTCACAGCCCTTTCTGCTCCCAGATCAGAAGGAAGTGATGCAGCACATTGATGACGAGAAAGAAGTCTCTCTGGCCCCATCACCCTGTGGGAAAATCATGACCATGAGAAGAGAAGAGCAAAATTCTCTAAAGGCTCTTAGCTGTACCACATCTCCTCAGCAGTGCCCTTTGGAGTACATCACCACAGAGAGCCTGCTACTGCCAGCAGCCAGCGACTCCACCCATCCTCCACTTGTCACTGCTGGGGAGTCACCCTGTGACTCACAGGAGCCCCAGCCCTCCAGTGACTACTCTTGCCATGAGTTTTCTCCTGGGAAAACTGGTGTCACAGTGCCAGTTTCAGGTCAAGAATCAACCTCATCACCTGAATTGCACCTGGATACATTTGGAGACTATCTTACTGCCCCTTTAGGTGTCCATGGACATTCAGAACCCACAAAGATTCCTTTGCCTGTCTTACAGAAGGGAAATGATCTTCGGAAGCAGCCTTTGTCAGAGGCTAACTTGGTGGTGTTAAACCCTGACAGCACTGAGCCAGTTTTCCTTTGCCAGGTTGGTGACTATTGCTTCCATGATGTAAAAACCAGCATGAAGATGGATATTAGTCAGGAAGATCATCAAGTCAAGAAACCTCCTGAAGGCAAGACAGTACCTGGGAAGCCTGTATCTGATGATGAAACCATCACTGGCAAGGAAAAGGATATATCAAAAATGCAGGCTATCCAGCTATTCAAAAACCTGAAATCAGATGATTACTTTTCCTGGCAGTTACCTTTGAGGATCCCAGAAATCCGTTAAATGGGCAAGTATTAATGAATACCAAAGCTACAGGTAAATGAGAGAGGTTGCAACTATCTGATGAAAATGAACCCTCAAACCTAGGAATACATAAATGCCAGTTCCCTTTTCCGGCTTCCAGTCCAACATGTTGAAATACTTGGAATAGCTCAATATACTTCTTAACGGCCTTCACAGATTTAGCATGAAAGACAATCCAAATACTGCCTTATTGGTGTTTTTCAAACTGTTTGGCTTACCCAGAACGAACAGTTTAGCCTGTTCATGATCCTGTGATGCATCACAGTCATCTTGCAATAATATCAGATTGCCTGAGGCAAAACTTGTAGCAGGATATGCAGACTTATCAGCTTGAAATGCTATCAGAAGAAGACAGGCTCGGGGACCTTTGAAAGAAAATTTATTTTCTTAAGAGCAATTTTGTTGAACTTTTGTGTGTGTATGAAATAGAGCTAAGAGTCACCAAGGAGCTTCTGCATCTCTACCTTTCCACTACTGATACAAAATAGGTATTGTATAAGGTGAAAAAAAACCAGACAGTAATAGAAGTGCAAATAAAAAATGTGAAAAAATATTGAAGTCCAGGAAACCATTCTCAATGTTAAGGTACAGTGCATCACAGCATATTCTAAGAGCAAGAAGGAAACATTTCTGGGATACATAAACTAGGCTGCAGAGAACTTTGGGGAAGAAGATAAGTTACTGAAATAAAACCCAAGGACTTGTAAAGTGCAGTGAGAGTGAGGGAATCAGCCAGGTAACAGAAAATGGTAGGCAAGAAATGTGAAGGTACACAAGCTTGTATCTGCTGGAGTATTTCTATTTCTACATGTTCAAGTACTATATGATTTTCTTTTAAGTTCTTAGCCTGTTTATTCATGGCATAATTAATCTTCGCTATGTAATTTATTCATAGTGGCTTTTTTAATTTTTTTTTTTTTTCCTGAATAATAAACGGTGTTGAGAAAGAGGATCTATTTTTTCCCAGTTCTGATGTAAAGAAAGTGCTGCAAGGGAAGAGCATTTGTTCAGAGCTGCCACAGATCAGTAAAAGGCTTTGATTTCAGACATGAAGGTATGCTTGCAGTCAAAAAAAAAAGTTTCTTTTTTCAAATATAAAATTTGTACTAATAAAAATATTCCTATAAATCCTTCCTTTCATACATTAAGAGCATTGTGGTTATGATAACATTAGCATTAGTTCATATGATCAGGCCTTGAAAATTCTGTGGGTTCAGCTGTCACCTGTGAGGTAGGGTGTTTTCTCCTGACTTTGCTATATTTGACAGAAATAATGAGAAGTTTTGCATTTGTGCCAGCTAATTCCTCCTGCTGGGTTAATGGGACAGTGCTGATTCAGAAATTGCAGTGAAATGCATTGCTTTTTCATTGTTTTAAATCCATATAGATACCATTTTAAATCTGAAAGGTGTGCAAATTCAGTTTGGTGTTCCTGACAGCAAAAGGCAAGCAGCAAAAGGCAGCTTCTGACACAGAATATTGACAAACGCTTGAAGGGATTTTCAATTTAGTCCTTTCCTAACCAGTGGATATTTTTGTTAGTCGCTTCTTTGGCCTTTTAAAGTAGCACAAATAATTTTTTCCTTGGCTGTATGACTGTGCTCTATCTAGACATGTACAAAAATGAGATGCTCAAATTTGTATGTAAATTTGGCATATGGATTCACATCTTAGATATGCATCACCTTGCTGGGCCTTGGACTGAAGTGGTTTTAATAACTAAGAAGAATAGCGAGCAGGAGAACTTTTATTCAGCTCAGTGAGTTTTGGATGAAGCCCATTTGCATTGTGATCAATACTCTGTCATCTGTTCCTCCTGTCCTTCTGCACTTTACTAGGCATTTGCAGAGGTTGCTTTTGGCGACAAAGTTTATCTATACAAGAACATTTGATATGATCTCACAGAACAGATGTGAACTTGCAGCCTGGAACTTGCAGAATAACATGCCGTTGTCAGGCAAGGGGAGCTGAACAGTGGCTTTTTTTGCAATTATAACAATTGTTTTAGGGCAGAATGAGTTTCTGCTCTAGGGACTCATTGTTCAATGTCCACTGAAATGTCATTAAATAAAATATGTAATGAACATTGGAAGCAGGACTCACAACCTGAACTCTGGTGTACCAGACAAATCCACTTCTTACTGGGTTACAAAATCAAAGCTTCCATAAACTTTATCTGTTGCTGATCTTACGAATCTTCCATTCTCTTCTGAATGAGGTCCAGCTGCGCTGGAGGTAGTAAAAAGCATTTTACAACTCTGCAGCCTGGTGATTCAAGATTTAGGAGCTGCTGTGAGTCCCAGGTCTTGAACTTCCTGACCACTAGCTTGAGCCACAAAGTTACTGTGCAAAAGGAGGTTGCTGCTACCTTCCCTGCTGCTAGATACTGATATGCAGGAGAGGAATCGCCATTCTGATGATTCAGGAGCCAATTATGATATACTTCTCTCTGTAGGGCTTCCTACTAAGTAGTTCCAGCCCCTCAGCCTGTATATCTCAGTGATAATTCATCAATGTTTCCTATATAATTTAAAGTAGAGGTAGGCATCTCAGTTAATACTGTAAATCACATTTTACACCTTTCTATTTACTTTGAATATACAGTTACTAAATCTCTGGAACCCTTTCCTTACTGTATGCTCAAACATCAAAGATTCTGCCTGTGTTTTAACAGCAGGCATTTTTCTCTTTGTTGCTCTGAAGGGATCAATTTATTATTCCCCTATCATAATCTTCCTCAACCAGAAATGTATTACCTGAATTTGCATGAGATTAGGGTAGCAACTATATTGTGCCCTCAATAGTTCTAATTAAGATCCATGATTAACTAGTCTGTTGTTCTGCTTCTGCTAGCCTGGGGGTTTTCTTTTACGTAAGGAAGGAAAATGAGGTTGAATGATTTGCTAGAAAAGGAAGCCTGCAGTGGGAAGCCCTCTAAGGCCACAAGGAACAATAGCTGGAAAATTTCTGAGAGCCCTGTGTCTCTGCAGAGTAATGGAAAACAATTCCAACCCCTCCTGCCAGTCCCTGTGCAGTTCCCTGTTCATTCAAACACATTTGTACTCACAATCTTATCCCCATACAAGTCCAATGAAAGATCTCTGCCTTTTCTCCTCAATCCCCATGTGTTCCCTCTGCTCTCACTACTGAGCTGAAATTGCTATGAGAAACCTGCAATGTCATGTTCTGTATGTGGGGAACAATTAGCATAATAACTTCATGCTTATTTTGGCCCATTTTAAATTCTTCCAAGTGACTTCCAGGATTCTATATGCTCCAATCATGATCCTAACAACTCCTCATATTACACGATGGAAGATTCACCATGGCATTAGGTGGGTGGACCCAGTCTCCTCTGCAAACTTGCTCAACATGAGCCAGCTTTAGGTCAAAAGCTTTGTAGATTCATTATGCCCTCTCAAGTTTTTTGATAGAGAAGCATATGGTCCTCAATGTTGAAGGTAAATTTGTTTGTCTAGAAAAGTAGATGTAAAGCTATCTGAAATAATCAGATGGGTTTTCCTATTTTTATTTTTTTTTAATTTTCCAGCTCCTTGTGCACATGCATTGCAAACTTTTAAGATTAATGCTTCTGCACATGCTGTAGACTTGCAGCATACTTCTAACCTGCATGTCCTTCTGCTGCATTCAGAGGTACATATGATGTTTACAGAAGTTTTTGAGTTCATTTCATTCACTGCAGGCTCATGATGGATTTGTGGTGTTGTTTCAGCATCTAAAGGCACCCTTTTCTTGCCTTCAACTTGCAGCAGACACTGTTATAGAGGAACACAAGACTAACACATTGAGTCTAAATAGTCATTCCACCTTGTCCAGTATTCCACCTCTGCCAATATTTGCAGTGTATGCTTAAAGCCAGGATGTAGTATACATGGAAAAGTATACAGTAAATAACTAAATCCTTAACTGATGCATTTACCTGCCATCTGGCCCAGAGCCTTCCTGAGCTGGAGGTTACATCTAAGCTGTTGCAGATAACATGTACTTAACAGCTTTCGCCTTCAGAGATTCAGCTAATCCCTTTCTAAAAACACTTTAATTTTGGCTTCATAATGTCTGATCTTAAAGCATTAATCAATCTGTTTATAAATAATAACATTCAAACAAAAAATGCTCACATTTTCCTGGACTGATTTTGTGCCAGTTGCATGGTAAGTTTTTCCTTTGTCCTTGTTCTACGAGAACTGATAAACCATCATTCCTTATTTACTATCTCCCATTTGAGATGCTACAAACATCTGCCAAATCATGTCTAGGCTGTTTATTTTTTCAAGCTGAAAACTTCCATAGTAATTAGTCTCTCTTCCTATAGATCCTATATTTCTGATAACACTTCTGTGTTTCCTCTGTTTCTATAGAGTATTCTACAGTATTCCTTCAGAGATGAGATGACAAATACTGAATGTGGTATTCAAGAAACTTGTTGAATTGAAATTCAATAAACCATTCTATAATAATTGAATTCTCCTATCACTATTACTACTTGTCTACTCTCACAGGTTCTTTGGTCTTGTTTTATAGTTAGAATTTTTTTTTGTCACATTAATTTCTATGTATTTATTAACATGGAATGAATTCATTACTGAGAGCAGCCCAGCAGAGAAAGACCCGGGGATAAGAGTGGATCAAAAATTAGATATGAGCCAGCAATGTGAGCTCGTAGCCCAGAAGGTCAATCACACCCTGGGCTGCCTCAAAAGAAGGGTGGCCAGCAGGTCCAGTGAGGTTTTTCTGCCCTTCTACTCCATACTGATGAGATTCCACTGGAGTACTGCATCCAGCTTTGGGGTTCCCAATACAAGAGAGACAAGGATTTGTTGCAGCAAGTCCAGAGGAGGGTCAAGAAGATAATCAGGGGGCCGGAGCACCTCTTCTATGAAGACAGGCTGAGAGAGTTGAGATTGTACAGTCTGGAGAAGAGAAGGCTCCAGGGAGACCTTACAGTAATACATAAGCCCCCTTTCTTATAAGAAAGATGGAGAAAGGCTTTTAAGAAGGTCTGTTAGTAACAGTACAAGATGAAGTGGTTTTAAACTAAAAGAGGATAGAATTACATTGGAGACAACAAAAAAAAAAATTTATAGTGAGGCTGGTGAAATACGAAATTGGCTCCCCCAAGAAATTGTGGATGTCTCATCATTGGAAGTGTTCAAAGTGAGGCTGAAGAGGTCTTTGAGCAAGCTGACCTATTGAAAAGTGCCCCCGTGTGTGCTGGGGGATTCGGACCCTTTCAACCAAAACCATTCAATGAATCTATGGGTTTATGATTCTAATTTTATACCCCATTTACACCTAATAACTTAGTGTTCTTTCCATCATCATTAGATTGGAGTACCCTGGATAAAATTTTGTCTTTCTCAGTCACCCAGGTCTCTCAGTTGAAATATCCCTCATCACTCAGTCTTCCAGATCTTCTATAATTATGTTGAAGATAATATATTCCTGGGGGAACTCACTTAAAGCTTTCCTCCAATATGAAAACTAACCATTAACTTCTCTCATTTGTTTTCTGTCTTTAACTAAATTTAATCTACATGGAAACCTTCCTTTTACCTCTTAGTGTCCTGGAATTCTACTAGTTTTATGAGCCATGACTACTTTCTGCAAAAGCTATGTTAATTCTTTCCCAGAACATTTCTCTCTACTATTTATACTTCTCATTATAGCTTGTATCACCTATCCTGTACAAAAGCCAGTCTGATTGGTCAGTAGTTCCCTGGATTCTTCTTCAAGTAGTCCTCAAAAAACTTGCATTTGAGACTTATTTTTCTCTGATACTGAGGTTTGTTAAAACCTTTGATTATTTACTATGATTCCTTCTTCAGCAATTGAATTTTTAAGTTCCTTTACAGATTTTATTACAAGAAAGCAATTGAGTAAGAATGTAGGTTATGCAAGGCTTGTAAAGAAAGTAGTTCTGTTTTATTACGCTGAACGACTTAACTGGAAAAGATCATTATATGTTATCATTTTTTGCTATATGTCTTGCCTCATTTACTTTTTTCAGAACATTAAGGCTACAATAACCCAGCCTTTCTAACATAGGTAGACTTAGAAAATGCCTCAGATAATTTTTGAATTTTTAAATGATTCTTTAAATAGCCTCTTCGGCACTGCAAGCATTTGAACCTTTTAACAGATTCTTGGGCTTATTTTTGTCAGTCTTGTTATTCTCATGTGTGCCCTTAAAACATCATTGTAGTAAACTTGTGTCTTGCTGTTTCAACTTGTACTAGATCTTGCATATTATTCAGGACTAAATGAATTTGTTTCTTTTCTTGAGAGTGCTTTCACAAATAGCTCAAGAAGCAATCATTTATAGTGGCTAAAAAAGCACAATCTGTGACTAGACTCATACTAGCAAATTAAATAGACCAAGGTTCATTTCTGGCTGTAAGAGACATGGAGCAGTCATGGAAGATTCATGTGTCCAGTCTCTCACCCCAACAATAGAAGGTGGTCTCTTCCACACTTCATATTGGAACCTGTCCCTGGCTTGCTCATTGACATAGACAAAACTCATGTCAAAGCATAACAGTTGAGCAGAGTCTGTGATCTCATTCCAGAGCTCAAACTTTTGCCTTGTCCTGATTTAGTCCACCAGTGCAAGTATAGGTTCATCACGGTTCACTGTGATGTTTATCCAGTTTATTACGATTGGACTGTCCCGTTGTTACTGTTTGTCTGCCCTTCAAGGTTTTTGGTCGTCTCTAGCATTTCACTCACTTCCTTTTGATCAGGTGATTGATAGCACAGCGCTAAGACCATAACCTTCCTTTTAGTATGGAATGAAATTCTGCCACCATTGAGATCCTATAACACAATACGTTGACACATACTCTGTGTGAGTCTACACTTTCTTCAGCATCAACTTGTAAGTAAAAGCTACTCTTCTCCTACAAAATGTATGTTTATGTATTAGTGTTCCACTGAATATCTTCTTTTCATCAAACTTCCATAATGTCTATTACAGTTGATGTGTTTTTCAAAGAGGCACTTGCCAATGGTTTTGCTATTAAAACCATAATTTAGAAAGGAAACATTTGCAGAGACATATTTGAGCATTTGTTATGACATGGTTGCATAGTTTTATATGCTCTACTTACCTGGGTTATTGGTTTCTTTGTTTTGTTCTTAGCTATTATTCTATCCATTTTTCTAAGCGATAAGCTTTCTGTGATTTCAGACCACACAGATATATCAATCTGAACAATTTACTTTCTACACCTGGCATGATTTCCTTGGTTTTCATTTTAAAATTGCCTCATAGCATTTTTAATCTTAAATGTCAGCAGCACTGATTCTATTTTGATTAGGTGGAACCCATCTAATATAAACTTGATCTGCTTCAAAAATGTATCAGACACTAATAAATACAATCCCCTGTTCCCTACACAGTTTAATCAATCATGCACTGGGCCTCTGTTATCTAACACAGTGTATAAACCCAGGACCATTGAAGAATGTGACTACGTAGGACCTCATTTTTAGCCTCCTTGTTTAAATTTTGCTTTCAAACCCGCTGTTTCTGTGTTGGTGGTGTTCATATGGGCCATAACCATAAGGTCTTTCTTAGCACTTACTAAAAGAATGTCTAGATTCCTCATGGTATATGCCATCTTTTCAAGTGTATGTGTCTTTTTGAGTAAAATGTGTGTCTATGTTTTTCTTTACTTGGTCATGGTCTAAATTTTATTAGAAACGAAGGAGATATTTTCCTTTTTCTGCTCCTGAAGGGAACCCATCCTGCTAAAGATACCTGTCATGCTTTGCTGCACATGCCACCTGTGGAGTAACTCATGGCACAGTGTTGGCTACCGTCCATGTCACCCAGGGCCACTTTCTTGGAGGTGATCTCCTCCTGGAGTTAAAGACCAGATTCAGGAGATGAGGTCCACTTGGCCTGGGGCTACTGGGCTACTGGTGATATCGCATGCCAGACAGAACTTCTACTGAGAGCAGAAGAGGCTATGGATGACCTATGCAGATATGACAAGACTCATACAGTGTCTAAAGGATGATTTGGCTTCATCCGGGTATCGTGTCATCCTCATGTCAAGGTGAAAGGCCTGACTTGTCCATCCATTCAGTCAAATTATATCTCACTTTAGGATAAGAGATTTTAACTGACTAACAAATGGCATTTTGGTGTCATGTCACAATTCCGTGCTTTCTGAAAGGATTAATTAAGATTTTTCTGGTCAAAGAGTCTATCCCAGTAGTGCTGAAGAAATTACCACTGACTTTATGGCAACACACTCACTGCTTTTTAAATACACTCTTGAAAGTGGCTTTCACTATTGGTCAGCAAACAGAGCAGGAGAAATCCAGGGATTTAGACTCATCCCTCTTACCTGGTCTTTTTACCAGGAAAGTTTTCTTGACCCTCTACCCTAAGTTCCTGCTATAGATTTTTACTGAATTTCACTTTAGAAAGGCAATTAACATGCCAACCAACTCCCCTTGTGAGGTCTTTAGGAAGAAAGCATTTCTTCAAAGTCTCATTATCAACATGAAGTTGCCTCTCGGCTTTCTGAAACCAAAGCTCTTAAGGCCTTTGTAGCATAGTTATGTTTTGGCATGGTGATTTTTGTGCAAACTAATAAGGTCACTGATGGTGTCAGAGTCTGCTATCAGAGTGAATTTGGTGGTGAATTTGCTACCAGTGATCCGGTCACTCGCCATGCAAGCTCAAATTACTGTGGCAGTTTTGCTGAAGAGGCATGCCTCAGTTCCATCCAAGGGAACTTTAATCTCACATTCATCAAGCACCACCCTGTTGCAGAAGGGCTCCATCTGATAAGTAGATCCTTTGTGTCTGGGGATGCCCAAACCTAATTGGAGTAAATGAAGTGAGAGGAGTAACAAAGTATTGCTTGGAATCACACACATGCTTAACAAGCATGAAAAGAACAAAAAGCAATTACTGATGAATGACTGAAGTTTCCAAGAGACATGGTGCATGGTTATTCGCTACCAGTCCTCATTTTGCTCCACTGAGATCTTTGCATGGAAGTGGGATAATTCTTCTGTCAGTTAAGAGGAAACTGAAGGGATAAACTTACACCTCCTTTTTTTTTTTTCTTTTTCTTTTTTCTTTTCTGTGAAAGAAGCATGAAGAGAAGGAGAGTGTGTCTGTGCCCTTTAGGGACAGTGAAGACAGTCCCCATTCTCAAGCTCATACCGATACACTGTGTGCAACACTCACTTTTACAGCGTGTCTGAAAATTATTGCCAAGTGTCTTTCCCTTCTTCTTCCCTGCTTTTCTTTAAGCTCTTTAAAAATTTTGCTAATGCACTTCCAGCTGCCGCTGATTCATACTGGATATGCTGTGGAGGATACAGTCCAAAGTCTCCTGAACTCTGGTACCTTGATAAAGGTACTACCCAAAACAAGTAGTCTCTTCACAGACATCACAGTCTAGGTTAGAGAAAGCAGCAAGAAATGTCACCGCCTCTTACTTCTTTAGATGCCACCACTCCCTTTCATTTTTTTTCCTTAAGATTAAAAAGGAAGATCTAAATATATGTTAAATTACACCATCTTAATTTGAGTGTATTTTCCTCATTTCTACTGGTGCAGAGTGATATTATCACTTAAATTAAAATATGTAATCAGAGTCTAGTTCAAATCTTAATCCCCACAGTGTGGGTTTGGTTTAAGCAGATTCCACACTTCTAGTGCTACTGTTTGGATGGAGGCAGCTTTGTACATGTCAGGCTTAGCAACAGCCATGCGTCTTTAAGACAACACTCACAATGTAAACTAATGTTTTATTTAATGACTGTTTAACTTTATGGCAGTGAATTTTCCTTTCAGAAAACACTGCACACAAGGAGAAAATGGTGATTTAAAAGACAGGCTTTGAGTGCAAATCAACAGAAGCGAGAACAAGCAGCATTCAGCCTCTGTTAAGAGATCATTACTTCTTGTTTGCGAAAAAGTTAATTGCCTTTCTTGGAAAATGTTTAAGCAAAATAAAACAGTGAAAAGTACTTCCTTCTCTCTTCCTATTAATTGTATGACATCTGACCAGGAGCCTAGTTACTGTAAACTATGTTATAAACAGGAAGGTCAGAGCGAACAAATCAAACATGCCTCTGGTGCTGAACACAACACCAGCAAGACCGAAAGGAAAATAGAGCAGAGGCTCATTTGAAGGGGTAGGGCTGCAGGCATCCCACTGGCAGTTGCATTTGCACTGACTCCATGTGAGTGATAAATGAGGAAGTCAAATAACCACCTGCTGCGAAGCACCTGCCTTGAAGACCACTCAGCATTCAGGTAAGGCAAGTGTGCTGCTGCTGTGGGGAAGGAACTGGCAAGGAGCCTTCTCGCCTCAAACAAACAAGGACTTAAAAGTCCTGTGAATCGGGTCTTAGAGTGAAGAAATAAGAAGGTCAGATCTTTCAGTTCACTGGAAATTCGTTGTTGTGAAGAATAGGGGTGGTAAGAGAGGTAAGAAAGTGTTTCTTTTTGGGCAGGTTCATGATTTAATGAAACAATAGGGTGTACTTTTTACAGATTATTTGGGTCAATCAACACTAACAATTAATTCCTTCTCATAACTTAGGGATTATTTCTTACTTGCAAGGTGAAGGAAGGAGGTGGAAAATCATAGCATTAGTTCCAAATAGCACTTTTGTCTTTGTCCTTGGGTGAAGAGACAGAAAGTTTTCCCCTTAGTAAATTATCTTCATATGGAGCTACTCTGAGAAATCAAAACAGTGTTGATGGAAGAGGTACTTTGGGACCAACAGAAGGCCCAAGGCTTTCCCAGGTGACCACGTGAATTTTGCTTTCAGCTACAACTGATGACAAAGAAGGAAGAACAGTGGCTATCAGGCTTACATTTGAGGAAGAACAGCCAGTGTTGCAGGGAGTTGTTGCCTGACAGATCATGCTCGTGTGCGAAGGTGTAAAGATAAGAGAGCTCCTCAGTCTTCTTCTGGCTCCATGCTTGATTTTGGGGGCTAGAACTACTCGAGGTGAGTTTCAGACTCCCCACTTCTATTTTTTCCTCCTTTCTCTTCCAGTATTGTTCTTTTTCTTTTAGCCTGATGTTTCTCTATGCTCCCTTTATTTTCTACTTTCATCTTGGTGACAGAAAGAGGACACCCTGTGAGTGTACATGTACCAGGACTATACCAAACACGTCAGATATACGTCCATGGGAGAGTTTTGAATGATATTTAGGCAAGACCCCAAACTTCATGGACTAGTCAATGTTAAAAGTCTGTTGGTATATTTACTTAAATTGACTAGTCATGAAGTTGCACATCTGAGTCGGTCTGACTGTTGCCTGTCCCATTGTTACGTGTTGTTTTGGTTTATACCAGAAGAAAACTGTTTTCCCCCACCTGCCTTTTTTTCCTCACAACAGGTGTCTTGTCATTACGTCTGTTGACTTGTCCTGTCTCTGAGCGATACTCTCCTTTTCTTTAGAATTATCTAAGAGAGAGGGAGCTGAGAGACAGTTAATAACGCAACTGGCAGAGCAGAGACACGATACTTGTGTGAGTGAGGAACTCAGTCACCACTCATAAATATTAGAGGCTCTGAAGTATTGAATAAAAGACATTGAAATAAAAGGTATTGAAAAATGTACCTGTTGCTCACATATCTTTACAGAGATAAACACGTATCTCTGGCACTTGGGAAGATTATGCTCCCTTGCCTAATGTCATTTGCAGGGCTGAATGCCGTGGACTCCGTGGTGCCTCAAGCAATAACCCTGCAATGACTGAAACAATCTTGTCTTTGCAGCGTATTTCACTTCTTGGATGTGAAAGTGACTTGGCTTGGGCACAGGTGTTTCTTGCAAGATTAGGTGTCAGCTGCTCTAAGGCTGCTAGAAATGGCAAAATCATTCTTCACCATCTCTTGGCTGCTGTTTCTGAAAAAAACCCAGAGCTCTAAACAAAGCTGACACTCTGTCAGTAGTTCCTATCATAGGAGAGACAACTCCTGCACCTGTTCTTGGAGTTTGAATTCTAATGGAAGGGCACATTCATTTTCCCAGGTTAACAGTGACCTTTTCTCAATATAGACACAGCTCCTCCTTGCACAGAGCTTTTTCATAAAAGAGAAAGGAAAAGCAGGTTCTCTGGAAAATCCGCCTATGAGGTACATTTTTTTACTGATAGAGGGACACACATTTTTAATTCATTAGGTTTTTAAAATAGGTTTTCCTTGGCAGGAAGCCTTCTGCTTTCTGTGGCTTTTCTTATCGTAGTTAACCAGGTGCTTCTCTCCATCTACTCTGCTCTGGTGAGACCCCATCTGGAAAACTGCATCCAGCTCTGGAATCCTCAGCACAGGAAAGACATGGACCTGTTGGAGAGGATCCAGAGGAGGGTCACAAAACTGATCGAAGGGATCAGACCTCTCTTACGAGGACAGGATGAGAGAGTTGGGATTATTCAGCCTGGAGAAGGGAAGGCTGCAGGGAGATCTTATTGTAGCCTTTCAGTACTTAAAGAACACCCACAGGAGAGACAGGGGCAAGTTTTTAGCAGGGTCTGTTGCAACAGGACAATGGTTAATGGCTTTAAACTAAAAGAGAATAGATTTAGACTATGGATTAGGAAGAAACTTGTTACTCTGAGGGTGATTAAACACTGGAAAAGGTTGCCCAGAGAGATTATGGATGCCCTTACTCTGGAAGTGTTCAAGGCCAGGTTAGATGGGGTTTTGAGCAACCTGGTCTAGTGGAAGGTGTTCCTTGTTCATGGCAGAGGGATTGGAATGAGATGATCTTTAAGGTCCCTTCCAACCCTAACTCTTGTATGATTTTGTGATTTCTCACTACTTTCTTTAGCTCCATCTATCTTTTCATTGCTTCCTCTTTTCAGAGAGCATCCCAATGCAGACCCTACAGTGTTATAATGACTATGTATCTCTTACAACTTGCACATGGATGGAGTGTTCAGAGGCTCATGAATTCCTGAATGTGACTCTGAACTTTAACGACAGCTTTGAAAAGTAAGTGCCTGGTTGGCGTTCTATGAAGGGTCTAAAGGGGCTTGACTGCTGAACGTAAGAGATGGACCTGGGCGAAAGGACAGTGGGCTGGGCTTGCAGCCATCATGGTATCCAGCTTGCAGATGTCAGTGTTATGTCCAGGCTAGGGAGATAGTTGGATCTATACAGGATGAGGAAGAACAGGAAGCACAGCATGATAATCTAGTTGTTTCCATTATCTTTTCAATCACTCTCCCTTGCTTTTGCTGTGAATCCCCCCACAAAATATGGCAGGACATGATAATTATTGCACCAGAGTGGAGAAGGATGTGTTACATTAGATACAGCCACGATAATAACTAATCAGAATGGCAAAGAAGTTTTCTGCTTCCTTATGCCAGTAAGAGTATAGCTATGTTGAAATAAGTTCTGCAAAACAAACTGTGAGAAAACCAGAAGTTCTATGTATTTGTTTGACTCGGGTTTCCTCTCAGAGATACTAGACTACATCTTGCACTTTTTGCTTCTTTTGCTTCCTTTCAAGAAGAAAACAGAACAGTCAAACTGGAGAGTGCGAGGGAGAGGAAGGGACAGAGAAGACAGAAGAGATGGGGATGAAGAAAAAGAATAATAGTATAAGTAGGAGATGGAGGGGTAAACAGCAGAGAGATTGGAAGGTGGGAAGAAAGTGTGAAATAAGAATAGGAAGAAGTTCTCTTGGTCGTATTTTTTAGAAAGAGCTGTAGAATTCATTCATGAGTTGACCTGACAGCTGTTGAAGTCAAAGGAGAAGATGCCCCTTACACTCCCTAGAGTACTGAATCACATTCCAAATACTAGTAGTTTGCTGTGGATTGAAGTCTACAAAACACAGAACTGTTCCTGTGGCACATAGGACTTCACAGGTCTGCATGAAATGTTTTTGTGTGATGTTTTTGTGATGTTTTTTTGTAGTCCCCTAGCCCTCATTAAACATCTGTCCCAACTGCTAGCTGCATTTCTTTGGCCTATCATCTTTGACTTGTCTAGTGTAAACATGGCCTAACATACACATGTAAACTGCCAAACCTACTGTTATGGAAGCAACAAGCTTTGCTGGTCAAGGGAAGGTGAGCTGGGAGCTGACGGTGACAGCAAGGCATTGACCTCATTGATAATGGCATCATCCCATAGTACAAGAAAAACAGAACAGTGAGAGTTACTGGGATCTACCATCAGTCCAGATCCCCAAGGAAGTCCCTATCCAGTAGCCAGGCTTAAGGTCAAGCTAGGAAGTCAATTCCACAGATCTCAATCAACAACATGTATCGCCAGATACAGACATGGCTGTGTCATAGCCCAGGCAAGGACCAAAGGCAAGGGCCTGAAATGAAAAGCATTTTCTGAATGAAGGTGAGGAGGCCCTCAGTCAGGCTGATTCCATCTTAGACAATCCTGAGCATGGATAGCTATACCCCTTGCAGGGGAAGCATGAAAGAAGTTGTGTTTGGGGCCCAGATTCCTACCAACCCAAGACAGTTATTGTGAGTGCATTTTCCTTCGAGGAAAGGAAGAGAAAATAAAGCAGATGTGCCTGATATAAGAGAATTTATTCATGTAAGGTAATGAACTACAAGTGTCTGCCAAAATAACGCAGTGATAAACATTAGTTCAGAAACAGAACACAATAGCATTTGGGGAGGGTTTCAGAAACCATACTTTGGGCCACACAGCAGCATCCTATTCAGATGGTCATGTTTTTTTGTTTTTTTGTTTTTTTTCCTGTGTAAGCAGGGACAAAGAACTTACCTGCAGGTCCCACACGGGTGAAAACCACTCTGACTGCCAGAACTTCACAATGCACTGGGTGTGTCATATCAATGGATACCATCAAGAAAACTACAACTTCACATTTGACCTGACTCTACAGGCAGAGCTGGATGTCTACTTGTTTCAGAATGGTAAAGAAGAACCACTAAGTCTTGTCTCTACTTTTGAGCATTTAAAACTTTTTCAGATTGATGTATTCAATATCTAACTCTAAAATGATACTTAGGTCAGCCCTTAAGCAGAAATGTAAGCAGAGTGAAGTAAAAGGGCTACAAAGCCATCCTACCACCTTCAAATCCAGTGCATTTGGTATGGACAAAAATTAGCCTACCTTTGATGACTACAATGGAAAAAAATGAGGGTAGACCTCCAAGCTAACCAGTGTCTTGATTGGGACTGTGAGGAAAATATCAAAAAAGGCCTTCTGTTAGCACCACTTTCTACATGCATTACAGCATGCGCTTTCAAAAAGTTGCTGTAAAGCTGCACGAGAGCACTGCTTTAGCTACTTGCCTCTTCTGTTCATGAATGTTTCCTAGGTCTTGTAGAGTTTGTGCTGCACAGTGAAAAAGAACCATGGATTAGCAATCCAGAGAAATTGTTAAATACCCAGATTCTGTCATTCAGAGAATATCAGGTAGAACATTTGCTTCTCCTTTTCATGGCCCTGTCCTCACTATCTCATTTCATGGGTTGTACCTTCACTTTCCAGTTCAGACCCTCCCGCCTCAAAACCTCTTGGTCAGCTTGATGACATCAGGAGACTTCTTGCTGACCTGGAAAGCAGCTGAAGGAAACCAAGGGCTGGGCAGTGTCCTGGAGTATGAAGTCGTTTACAAGCGGGAGTGGGAGTCCTGGGAGGTAAGAGCGGAGGAGCCGGGATGTCCTAATTTGGGATGCATGCTCTTGGGCAGTTGAGAGTCTGTGGTAAAGATTGTGCAAGTGAGTGGCCTTTGTGTTCTCAGGCGCTATGAGGAGAGTCAACAAATGTTGCAAGTCAGGCAGAATGGGCTCTCTCTTTCTGTTTGCAAATGACTTGTCCAGTGAAACACTATCTGCTCTGAACTGAATGCAAATATCTATTCTTCACTGAAAAAAAAAGCAAACAAAAAACCGCTATGGTTGGTTTAGATTGGGAATTGATTTTGCCCTGGATGCCTCCCAAATGGAATTAAATCATGCTCCAACAGGAGCCTGAGGGATCATGCAGGAAAATGGCAAAATACATTGGAAGCTGCTTCCCCTGGTAGGAGCGTGCATCAAGTTGCATTTTCCTCCCTTCCCTCTCTCCTTTCTTTCCCAACAACAGAAAGCTGCCTCCCTCTTGCTCTCCAACACCTCAAGTTGCCATCTCCACTGCAAGGACCTCGTTCCAGGGAGCAGCTACGTTGCCCGTGTGCGAGCCAGACCGGGGCAGGCCAGTGGCTTCTCTGGGCAGTACAGCAAGTGGAGCACAGAAGTGTCATGGCAGACCCCTGAAGGTAGCATGGGACGGAGCGGGGTGGGCGTGCTGGCTGAGAAGCCACACCTTTCCCGTCACTTAGCTTGCTCTTCTCTTCTCTGAAGGTGGCCTCCAGCCCAGGAACCTCCGCTGCCTCTTCAATGGTGCAGATCGTCTGATGTGCAGCTGGGAAGTGAGGAAAGCCATCATCACCTCTGTCCTCTTTGGCTTGTTCTTCAGGGCCACTCCAGCATCAGCGTACGTGCTTTGTCCATGCCAGCGTGACTGTGCCTCTCCCGTGGAGTTTCTGCTCTGTCCCATTCCCCCGATCTCAGCTCAACCTCTTTTTCTTCCCTCAGAGAAGAGGAGTGCTCTCCTGTGCACGAGAAGGCTTTGCCCCATGTTCCATATGTGCTCCAGAGCTGTGAGATCCCTGTGAACAACTCCAGCAGTGAGAGCCAGTACCACGTGTCTGTGCGGGCCAAGACAGAGGAGAAGCTGATCGAAGCCTACAAGAACAGTGAGTTGCTGTGTTGTCTTTTGCTTTTCTTGGCTGTTCCTTGAAGAGACGCCTGTCTGGGCAAGTGGGTCTGAAGGACAGCAGTGATGAGGAAAATTGGGTGGTAGGAGGAAGAGATGAGGAGTGACGACGAAAGGAACTGGATGCTGTGTCAGATGAGAGGTCTGGGAGAGGTGGCTTGTAGGTATGAAGTTCCTTGGTGGCACTTGTTAGCCTGAGGAAGGAGTCAGCAGTGGAAACTCCAATGCAGAAATTTGGGTTGTGACCAAGAGCTGCTTGGTGAGCAATTGTCACCCTGCTGACTTCTTGTTGACTGACCTTCATGAGTGTCCCAGGTGATAGGGAACTGTGACGAGAGGTCTCTGTGGGGAGTGTGATTTCTCAAGAAACTGGTGGAGCTCTTGAGTGTTTGTGCAGTGGCCGCTGGAGCATCCCCTGCATGAGACAGGACTCCTCTGCTGAGTGAGGTGTACCAGATTTATCATCTCTGCCTGCAGGTGATACTTTTGACAGGCTAAAAGTGGCAGAGCTCCTGTAGTGGGTGAAAATATCAGGTAGTATCCTCAAGAGAGCTGAAAATCTCTGGAAGCGTGGTGGACCAGAAAGATGTTTCAACTACTGCTTTTGTGCCTTTCTGCACACTGGGACCACTGTCAATATGAATGGATATGGATTTTCTGATATTTAATGAGTCTACTGGTTTATTGTGTTTGACTAGAAAGCGCAGATGCAAAGAACTAAGGAGTGTTAAAACTGCAAAACCAGTGCATTGTTGCATAAAACAATGTCTCTGGAAACTCCACACTGTGGTGAAAGGGAGTGCTGGAGCAGTATGTTGATGAGTAATCATCTAAGACATTCCATCTGTTCCAGTTAAGGTGCTGCCTCCTGCATATGTGTCCATAACAGTGACAGAGAACCAAGAGTATGAACTGAGGTGGATAAAACACACATTCAAACATGGCTTCATAAAACAGGCATACCAAGTTGAGTATTGGAAAAACAACCAATACGAAAAGGTAAGTCTTAGAAAGTGCAAGAGTCCTGGATTTTCTCTTTACTGGACAAATCAGAAAGACAATTCCTCTCATCTTCATTGTTTGTGCTTCTTTCTTCTCCTTAGACTGCCGAGAAGTTGAATATCAACAATGATGAACCTCCCTTCATCTTCACCCTGCAGATGTTGGCCTCATCTACAGAATATAGGGGGAAAATGCGTGCAAGGGTGAATACAACTCTGGATTATGAGGGGCCTTGGAGTGACTGGAGTGAGGAATTCACCTGGAAGACTGAGAATGGTACTTTCTGTGCAGGCTCCCTCTGTAAGGTTTTGTGGACTGTTGATGGCTGAAATGTCTCTATAGAAAAATACATTTTAAACTTGTTTCATGAGGTGAACACAACCAGCACTAAAGTTTTCCGTATGGAAAACTGAGGGGACATCCTGTCCAAAAGAGCATCCTTTTTTCCTGATTCCAATAGTCCATTCTGCTATCAGTGACTCAAGAGCCCATGACTGGAAGGTGACAGCATATAAGTCATCAGTCTTCTAGATTTGCGGAGAGGCTCTAGAGTTGCATTAAATACACAGTAGAGTCTGCTGGAGACAAAAACCTTTACATGTGTTTGCTGCTTCTGGACTTCGGGGCAGAATGTCTGCTATCATGTGGTCTTGTGCTCAAATTAATATGATCTTACATGATTTGTCCTGGGGATGTTTGTAGTGGTAAGGCAGGAGGCAAAATCTGATGGGTGAAATTTCAGGAAGAAATTTCTTCAGGAAGAAATTAGTATGTGGTGAAGATCAGTTAAAGCTGTTACCAGAGAAAACTCTTTCTTAGAAAATCTCTGAGAGCCCAATCTCTTCAGGGCTGCACAGAGTAAAGTGGACTTAAGATGCATGAAGATATGTCTGATGTTTGTGGTGGAGTAAGGTACCTAGCCATCTTTTATTAGCATAAATTGTTTACTGTGGTGTCACTAAATAAATGTCCCATGACATATCATCTAAATTTCCCTCATTTGCTTGCATGAGGAGTGGTCAGAGTGAAAAACCTGTTACGAGAAGCAGCCGCTCTGCAGGCGGATACTTACTTCTCTTTCCTCTGTTTCAGTTCTGCCACCAGTGCTTCTCCCAGTGATGCTCCCAGCTCTCATCATCATCTTGCTTATAGTTGCTTATTGCAGCTATAGGTATTTCCTCAGGTAGGTCTGTGTTTTGACTAGGAGAATTAGCAGCATGCTGGCCATGTGTGTGGCACAAAGGCTGAGGCACTCAGCCTTGTCCCCCATGAGAGAGAGGTCTTTGTGGAGATGAGCCATGGTGTGCAATGGACAGCTTTGTGTGTATCTGTTCAAGTGTGGGAGCTGGGTGGTGGCGTGCCAGGGGCTTGCTGTGTCTTGTTGTGCTTGGCAATGCTGTGGGTGTGTGTGTGCATTCTTTTCTGGTTGCAACCATGTCGAGAAGTAAAATTTGTAAATTCTGTGTCGTTGTTGCAGGAAGAAGCAAACGTGGGAGGAAAAGATTCCGAACCCTGGCAAGAGTCTCCTGATTCAGATCTACCAGGGGGTAAGAGAGAACTGTACTTTGAGGGGTGTTCCTGGAGATGTACAACATGGAGTTATTTCAGGGTGAAAAGAAGGAAGGGAGGGGGTTGCTGGAATGTCTAATTGGGGGGGATCTGCCAACTGAGCAACTGGCTCCAGGAGTACTATGGAGCCTGGCTGAGCGTCCTGGAACCCTTCATTACAGACTTTGGTCTTCTGTCTATTTTCTTCCCTTAGTATCCAAGACCTGAGAGTTGAAAAATAAAACCAACTTCCCTCTGATGTATTTTTTTGCCATCCCTTGCATCCAAAATGCCTCCTGAAGTCCTCACACATGTAACCTGCTGTCCCTGGATAGATAGTGACGCCTTCTATAGTCTATGATGATTTCCCCTCTGTATACTCCTCTGCAGTCACTGGTGGTTAGCGTCATAATGTGAGAGCTATATTTCTTCTACATGCTACCCTTCCTTGGCATGATGATTTGGCCCTCTCCATGTAATAAAGGAGAGGACAATGAAAAGAAAATGTATACTTTGCACAGTCATATTTTTGGAGGCATTTTAAAAAGAATTCTATTTCTCTCCCTCACCCATTTCCTGATTTCATTTGCAAGACCCAAGTAAACCTTGTGATACATAGAAATTATATCCCAGTAGGTCGATATCACCAAAAGAGGTACTGTATGGAGCATACTTGGAGTTCTATGGATGGCAAGACTGGCTGGGTTCCTTCCTGGAGCTGACTCTTGCATGTTTCAGTTTCTCACTATCGTAATTCCACAGTCTTATCTATCTGTGAGTCTCCTCTGGAACCGTTGGATTTGTATTTGATCTCGCATCTCTAATGTCTCCTTAAGGCAATGCTGCTAATCTCCATTCTACAGATAGAGAGCTCATACTATTTTTGCCACTGTTTTATCTTCTACTTAAGCTAAATGACTTCCACCTCATCTCTGGCTCCCTGCGGTGCTAGTGAGCGATGCACAACTCCAGGGAAGAGTGGTCTTTACAAAGATTAACTTAACAGTTACTTCCTCAGTTGCAACATATTTTAGCTTTCTACCTCCATCTTCTCTATCAGTCTCACACTCTACATCGCAGGTCCTTTTGTCTCATTTGATATTTTCAGCTTAAGTGGAATGGCTGGTCTTAGCATTGCCATGGTTCTCAGCTAACTGTTCATGTGGCACCCAGTATTTCTCAGCCTCTTACTCAGTCAGTGAGAATTTGTCTCTTAGGCATTCACCCAGTCAGCAGTTGGTATAGGGGAAGTGAGTTACACCAGACTCCTTTACATGATGTGTATCTGCATGTTTTGCAGGCTCTGATAAATCCCTTGTGCAGATCAGTCAATGCTCTAAAGTTCTTAGTTCTTTCTGATTAATTTTGCTGTTGACAGACTTCATCACCTTCTTTTTCTGTCCATGAACAATAATCAACACCAGTACAATGCCAACACCACTCTAAAAAAGCATCACAGTAGCTTTGTTGCCTATCTCATACCAAGCTCTCCCTTCACAAGTGCTCTCTGTTCTTAGTCATGTAGTTTTGAGAGTTTTCATTCCTGTAGTAAATTCCCTTACCCTAAACCTTGTAAAACCCCAGCAATTCTGTTTCTCTGGTCAGTCAGCAGAGAAGGACAGCCATTTTAGCTCTAGAGGTGAAGTTTTGCCAGAGTGTCCTCATACACTGCTGATTCAGAGTGGAAATTGCACAAAACAGCAGGGAACCTGCAGCAGCCACTGACCCCTATGCTGCATCAAGATAGGTTAGGGGTAGACAATGTGGAGGTGAAGGAATAGTCTTCTGGAGGACAGGACCTACTTTGTAGCGACAGCTATGGAATTGCTTCTACTTTACTGTCCATTTTGACTGGAAGACTGAAGAGAAATGGATCTCAGCTTGTTCTGACTAGAGATTGAATATTAAAATGTGAAGACTTTTGCAGATTGGAGCAAGAACAAAGGAAGGAAAAGCTGATAGAAGATGTTAGAACAAATCAAAATGATATGAAGGTGCCAGGAATATATTCAAACTGGCAGGTTTTTAAACCCACATCAATCTATTAAAGATTGCCTGTAGCAATATTACTGCTGTATTTAGGTGGGAAAACAGCATGTCCCTAAAAATGAGAACAGCAAGGTTGTTGGGACAAAAGTTACTTAAAAAACATTACCTCTAAAACATAGGTTGATAAACCACTAAAAGTAATTACACAATGTGACTGCCTGGAAGCTCATTCTTGTGCCATCTATCACAAATGTGCTGATAGCATTTTTGTGCCCACGGCTCCTGGATCTTCCTGGCCTTAGCGTGATCTCGCTTTTCACAGAAGCTTCACAATCTTAATTTTCTCCCTTCAGGAAGCTGTTAGCCAACAGCCAGCTAGCCAGGTGGGCTTCAATGGGCAGAACACTTCTGAGGAGACGGAGCAGGTTAGCTGCCTTCAAGTGCTGGATGGGTAAGTAAGCAGCCCACTCCTGACTCCTTTCTTAAAAGGTTCTTTACTAATCCTGAGGTAAGAGCTGGCTGCATATGGGTATCGCCCATTACGATGGTGAGGATAAAGACTTTTCATTTATTTTCACCCTGATATTTCCTAAGTTTGTGTACACCTTCCAAACACCTATGGAAATTGTTATGAATTGCTGCAGCTGCAGACCTTGACTTCCCTGGCTGGAAGTTTGAGGATAAAAACCTACTCCCTTTCTTCCTCTGCATTTCCTTTGGAAATAGGTTTGAACAAAAGGCATTGACCTACTAGGATGGAAATTCTGTTGGTTGAATTCCTCCCACCCTGCCTGAACACAACCTCCCTCTCACAAAAATACATGTATTCCCTTATCTCTTCACCCTCTAAGAATGACACACTTTCTGGACCTTGAAGCAAAGTCTGACTTTGAAAGGGGAATGTGAACAAAGATGAGCTGCAGTGGTCCCAGCCAGTGTGTGGTTAATCAGAAATAGCTCCAAATCGTCCATATGGCCCCAAATTTGTGTCAGGTCTTCAAAGATGGTGTGGGGACGTGACCATAGTGCTCTGTTCAGGAAACTATCTTGGGTTGCAGAGCAGCTGGTGACACTGACACAAATTAAGTTGACTCTTGGCCTTCGTGATTATTATCTGCCTCTTAGGAGAGTCAGCTCTTTTTAACATACACTTTTGTAAGCTGTGTGAAGGGAAGATGGATTATGTTTGTTACTTTGAAATCTTTGTCTTCTCCTTTTGTCTAGCTTCACATTAAGTCCTTGTAAGAGACAGGATCCCTTTATTTTGAAGAAGTAACTGCAAAGTATCACTGAAAGCTCAAGACCTGCATAAATGCTGATGCTAGCAGTCACATTGCCTGAGTCTATTCTGCTAAATAAATCAGGGCCAAGATGTAGTATCAGGCACTGCCTTGTAACTGCTCATACTGCTTGCTTGTCAGCACTCTTCCTGCCATGGCTTGGCCTGTGCCAACTAGTGCTCTCCAACACAGCATCCTGACATGGTCTGGGAGATAGCACAGGGTAGCAACTGCTCCCAGTGGGCAGCATGGACACAATTGTACCAGGTTAGGCTTTGCTGAGTGTCCTTCAACGGTATTCAAGCAGGCTTTGCACCCAGGCTGTGCGACACACATTCTCTTTCACACTATGAACACAGCTGTAACACACTCATCACATTATGTCATGTACTTTAATCTGAAAAAACAGACACAAAACTTCAGCTGTGCTTTAGGCTGCGGAGGCACTGTGGGAGACCAAGATAACTGCCGTGGCTACACAGTGTGGACACAGCCAGTCTATGCCATTTTACCAGAGGGCCAAAGAATGGCCCCTGGCTCTGTTTTGTTTACAGCAAAACCATAGCTTTTCCTCAATAGCTGATTTGTGCTTTAATATCTTGGCATTGAGAAGAGTTGGAGGTGTCAGTAAACAGTTGAGCTTTTGCTGTGGCACAGGAAAAACTGAGGCTTGCGTCTTCTGAGTAAGGTACAAGAGATGTGGATGAAGGTTCATTCTAGCTTCCTGGAAGACAGTGTACCCCTTAGAGCATCTCCTGTTTATATGCTGTTATCACCTTAGCAAGCTGTCATTTAAAGAACTGTCAGTAGCGGCTAAATCCTGTGTTTTTCCACCTGAACAGGGTGATGAAAAGCAGTCCAGCAGAGTTCCATGGAGATGAGGTAAAGACAGTGCAGGTTTCCCAGGCTACACTGGATCCACAAAACTCCTGTCAGACTTCTGAAGTGCCACATGAAACCTCACTTTCATCATCTGACCCAACCTGCCTGTGTGCCGGTCTTGTAAGCAAGAGCGATACTCATGCAAGTACTGCTTCCAAGACTTGCTTTGCTTTCAATGGTCCATACTTGTACAGCCCAGTGGTGTCCTCCCAGCCTGATATGCATCAGACACTGGAAGTGGATCCAGTGGGAGTCTGTGAGAAATCAGTTTCCCTTCAGTATGTGACCCTCCCAAAGGAAGACTGTCCCCAGTCTCCACAGAGGCAAGAGCAGCCAGCAGCTGGTCCTTCACAGCCCTTCCTGCTCCCAGATCAGAAGGAAGTGACGCAGCACATTGATGAGACACTGGCCTCATCAGACTGTGGGGAAGTCATGAACATGAGAACATGAGACGAGAAGACCAGAAATCTCCAAAGGCTCTTAGCTGTACCACATCTCCTCAGCAGTGCCCTTTGGAGTACATCACCACAGAGAGCCTGCTACTGCCAGCAGCCAGCAACTTCACCCGTCCACCTCTTGTCACTGCTGGGGAGTCACCCTGTGACTCACAGGAGCCCCAGCCCTCCAGTGACTACTCTTGCCATGAGTTTTCTCCCGGGAAAACTGGTGTCACAGTGCCAGTTTCAGGTCAAGAATCAACCTCATCACCTGAATCGCATCTGGATATATTTGGAGATCCTTCAGGTCTTCATGGACATTTAGAGCCCCACAAAAATGTCCTTACATTGAAAAGGAGTGTTTTTTTCCCAAAGAACCTGTGTTAGAGAACAATGTAGTCATATTTGATCCTGGCAACACCATAACTGGTTACCTCCATGATGGGCAATTGCTACCCTGTCCCCAACCTAAAACCCAGTAAGAAAGTGAAGATGAGTCAGAAAGATCCACAAATGTACTGGGTTTGTGTGGCAAGGTTTTGGTAGCTGGGGGATACAGGGGTGGTTTCTGTGAGAAGATGCCAGAAGATTCCCCCATGCCTGACAGAGCCAGTTCCAGCTAACTGCAAATGGATGTACTGCTGGCCCAAGCTGAGCCAGTCAACAATTTTGGTAGCACCTCTGTGATAAAATATTTAAGACAGTTTAAAAACTGCTGCACAAGACCAACTGGGAGAGAGAAGTGAGAATATGAGAGAGAAACAACTCTGTAGACACCAAGGTCAGTGAAGAAGGAGGAGGAAAAGGAGGAGGTCCTCCAGGCAGCAGAGCAGAAATTCCCCTGTAGATCACGCTGAAGTCCATGGTGAAGCAGGATTGTCCCCCTGAAGCCCATGGAGGTTCACCACAGAGCAGATATTCACCCGCAGCCCACAGAGGACCCCACACCAGAGCAGGTGAATGTGCCCCAGAGGAGGCTGTGACCCCTTGGGAAGTCCATACCGGAGCAGGTTCCTGCCAGGAACTGTAGACCTGTGGAGAGAGGTATTCACATTGGAGCAGGTCTTTTGGCAGAACATGTGGCTTCGCAGGGAGCCCACTCTGGAGCAATTCTTTCCTGAAGGACTGCATCCCATGGAAAGGACCCACGCTGGAGAAGTTTGTGAACTGCAGCCTATGGGAAGGATGCATGCTCATGAAGAACTGTCTCCCATGGGTGGGATCCCATGCTGGAGCAGGGGAAGAGCATGAGGAGGAAGGGGCAGCAGAGACAACGCATGATGAACTAACTGCAGTCCCCCTTCTCCATCCCCCTGCACTGCTCAGAGGGAGGAGGTAGAGAAATTGGGAGTGAAGTTGAACCCGGAAAGAAGGGAGAGGTGGGGAGAAGGTGGGTTTTGGGTTGGGTTTTTTGTGTTTTACTTCTCATTATCCTACTGTGTTTTGATTAGCCCTTCTGCTGGTTTTCACTGGAATAGAGTTAATTTTCTTCACAGTAGCTAGTGTGGGGCTACGTTTTGGATTCGTGCTGAAAACAGTGTCAATAACACAGGGATGTTTTAGTTACTGCTGAGCAGTGCTTACACAGAGTAAGCCTTTTTCTGCTCCTTACAACACCCCACCAGTGAGTAGGCTGGGGGTACACAAAAAGCTGGGAGGGGACACAGCTAGGACAGCTGACCCCAACTCACCAAAGGGATATTCCATGCCATATGATGTCACATTCAGCATATAAATCTGGTAGAAGGAAGGAAGGGGGGACATTAGGAGTTACGGATTTCATCTTTCCAAGTAACCATAACACATGATGGAGCTCTGCTTCCCTGGACATGGCTCAACACCTGCCTGCTGATGGGAAGCAGTGAATGAATTCCTTGTTTTTGTCTTCCTTGCCTGCACAGCTTTTGCTTTACTTATTAAACTGTCTTTATCTTAACCCACAAGTTTTCTCACTTTAACTCTTCTGATTCTCTCTGCCATCCCACTGAGGAGGGAGAGTGAGTAAGTGGCTGTGTGGTGCTTAGTTGCCAGCTGGGGTTAAACCACAACAGCAATAAACTAAATTAATTTCTCAAAGTCTAGTCTTTTTTGCCTGTGAGAGTAATTCCGAGTGATCTTCCAACCCATGAGCCTTTCATCATATTTTTCTCCCTCTATCTGGCCGAGGGAAAGTGATAGAGTGGTTTGGTGGGCACCTGGCAGCTAGCCAAGGTCAATTCACCACATCAAGTAAGTAAGTTGCAGAAAGCCACTAAAATTATCAAACAGCTTGCACGTGATGGTGGAGCCATCAGTGGCAAAGGAAGATAATGCACAGGATATTGAGGCCATTCAGATCTTCAGAATGCTAAGCAGAGCTGTTGTGGAAAGGAAAGTAGCCAGCTTTGGGATTCAGAATAGCCTGCTGGAATAGTAGGTAAGACAACAATTTGAAAAATGACACCATTACAATCCCATTTTCTTTCCACAAATGCTACCTCTCTCCTCCACCTTCTAGCCAAATGTGGTGAAAGATCCCAAGCAGTTCTACCCCTTCCTTGGTTCTACTAATGTATTTGGTAAAAGGAACAGGCCGTAATTCCCACATACCTGCACTGTGATAGGCTTGCTTCGCATTCCCCTGATAGGTGTGATTGGCAGGGGAAGAAACCAGATTTAGCTAGGGCTCCTCTCTAAAAATAGGTAATCAATTTCAGTTCAAGCCGCACAGGTTATAGGAAAAGAAAATTATTTTGCTTGGGCACGTAATGAGCTT
Organism: Thinocorus orbignyianus; assembly: GCA_013400375.1. Classification (NCBI taxonomy): domain Eukaryota; kingdom Metazoa; phylum Chordata; class Aves; order Ciconiiformes; family Thinocoridae; genus Thinocorus; species Thinocorus orbignyianus. Next base: position 1,551,707 of record VXBW01005540.1, read on the forward strand.
GGATAATCAGTTTTCCTGCTCAAGAGCAATGAATCCAGCAGTTTGAAAGAAAAGGAATTTTATTAAAAGGGATAAAATGGCAACTCAGCATAAACACTGGTAGGCTGGTTTACTTAAATCAGCAGTAGAACCTGAAAGCTTCTTGGTAATGCAGCCCACTTCACTGTTTTGCTCAGAGCAGAGAGTTCATTGTCTACTTGTAACGAGACGTTGCTTTTAAACCTCTCTTACTGTTTCCAAAAGCAGTGATCCCACTTCTGATACAAAGCTGCTGCTCTTGACAGCTTCAGCCCATGAAGCCTTGGCTCTGTCTGCAGTCCCACATTGCCCCCTCCACATTTCAGATCAAAGAATCATACAGTAATGGGTCAGAAGGAACTTCAGGGATCATCTGGTCCCACCTTTCTTGGCAATAGCACGGTCTAGACAAGATGGCCCAGCACCATGTCCAGCTGAATCTTAAAAGCGTCCAATGTTGGGGAATCCACTGCTTCCCCTTCCAATGGCTGATTGTTCTTATTGTGAAAAATTTTCTTCTTGTGTCCAACAGAAATCTTGCCAGGAGTAACTTGTACTCATTACCCCTTGTCTTTTCCATGTGACTCCTTGTAAAAAGGGACTCTTCATCTTCTTTGCAGCCACCCTTTAAATACTGGAACTTACTGGTGGTAAGGTATTCCCTAAGCCTTTGTTACTCAAGGCTGTCTCAGCCTTTCCTGATATGACAGGCTTTCCAGTCCTTTCACCACCTTCGTAGTCCCTCTCTGGACCCTCTCCAGCTTGTCCACATCTTTTTTGCATAATGGGGACCAAAACTGAACACCGTATTCCAGGTGTGGCCTGACAAGCACTGAGTAGAGCGGGATAATGACTCCTTTATCTCTGCTGGTGATGCCATTGCTGATGACATCCTTCTTTGCCACAGCAGCACACTGTTCATTCATATTGAGCTTGTTGTCCCCCAGGACTCTCAGGTTCCTTTCCACAGAGCTGCTCCCCAACTGAGTAGATCCCAGCCCACGCTGCACTCCTGGGTTATTTTCCCAGGTGCAAAACCTTACACTTGTCCTTATTTAGCTTCATAAGGCTCTTGTTAGCCCACTCTTCCAGCCTACCCAGGCCTTCCTGCAGAGTGGCTCTTGCTTCTGAAGAGTCCACTTCCCCACTCAGTTTGGTATCACCAGCAAGCTTCATCAGGCTGTGCTTGATCCCATCATCCAGATCGCTTATAAAGGTATTAAACACTGTCGGGCACCATATCGATCCCTGGAGGACCCCACTGGTGCAAGGTTGCAGCTTGAAAAAGCTATTCACCACCACTCTCTGGGTGCAGCCTCTCAGGTAGTTCCCCACCCACTGCACAGACCACTTGTCTAGACCATAACACACCAGTTTCTCCAGAAGACTGTGGGAAACCATATCAAAAACCTTGGAGAAATCCAGGTAAACAATGTCCACCGCTCACTCTGCATCAACAGAGTAGCATCCTCAGAGAGGAGTCTGTGGCAAACAATATCCAAAGGGAATCCTGAAGATCCTACTATTTGGCTTTTGGTTGGAGTTTTATTGTTTGGGTCTTGGGGTTGTTTTTTTTTTTTTTTTGTTGTTTTTGTTTTTGTTTTTGTTTTTTTAAACTTTCTTGCTCCATGGATCTTATGCTCTGCCACAGGTATTCCCTAACCCTCAAAACACCATTCTCTCTTGATGGAGAAATGTGTTAAAAACCTTTAAACATAAGACACAATTATATTTCAATCCCATTGCCTGAAAGTGAAATCCACTGAAGTCAATTCTCTTGCTCCTTCTTTGTTGTGATCTCTAGCCACTTAAACAGGTTCTGGATTTCTCTTCTATCCCATTATAGGCAGGATCAGCAGTAAGTACTCTACTCTTCAAGGAATACCAGGCTTTACCTCAGGATAGATGTAGCTCTGAATTTAAGTTTTATTTCAGTGCAAGCTTTACAGCATACAGGATTGAATTTAATAGCAGGCTGAAGACTCTGATAAGAGTTCTTGCAGTGACTATCTCCTCTTCTTGCACTTGTTACTGTTTCAAAATGAGCCACTCAAAATCATTTGCGGTGGAGATACCAAAGGTTGGAATCGTCCAGGATAGCATGAGATAGGCAGAAGTCAGGAGGTTAAATGAAAAGAAAAAAATAGATTGGCAGGAGAAAAGAACAGCTTTAATAAAAGTGATATCCTGCAGAATGATCTGTGCTTCAACTACAGGGTTATGCCTCCATGCATAAACTGGGAATTACCCATTTCTGCCAGAAATACCGGAAGTTATGAGGTGACTGCTGCAAAGCCTGGATGTAATTGGTCTATTTCATATTGCTATAGTATGATTATCTATATTTCAAGTGCATTGACTGTTTATAGATGACTAAACCAGCCCTTAAATGGCTATTTTGGTGAATGATTTAGTTAAACTAGAGGAGAACCCATTTTTTTCCTAAGTTCCACCCTACCAGATAGAAACACTGGCTCAGAGCTGCCACCCAATGATCAGACCTTGTAAAATCGCTTAAATACAGGATATCTCTGTTGAAAAGTGCTGAGTGCAGTGAGACAATATAGCAGAGATGAACTAATTTCCTACTGGATTAAAAAAAGGCAATGAAAGCCCATTACCCCTCCGCTCCCTTTCCAATCCTCTTCCCCAATATCTGCATATCCCATCACTCATTGCCTTTTCTCCAACCAGCTGCTTTGCTTAGAAAATTTAATGTGTTAATCTGTTAACTTTGGTTTTTTCTTCTGCATTGATTTTTTCTGCTGTTTTACCAAGTTCAATCAGTTCAAAGTGTGGGCACATGTCAGCACCAGCACAGACAACCATGAAGGAGTGAACTGCTGAGAGAAGAGGGATGGGTACAAAAGAGATTTCAGCTGCAATGAGCACTTATTTCAGCCTTGTTCTTGTCTAACTGCATCTGACATGCTATCTGTAGATTCCAAAGCTGGCTTTAAATACACGTTTGGGTACCCAAAGCACTCCAGTCAACATGGAGTGCCACACAGGGTAATGCTGCTTGCCAAAGTTCTGGCTAAATTAGTCCGTTCAGCAGTCAGAGACATCAGGTATTGATTGCTCCCAGTACCTGAGCTGTCTCATCGAAAGCTATCTTAGTTATTTCTGCAGCTTTCGGGGTGTCACCCACCAGAAAGTGTTTGCCCCTGGCTGAGCTGTAGCATGTGGCAAAGCAAAGACGAAGGTGAAGGGGGATTGCCACATATATGTCCAATTGGCATCCAACAGCTGTCACACATTTGAACGCATTATACACTGCCAACTATTTTGTATTATTTAAATACTTATAAACATGCTATTTGGGTTCATAAAACGTGTAGGAAGTTATTTTACTCCACTGCAGGAGGCAAACACCACAGTTTGTGGTACAGTGTAGCGGGGCACCAACAAGATGCTTCAGTCTGTTTCCCTTCTGATCCGGTCTCTTCAGGAGCCTTTCAGCGGTCACAAAGGGCATTTGCCCCAAGCTGTGCCATATTCCTGCAGTCTGCCTGCCCTAATGTCTTTTTAAAATATCTATTAGAAATAGATTAGTAAGTTCAGATGCTGATTCAGCCCAAGTGTTACGTTTTCTGTGTTAGCTGACTGCCCTGAACTGCCTGCTTCCAGTCCGCCAAATGATGTCAGTAGATTTCTCTTCAGCTTCATTCTCCCTTGATTAGGATTTGCTGTGGTCTCAGAAGACAGCATTTATTATCTACCCAGGGTCATGTTGGTCATCAGTGTTGGCTGCAACACTGAGAACAAGGTGTTCCTAGAGAGCTGTGCTGTTTTCAGCTGAAGCTAGAGTGGTGTGTGCTCAGACAGGAGCCACTTGGTACTGATGCACAAGGAAAACCCACAGGGAGGTTTCTACAAGCTGCCATTTGGCCAGTGTCCTTAATTTGAAAGACTTGGACACGTGCCTGGAAGCATCTGAATTCCAAATGGTTAATTATTGCTGGTGGAAGATGATTATCACTTGATTATCATTAGTTACACTTTAACTTCCTCTGCTACTTTTATAAAGTCAGCATATTGTTATCTAATCCCCAGTTGATTAAGGGTGAAGTAACAATCCTAATTCTGCCCCAAAACAGTTCATATCAGGGAACAAAGCATCAATCTTTTAAAATGGTGAAAGCTTGGGAACAGACGGGAAAGATCAGGGCATTGCTATTCCCAGACACGTACTTTGTGATTGCTGCACCAAACTGCTACATTTCTGGAGCCAGAAGGCAGGATCCTGCATATAAGGGCCATTAAATACTGGGAGAAAGACACATCAGGAAGCCCTAAGGACTCTGCATGTCCTGCATCATTCAAGCCTTTGGGTGGTCCTTGGTTACTGTCCAGATATACCCTCTGAACTTCAGGTTATGTAAATTATGCAGATTATGCAGATTGTATGGTGGATGCATGTGCTTTTCTCTGAGAGACACCTTAGTTAGGGAAAGGGCTGACCGAGTGAGTAGAGCTTATGAGAGGCTATTTCTGTATGGCCTCCTCTCACCACCACATCCCTCTGCAAGGCTCTGATTAGGGTGTGAGGCACACACCAATGAAGCGGTATTATTCGTATTCAAATTCAGATTTATCTTACATTGCTCTCCCAAAAGACACCCTAACTGAGAAAGGAAGACAGCACCAGTAACAAATCTGCTATTGACAACTAGCACACCACGGGTTCATACTTCATTTGGAGGTTTATTAGATGGTTGAGGAAAAAGATCCCTCATTGAATGCCTCAGCCTTCATCTTCTAAGGCTTGCCGGTTTTCTTCCCGTATTTGTCCTCCAATGCTTTCTGCAGGTTAAGATTTAGAGCATTTTTCTGGTGCCATTTCCCTGAAAAGAAGGCAAATCACAGTTCACTTACAGTCTCCCTTCTAATGCTATTGTCCCTCAGGAATTTTTCTAGCTGTAGAGCTCCTTTCTTGTGAAAATTTCTAGTTCCCCCCAGCACCTTCGTCCAAACCCATCCACTGTTCTTGGCAGAAGGAACATCCATCCCAGGAATTCAGCAATGCACTTTTGCTGGCAGAAGGCATACCTAGCTCATCTGTCTTCCTTCCATACCAGTTCTTGGGATCCCTGATTCCCTTCTGAATTATATCAGGGGTATAGGAATCTTTCATCAAGCTTCGGCTCTCCAGTGGGCCACCTGCAAGAAACAGCAAATAAGGAACTGTATGGAGAAATCACCCTGCTGCAGTCCTGGACTTGAGGAGGGAAGCAACATCAGCAGTTTTAAGGGCTCAAGAAAAGGCGTGTGTTGACTGCAATACGTCTGATCAGGTGTTGAATAATAGCTTCATCATCACTCAGGAGGGAGCTTGTCTTTGCCAATTTATCTGCTCTTCACTCTTAAGTATGAGACACACACACAGAGTGCTGCAAGGTATCATCTTTACTTGTATCCCACTGCCCTTTCTTCAGTCAAGTGCTCACTTATCTCCTGTTGAATCCCCTCATTCATGTCAGCAACTTCCTATCCAGCAGCAGAGCTCCACAAAAAACACCGTCTTATCACTCCAGGCCTTCATGAGCTCCTTTTCTGCCACCATGCTTAACAAATAGTTCCCAACTGGGACTCCTCTTTTTATCCCCTCTTGACTTTTAGCCATAAGAGGGGGCTTTATTTTAATCTCTCATCCTTTCCTATTCACCTTCCTTTTTATTGTACCCTTTCCTGGATAATAATGATTTTAAGCTCCCTGGGGAAAGAAGGCCTTCCTTTCTGTGTGACTGCACAAACCCAGGACAATGCAGCAAGGTCTTGTCATGGAATGTACTGTATAAGGAAAAGGAATCTGTCTCATGTTACTACACAAGAAACTGGAATCAAAGACGAATGTTTCAGAATTTCTTGGATACAATGGTAACAAGAATGGGATGAATCCTTACTTCCTAGTATTTCTTTAAATGGAGGGATCCCTGGGTACCTGGAAACAGAGGATTGCAGAAGACATTTCAGAGACCCATAGCTCTAAAGGTCTCGAAGAGAAGAAAAGTCAGTATTGGAACTGGAGGTTAACTTGGGACTGTGGATGATAGAGGACGTTGAATTGCAAATGGTGTCCATTGGACAGCTCTGAACATGGAGGACAAGGGTCATGATACACCATTTTTCACACCTTGGAAAAATAAGAGTGAAAGAAAAGAAAACGATAGAATACATAGAAAGGGAGGCACTAGCCTTCATTTCTTCAAGAATCACGCCCTGGAAAAGCAGTGACTGTGGACAGAGAGAAGAAGAGGGGAAAGTGAGGGTCACCCACAGTCAGATCTGTACCCAAAGAAGTGTGGTTGCCCTAAGCCCAGGCAAAGTGTAGATGGAACCAGCTTTGAAGGTCAGGCATAGGCACATGTGTCCCCTCACCTTGGAAGATATTTGATCTCAGGTTAAAACCCAGGTGGTTGTAATCAGTAAAAGATGAGGAGTTCAAGGTGTTCAGCACTTCAGTACGGTCACTGAGTCTCTTCTGTCCCATGATTAAGGCTATCTCGCACAGAGCTCGACGTTCCTGAAAACATGAACAAAAAGGAACCACTGTCACTTCACATTCCCTAAGTGCAGCAAACTCCTGGCATTTCTCTCCTGCATAGGTCTTTGAGCTATGACTAATCCATGGGACCTGGGTCTGCCCATTAGTCTCCCTCAGTGGCTTCTGTAGGCATTGTAATTGCATCCTCATTTGAGGTAAAACAGAACCAATTTTCTGTTCAGTAATTTTAGTTTTTTAGCTGGGCCTCTTCTAACTAACTAAGCTCTGAAATTATGAGCACATTTTTCATAAAACTGTTCACTCTCATAGTGATAAGACCTGATTATACCAAGGAATGGTGTGCAGGGAGGCCCTTGCTTATACTTATTGCTAGAACAACCAAGGTCAGGGAATTCCATTATTTGNTTCCTCTCCTCCCTTTTCCTTAGAGGGGGGAGGGAGGGGACATCTGTCATTCTGATTGGTCAGTTCACCCAAAATCATGACAAATTGTGTGGGATAACCAAGACTGGCAAAAAGCAGGGGAATTGGAAAGGTATGATGGTGTTCGGCCCTGGACTGGGTCCTGGCACCACACTGTTTTGCCTTGCTGAGATGGGATTCTGCCTGGCTACAGCAACTTTATAAATGAGAGGAGGATGGACAAACAAAACTAAAAAGGACATGGGAAAGGCTGTATGTGGAATGTGCCACAGACCCACAGCGTGAAGCCCAAACCCATCCCTCTACATGTCTTCTAAAACCTGCTAATATACTGCTAATATCCCACCTATTTAGTTGCCTGCTACACCTTAAAACCAGTCTTCAACCTGCCAGAAAGGATACATGAAACAGCTTCCTCCAATACCTCTTTTTCATTGGTAAGTTCACTTGCACTGGGTAATTTATATTTGCTGTTGGCACAGGTCAAGTTGTCTCCTTCCTCCATAACAAGTTTCCATTCTGCTTTCCTATCTGGTCTTAATGATGCTAAGGACTCTTTGGCACTTAATCTGCCGCAGGTCTCCTTGGCTTTGATGGTCTTCCGGGAAGATCCAGGCCCTCCAGACCTCAGTGTTTGGTGTCGGCCTGCTACTGGTTCTCTGACATTTGAGATGGATTTGGAACCTTCTGCCTTCTTCTGCCTAGGTAATGCAGACAGGTAGCAAGTGCTGTGCCTCTCTTTTGGCTTGTACCCCTCTATTTGGTCTTTGGTGATAGAAGTATCTTCTCTTTCCTTTTCAAGTCTTCTTGAATGAAGACTCTGTGGGTGTGGAGTTTTGGTCTGGACACTGCGTTTGCTCTGATTTCTAGTTTGAACATACTTTGCAGAAGGAGATGCCTGGAATTTAGTATATGTGGAATTCTTTGCTGTTCCTTGAGGCCATGGGCCCTTGGAGATCTTACAGGAGGCACTGCTGGAGCTCCCTTGGGATGTTCTCTGACTGCTGGGATGTGCTTCTGGAAGACACTCCTTTTTCTTTTCCTTAGTTTCCACTTAAAGACAAAAATAATACCTAAATTAATTTGATAATGTTTGGATGACAGGTGGTACCACAAATGGAGCTGGAAACAATCGGACATGTCATTATGTCATTGTCAGAAAACAAGGAAACATTAAATTCTCAAAAAGGGAAAGAGAAAAAACCCCAACAACCCAGCAGCATTCTAACTAGTTGAAGGTTCCTGAGGAGTCTTAAATGCTCCTGAGAAATGAACGTGTACAGAAGTGTGGAAATAAAAATCTCGTGGTCAAACACGCACACTGAGGTCTGTGTTTTCCTATGTTTAGGGGCCCCTCCAGCCCATGATCACTCTCGTGAACATCCTCTTATAGTCTTGTTGGTATGTGCTGATGTGTTTACAGCACATCAGCAACTTACTCTGCTTGAGCAGGAAGGTAGTGAGACAAGTCCACCAGCGGAGGAAGACACGCTCAAGACAGCGGGACTTTAATCTGTTGGCCCATGGCACATGAGATGCCTGTCCGAGTAGTTTTCACTCAGAGAGGCACATGCAAATCTGGACGGTGTGAAGGGAGGAAGGGAATGACAAACAGCCTCACAAGCTCTGCTGCAAAGCAAGCTCTGAAGGAGCTTCTCTGCTGTATTGCTTACCTGAAGGACTCTTGGCCAGCACATACTCACTTTCTTCTATCTCACATGTAAGGAAAGCTGGAAACTCTACCACACCCTTGGAAGAGAAACAAAGACAGTGTCGGGCTCAGAGACAGGAAGGGAATGGTGGCCCTGCTCATCTTTAGACAACCTAAGATTATTCTCACACAAATGTATAAACATCTTCCCAGATCAAGATAGAGCTGTTCCTGCTTGCCTGCATGGTTGGTCCTGCAGCCCATTATCCTCTTGGAGTAAAAAAGCACAGAAGCCCTACAGGATTTCACATTAACAGCTCACATGGGACAGCCTGCCTAGGACATGGCACACTGAGCGCCTCCGGGGAACATCGAGCTGCAAGAGTTTTCACAGACAGTAGTGCAGATACAAGCCAAAATGGAAAAAAAAAAAAAAATCACTTAAGTGAAAATGCCTTTTTTTATTCTGAAGCACCCAGAGATGTCAGACCTGTCATGTGCTATGCAATTACATCATCTCCTTCCTTTGGTGCATTAAAGTAAGGCCAGGAAAATGGGGGAAGGAGGTGAAAAACATAAAATGTCTGTGCAGTGCTGGCTACGCAAAGGAAGAGAAGACAAGCTGGAGACAGGGTTTCTACCCTGGTTCTGGTACAGGCTGTCTCCTGGTTTGCTTCACTTAGCCCTGCCGACGTGACTGATCCAACACTCGGCCTTTGCAAGCTGCCTCCTGCACTAGGAGGGAGCTCATGTCTTTCCTGCAGAGGGAATGGCTGTGTAACCCTCAGTCATGTCCTGCTGATGGTCTGCGTTCCTCAAGCCCAGCAGGACCCTCCAGGCTTAGCCCATGCAAAACCTGTGACAGGTTACAACCAACGTCGTGGCCCACAGCAGCAAATACTGCAGTTGTGAGCCTGCTGGCACTAGCAGCAGTACAAATGGCGTCTATATCAGGTAGGGGTATACGTTTGTGTTTCTCAACTTAGCTCAGGATGTGACATATATGCTTACTTTCTGCTCTTGAGGGTAGCCATTGGAATGAAGACACAATTACCAATGGGGCAGGAAGCCTGCTGCTTCAATTACTGAATCACAGAATGGTTCAGGTTGGAAGGGACCCTAAAGATCACCTAGTTCCAACACCCCTGTCATGGGCAGGGACACCTTCCACTAGACCGGGTCGTTCAAAGTCCCATTCATCCTGGCACTGAACATTCCCAGGGATGGGGCATCCACAACTTCTCTGGGCAGCCTGTCCCAGTATCTCACTATCCTCACAGTGAAGAATTAAATCACCAGGGCTGATTTGAAGCAGCAGCTTGTGTTTTACACTGTGCCAATATGTGTAGCAGCATTTCTGGTACAACATTGGGATTCTGAAGCCAAAATTACTGTATCAATCAGACTCCAGGAGTCAGTGCTGTGTGTTCTGTAAATGTATTAAAAGAGAGAACCTCTCCCACAAAAGGAACAGTGCCACGAGAGATGAAGAGAGGAAGCCAGTCCTGGCTCACAGGGCAGGATCTGCTGCTTTTCTGTATTGCTTTTCCTTCTTTTTAAAGAGCCAAACATTTACACATGATCAAAGTGCAGGAATCTGGGTTGCTAAATAAACTCCTGTGTTAACTCCCACCTCCTACTTAAAACAAAAACATGTCTGTTTGTTATTATTACTATATTCAGCAGAAAGAACTTTCCAGTTTGCTGTTGTATAAATTCCTCCTCTCCCATTTCTTACAGTGAAGCGGAATTTCTGTGTAATGAGGCAACGTGCTCATTTCCCAAATCCTGCTCATGATTAACTTTCATTTTCTCAACTTCTTCCTGGACAAAATGATGCTGAAGCCTGCAACTGTTCTCACGTTTTACTTTGTAACTGTGTATGATGTCATTGTTATTGTTTCTTATTCTTTTTACTTCTGAGCCTGAAGGTCCAAAGTCAAAGCAGTACCCTGAGACTCCTGCATCTCGACACCAAGAAGGGACTATCAAAGCCATTTGACCACCTTCCTGGATATCAGGAGCCACAGAACTATGTCTAGTAATTCCTTTACCAAGTCAAATGATCAAAGAGCTAAAAATCATTAAACTTGACCTACCTTTCAGAATGAAAAAAAAAGTAACAAAACCCCTATGTTTAACATGGACTAACGCTCTGACTTTCCTGACATGCAGCCATGGAGGAAAGAGGAACTGTCTTTCCCAGGTAGAAAATAAGCCTCCTCAGGCTAATTGATATGCCATTCTCACTGGCCACCAGATGTGGTCAAGAATAGTCTCATATGCCTTCCACATCTGGCCGGGCCCTCAAAATATGAGATTTCAGCGACCTTCCAGACCTGAGATGCCTCATGGGTGTCAAAATAACATTGGATCTTTTTTTTTCGCTTGTTTGTTTTTTAGAGAAAAGATCCATGATCTAACAAGAGGCAAAGCCTTTTCCGTAACTACCTCTCTCATCTGGTCCATGATCACTGACGTGGTGACACAGCGGTTTGTACAGGCAAGCAGGCGAGTCTGAAGTGCAGGAATGGTGGTGGGATAAAGGCTGAAGAGCACAGATGGTTGCTAGGGAACAGCCCTCCCTCTGTGAGCTGTGGTCTCCATGGGAACCAGAAGAAACATGGCAGAGGTCATCCTAGCTGATTGGGAAAAAAAAAAAACAAACAAAAAACAAACAAGGAGGAGAGCAAAAAAGCTTGTATCTCACGAAACACCCATGCCCAGAAGATCTCATCACACACGTAGGGTTTCTCGGAGACTTTTGTAACAGAGTCATGACAATCACCAAGACTGCATTTCAGCAGAACTGGAGCTTCCATCATCTCCAAACGCTTCACACAAGCTTACTGACCCCCATCAGAGAGGCAGAGGAAGGTGCCCTCATTTTCCACATTAGAAAAGGGGAGAATGTGGGCTGGCAAAAGGTCTTATGTCAATGACAGAACCACAGCTTGGCCCTCCTGTGTCCAGTACCCTGTGCTATATTTTACTCCAGACTTTTCATCCATTCTGCTCCACCATCAATTCAAGCTTTCACCAGGCCACTGGAATTTTTGCAAGTTTCCAGGGAAGACCGCGACTCTCCTTCATGTTGCCAAGCTGCTTTTCCCACCTAGCACAAGCAGGTCACAGAGAAGAACTAGAAATATTCACAGATGCATCATCTTAGAAGATTTTATTCATTGTGAGAAAATGAAACATAGACAGAAAGCTACTCATCATTCTTAGAAAAATCACCAAAATACAAATCAGTACGTTTTTTCTTCTTCTTCCTCTTCCCTTTCACTGTAACCTGGGCTGGAGACAGCTGCTAGATCTCATTGCCCAAGAACCAACTCTCCCTTTAGGCCTTGTTGCGCTTCATCTCAGAGACCTTGTAGCGAGCTGGAGCACGGTGGAACCACTCTGACCAGGAACCATCATAAATAGCCACATCACGCTTGCCACACAGGTAGGCTGCCAAGGCGATGTGACAAGCTGTGACACCTTTGCGGCACGTCACTGCCAGCGGCTTTGAGAGATCCACTTTCTTCTCACGGAATATTTCCTGGATCTCCTCAATGCTCTTCTCATGGCCAGATTCTGTTAGGAATGAGTGGAAGGGGATGTTCACAGCACCAGGGATGTGACCAGACTCCAGCCCTGCAGGAGTGAACGAGAAAAGGCAACATGAGTGAGAAGACAGTGATGTAGGTGATGAAAGACACCTACAAAAGAGACAATAAAGAAACACCACCACAGATACTACAATTCTCTTCAGGATAGTAACCTGTTCCAGGTGATGATGAAGATGCAAAGCAATGTGGGGCTAGAAAGAGGACAAAAGTTATTCAACTCTGCTGAAAACAAAACTTGGAGAACATTTAGCAAACTATTTCCCTCCTGAAAGGAATGAGAAGCAGGAACCTGAAGACGCCTTAGACGTGACAAGAATCAAAGAACCACTGCAGAACAGATCCTAACAAAGGCACTAAGGGGATGTGTGTAAAGAGGAATGCAGCAGTGCATTTCTGACCTTCCCTGAGTATGCCAGCAGTGTGCACTGACACAGTTTTCCCAAGCAGGAAGTGTAGCTTGTAAGTGGAATTTGTGAAAATGGTTACCTGTTCACAGTTTATTCCTGTGTCACCTTAAAATCAGATTTCAGAGAAGTGGTTTAAAGAAACCTTAAATTCAGCCACATTACTGCTTAGGCAGCTATCCCAGGGCAACGGGGTCAGAGAAGTGAGAATTTAGATTTTTTATCACTTTTTATCCACTCCATGTATGAAATCAGCATGGGTTCTGTTTTTACACTGGTGTAACTGACCACTTCAGGCAAGCTGAAAGTTGCACCTAAAGAACAAAGTCCTTAGAGAGCAAGATATAAAAATAGGATGGGTAAGACTTTCATCAGGCCCTTGAAATTCAAACTCTTGTCACTATAGGCTTAATCAAAGTCCATTATGCTCAATGGAAGCTTTTCCAATGACTCTGAGAGGCTTTGGATCAAGTGTCATTGGAGCAGGAAACTATATATTAAGTTGAAAAATGCATTTCAGGGAATGCTTCCTTGCTAGGTTGGAAGTTCTAATGAGACTTCTAATGTGACTGGGAAAGTAATAGTAAATAGTAACCTGTTTCACTGACAGCTTTCTGCTTGCCCAAATCTTCAGGGTAACTGATCTCAAAGGATGGGAGAGACTGGGGTAGGGAACCTTTGCCACAGACAAATGATGAAAGTACACCCAGCCGGAGACTGATGTCACACATTGTAACGACCCTGCAGTTTCACTGCTCATGCAAAGTGATGTTATGACATGATGGGGTACGTTGTAAGGGGAAAACAGGGTTTTGGCAGGGTATCGAGGAGGGGATTTTTCCTCTGCTGGACAAAGAGTGAAAACCTAAAGACAACCAAAGCTGCCCTGAGTCAGCTTCACAAGACCTCTCCCTGTTCCAGATGGACTCTCTTTGTTTCTTGATTCATCCTCCCCGAGTGTCTTAGAAATCTGGCACTGTCTTCTAGTCATCACCTCATGCATCCTTCAGAAGTGTTTAGCATTACAGGGGGAAGTCAGGAGAAAAACTGCTGACTTCTGGAGGGACTACCATTTGGAGAAGAAAAAAAAAAAAAGAAAAAAAAGAGTGTGTTTTGGACCAGTGCTTTTAAATCCTTTCCAGTTCCAGAAAACAACAGTTCACCAGTTCAGCACAGGGAACTGCAAAATCACACTCATTAATATAGTGTCTGTATGACAGACAGAAAATAAAATTAATGCAAAAAATGAGCATGAGAAAACCCTATTTGCAGTTCTGAGACTGTAGAGTTTCTTACTGGAGAGAGGAACATGCCTGGGTTGGACTACCACTTTCCTGCCATTTGGCAAGGGATTTCTGCAAGGCTCTGATGCAGTCCTGGTAATCACCTCAATATAGACGTGAGCTGCAGAACAACACTCTCACACCAATCTGGGGCACTGGGGAGTGTACTGAGATCAAGAAGTCCTGAACCAGAAGGGCCAGCCCTTGCTCAAACAACCTGCTGGGCCATCAATTCAGTTCCCAGAGGTCCCAGTCCCATGATGACTTTTCTAGATTGTTCACACACCTTAAAATAGGCAGGTCTGTACCCCTCTCTAATTGGAGATAGGCACTCACCATCCTTAAACAACTGTTCAGTTAGGAGCTGAGCAGATCTGAAAAGAACAGTCTCGTTTCAGAGCATTTTTGACTTCGACATACAGGGAGACTTCCTTGCTCCAGAGATTTAAAAGTCTGTTGGAGTCAAGAGACCAGTGCTTGCACTCTGTGAGTGAAAGATGGGGAATTCTGTAGAAACTGCATTTACTCACGTATGTGGGTGTTCAACTGAAAGAAAGAGCTGACACTGCACAACCACAATCCCTTGGACTGCCTAAGAAGTGCTCTTGAGTGATTGAGGAAGCTTTATCAGCTCTCTCAGTGCTAGGACAAGAGCAGAGGAACACAGGACTGGAAGGAAAGGCTGGATGCAGCTGGGATCTGAACAGCAGAGAGGATACATCTGCCCTGCCTCATACGACACAGAGCATACTCCATACCAGATTTACACAGAGACCCTTAGAAATTCCAGGAAGGAACCCTAGGATTACAGAGCTGGCTCCCAGCTACTACAGTGATCACCTTATAGGCTCCCTCTCATAAAAGCATCCATTTCAGAACCAGTATGGATTCTTGGCGTTGAACTTTCTGCTGAGGCACCTCCTTGCACACGTGAGAAGGAATATTAATCTCCAACAGTCAGTTTATACACCATTTACCCTTGAGCTAGCATCGCCCTGCGGCTGAAATAGGTTTTCTCCTGCTCTGCTATTTCTCCAACTGATGGCACTCAGCAGTCCAAACAGCCTCATGCCCTCAGTAAAATCTCAGTAGGTGCATTTTTCACTTCCTTGGCCACCCTACAAACAGTTCTAAGTCACCACAAGGCTTCTGGATAAGGAAGTGGCACTTCCTAGCACCTTGACTGGTAGACAAGAGGTTAATAATTGCTGTTGTCAAGGCCAAATCACATCTGAGGTTCTTGCACCCAACTAATTCACCCAAGTCTTATCCTTTTCTGTTGCTTCTAAATGTGGGTCTTCAGCTCTCAAGACAAATACAAACAATTAAGTGCTTTGGGCTACTAAGCACCCAAACTTGGTTGTATTTCCCATCACTTCTATCACTGCAGGTGGTACTTCATACAATACTCCCCATGTGATCATTTAAACCTTCCTAAGGCTGTGCCACAGGCACATTCCAGTAGCAACTCCCTATTTTCAGTGCCTCGATGATTCAGAAAAAGTATGAAATAAAATGCAGAAGCATAATGAGGATACCATGATGACAACTTCCAGCCTCACAGATCTGCTTTAAGCCCAAGCTACTCTTACCCTTTTAAGTCAGGTTTTTCTGGAAATCTAACAGTACTTGTGCCCTTTGCCACCTTCTCACATTGAACTAATAATCGTCTCTCTAATATTATGTCCAAAGTATTAGTGAAGTCCTAATGGAAAAAGCCTACCTCGTAGGTGCTTCCAAAGGCTGGAAGAAAAGATCAGACATAACTTCCAGGCATGTATGTTCTCATTTGCCTTATCTGGCAAACCAATTCTGTTAGCAAGGAAATAAAGCCCTCAGCTACAGTGCAAGTTTACCATGGTATTTTATTCAATTTTGCCTTCATTTCAAATAGTTTTTCTCAAAGACTTTTTCTGAAAGTCTTCCAGTGTATCCATGTTATAATAGATCAACAGCTGCCGAGGTTGTGCTGTACCTTCTATCCTAAATACAAATACAAACTTTGCTAGTGTTTCTGTCCTACAGAACCATGCTCTTATCAAATTTACTAAATTCTTGCCTCATGAACTTGCAATGTCATGTAACTGATTTTTGACACATATTTGGGATGGAGATCATCTGCCTCACACAACTGAGTGCACGGATATCTTTTAGTTATACTCCCTCTTTAGAAGTGATCATTTCTGCTTCTTTCCCTGTCTTCTTGCTACCCCTCCCCCTACTCTGCAGGCTTCTCCT
Organism: Thinocorus orbignyianus; assembly: GCA_013400375.1. NCBI lineage: Eukaryota > Metazoa > Chordata > Aves > Ciconiiformes > Thinocoridae > Thinocorus > Thinocorus orbignyianus. The sequence continues at coordinate 1,567,852 of VXBW01005540.1, forward strand.
CAGGAGAATAGAGCAAAATGGTAGCAAAGACTCAGTATAATTCTGAGGCTGTACACAAATAATCTTTCATCTGGAACCCCTGCTAACTGCATAGCAACCCTATTTACTCTTTCTCCCCTTGTTCTCTTTTTATTCACTTTGCTCCAGCAGTTTTTGTTATTTGTTTTAATTCCTTTCGCCAAGTCTCACTCAGCTTGGCTTCTGGCAATCCTCCCTCACAACTTGTAACCTGTAATATGTCATCTTCCTCACTGCTTAATCCCCTTTTCCACATCTGTTAATATTCTCTGCTTAAATATATGTTGGGCTTTTTTTTTTTTTCATTGACTATTTATCTAGCTAAGACTTTGCCTTTGTGATGAAAGCTCCAGATAGAATTTCTTAACATCAAAAACATAAAAGATGTGCCTTGTCCACATTTCACTCCCTGTGGTCTTGGAGCTGGCTGACTGCAGATAGCTGTTCCTTTCCAAACATCTTCTCTCTTGCCTCCTTTTTTTATCTCTTTCTTCCATTCAATTTGCATGCCTCAGAAGGCTTCGTTAGTGATCTCACCTAACTTACTTGAACTCAAGCTTTAAGCTTGGTCCTGGCCAGTTCTCCAAGAACTTACAGTCAGATCAATAGGCTTTTGCCACCAATGTCTAAATACTGTGTGTGTACACAGCCAGGAGAGTCAACCCAGCAGGGCCACGGTGCTAATTCTGGCAGCTGATGTTTATCAGTCTCATCACAGGGATGGACAGCTTTGGACTGTGGGCTCCTGTGGGCTGAAAGAGATTTATGATAAAGTCTCCTACTCTTCACGTTGCGCCTCCCTGGTTAAAGGAGAGCCAGTCCACTCCCAGTTTGACTTGGAGAAGAAAGGGAAGAAGCAGTAACATTTCGTTCTCGCTGCCACTGAACATTCAAACTGAGCAAAAGCTTTATGTTTGGGACAGGGAGGACTGGGAGCTGGGACAATGGGCAAAACCTTCAGAATTGTGTATGTTCAAGGGAGACAAGGACTACCCCAGGTCTGAGAATGAGAAGAAAAATAATTGGAAGCTCATGAAACAACTTTGAGTTTGCTTTCTTTCTTAATGATGGATTTCTCAACTGTCAACTTTCCTCTCTTTTCTCAGCTGTCTGCAAGAGAAATCAGAAATATGCAACTTTTCTAAATGCATTTCTTCAGCTACAATTTTTGTTCCTCTGTTTTCAGTACCCAATACTCAGAATCAGCACTGGTAACCGCTATGTAATTATTGTTAGCATCTGCCTTGGGACTGTCTCAGTTCAGGCTGGTTCCATAGACCTGCACCCTACAGCGCCCAAGTAAGCAGGCCCTTGCAGAACCTGTTTGGGCCATTGCTGAATCAGTAGGCCTAAGGTGCTAGTTCCTCCAGAAACACTTTGCAGGGACACCTTTAACTCCTCAGTCTGTAGGTCAGGGCTGCACATCTGATAGGCTTATACTGCACACCATGGACAAACACCCAAGCTTTTTCATCCAAAGCAATACCTGCATGTAAGAGACCTGGCTTGTAGAAATGCCACGTGTTATGGCTTATCTTAAAGACTACAGAGGTCTAAATCCCAGCAAGGTAGCTACTGCACAAAAATAAAACAGGGACAACTAAATTCCTACCACTAGGAACTCAAAAACTATAGAGGCAAAAGAGCCAGCTGAAATTAGCCTCTTCTGGAGTTCATGGAACTGGAGAGATTAATTGACTTAATTAGGAAGTCAAGAGCTGAGGCAATAATTAAACTGAAATCACCTGAGAACACAGCAAGTTTCTTAACCTCAAGACCATTTTTCTTCTCTAAATTGCAGACAACGTTTCTCCTCCCTTATTGGGTGACCCCTGTAATTAATCAGCATCGATTTCAAATTGCTCTTCTAGGTGTAAGTGCTGCCTTTTACCCATTGCTGGCTGTAGCACAGCTACTGGCTAGCCTGGTTCAGAAGGCTGTCAAGCTCCTGTGGAACGAGCAGCTGCAGCTGGAGTGCTTATCCCGCTGGATCTGCTGTGTGAAGCAAAACTGGACCACCACAAATAAACTGTTCCATGCTGACTCATTTCAAAGGAAAAAATCTGTTTTCAAGATGTTGTCAGGGGCTGCAGTATTTGTCACCTGATGACAACTCCCACTTTGGGAAAGAGAAGGCAAAAATCCACCATTTCCCAGCAAGAAGCATTTTATGTGCGTCTTGAAGTTAAAATTCAAACTGCACTTTGATGGGCTGCAGTAGCAATAAGTCTAACTCCCCCTTTCTCTCTCTAGTCTCCTGTGTCACTCCCATTACCCTTCTCAACGTCCATGCTGTCTTGCACCAGTTGAGTGTGTTTGGGGGAATGGGGGGAGCTCACCGTAGACACTTCTACAAACCACATGGACAAAGCCACTGCAGAGATCTGGATGCAGGAATTTATTTCAGGCCACGGTGTCACACTGAACGGCTGTACAGCTGCACAGACAGCAGAAAACAGCCAGAACAGAATGATAACCTGCATGCAGCACTGTCTCAGGACACAAAAGCCTTCCACAGGCCCTCTCCTGCAGCACGGAGCTCGACTCAGACCCATCAACTGCTGCTGTGCTTTGTTTTTGAAACTCTGCATTTCTTTTTAAACCATTTCTGTGATTCCCTTTCTGAGGAAAGGTTATTCTGGGATATATCAAGGATTATATTACACAGTAAGGGTCTCCTTTAACAAGTTGAATTTCATCCTAAGCACATGCCTGTAGCAGCTGTCTCCACTGCACAGGACTTCTCCCACCACCGCTGTTTGCGTGTCCATTTGACTCAGGTAACAAAATCCATTTCTTGTTCCTGTTACTTGAGGCATCCTGAGAGAGAGGCTGACTGCCCAAACATTCAGGAAGAGTTTGGGGCTTTTCTTACTTAGGCTTGTTAGATTTAGCAGCAGAGCGCAAAAGGACAAACAGCAGCTCAAGCAAGTTCTCTATTTGCTGGGAACCAGAGCAAGAAGGAAAATGTCCCTTGAGCTACTGTATTGCCTAAAACCTTGGCTTTCGCTGGTGCATTCATTATGGTGAGAGGTGCCTGTATGAATACTGATAGCCTGCGCGTGTCTGCTGGTGTTAGATAGGACCCTGAACAAAACCCCTGGGAGCTCTCGCCTCCCGTGTTTGCATTCTGGCTGATTAACTTCTGCAGGGTGTGGGATGGGAGATGCTGGAGCCAACTGACTGCAGATCTTTCCTGCTATTTCCTCCTGCAGCTTTACAACCAGCTACAAGAAAAGCAGCCTGTGAGGGCACTGGGATCCGAACGTTCAACTGTGGACCCCTTAAGGTAAATGAAGGCGTTAGGCTGAGGCACGCCTGTGCGTCAGTTTGCTGGCTAGAAGTTGTTATGCCTGGAATAGTATCGACACTTATCCCGCTCTGGTGCAGGGGGCAGGTGGCATTCCCACCTCCATTACCTTGGTCCAGCTCAATCCCTCGGAACCGGCCCTCAGGGCGGGAATCCACCACCTGGAACCGCAGGGACCCCACGTTCTGGATCATCTCCTCGAAGGTCTTCAGCAGAACTGTGTTCAGCCTGGCCTTAAAGACAGCCGGGGTGGGCTGGCTGACCTCCGCCGTGACGGGGTGGCCCTCCTTCACCCAGTTCTTGAAGCCACCATTCAGGACCGAGACCTCCTTGTGCCCGAAGACCCGGAACATCCACCAAGCGCGGGGGGCGTAGAAGGTGCCCAACTGGTCCCCGTCATACACCACCACATGGGTGTCGTTGCCGACCCCCAGGCGCCCCACGTAGTCAGCGAAGTGGGACTCGCTGGGCAGCATGAAGTCGTAGGGGGAGGCCTGGTCCCGGCACTCCTCAATGTCGAAGAAGGACGCCCCGGGGATGTGACTCTCCTTGAACTCCTGCCGGGCATTTCGCTCCTGCGGCGGGTACCAGGAGGCATCCAGTATCCTCAGGCTGGGCCCTACCTTCCCGGCCCTCACGGCCTCCGACAGCCATTTGGCGCTGACCANCTTCCCCCGTTACCGCCGGGGCTGGGGGTGTCGGCGGCGGGAGGGTTCGCGGCGGGGGCTCAGGCTGCGTGCCAGGCCCTGACTGAAGGCCTGAGCTGGAGGCGGGCTCCGGGATGGTGGGAACAGCCGGGTGAAGCTCCCCCTCAAACCGTGACCCTCTGCTCAGGGTCCGTGGGGCTGCCTCGGTCCCTTCTTGCTGCTGTCAGCGGTGGCTGGAGGTGGAGGGGACAGGCTGGGCACAGGGCAGGACTGCTGCCATGGCCATCCTGCTCGGGGCAGGGTTTGGGCTGACCTCTCTAATTTCAAGGCTTGAGCATTTCAAAACCCCTCTCTATAGACTTAACCAGCGCCTCAGCGCAACACAAGCCCTTGGCCCCAAAACGCACCCTGTCTGGTTGCTTTCCATAAGGCTGGTTGCAAATTTGCAATTTTCTTCTTTCTTTCTGCAGTCAGGTGGATTCAGGCAAGCCCCGGGAACCAGGTGATTTGGCCAGGATTTGGGAGCAATGTCGCAACAGCTACTGTACCGTGCCCTGGTGTCTGCCAAATGGCTTTCAGAAGCCATCAAGACCCAGCAGCCTGGCCTGGCCTTGAAAATCGTGGATGCATCCTGGTATTTGCCCAAGATGAAGCGTGACCCAAAGCGGGAATTTGAGGAGCGCCACATCCCAGGTGCCGTTTTCTTCGACATCGACCAGTGCAGCGACCGCACTTCGCCTTACGATCACATGCTGCCCAAGGCTGATGACTTTGCCGAGTACGTGGGGAAGCTGGGTGTGGGGAATGATTCCCATGTCGTGGTGTATGATGCCAGTGACCAAGGTCTCTTCTCAGCCCCCCGGGTGTGGTGGATGTTCCGGGCCTTTGGGCATGATGCTGTCTCCCTTCTGGATGGCGGCCTGAAGAACTGGCAGCGAGAGGGGAATGCGCTGAGCTCTGGGAAAAGCCAGGTGGCTCCCTCCGAATTCCATGCCTCCTTGGACAAGTCCCTGGTGAAAACGTATGAGGATGTCTTAGATAACTTGGATTCCCACTGCTTCCAGCTAGTGGATGCGCGTGCTGCAGGACGGTTCCGGGGAGTAGAGCCAGAACCCCGTGATGGTAATGTGCATCCTGAGATATTGGCATAATAAAAAGGGGCTTCATTTAAGGTGCCCATCAGCTTGACTGCTGTAGAGGTAATGAAAAGAAATATGGTTGTCCCTAGGTTGGAACTTAAGGCTATGTATCTATCTGTCCTCCTCTCCTCTCTGCTAGCAGGTGCTGCTCTTTGAAAATTTGTGACTGGGGAAGCAGTGTATTTTTTTGTTTTCTTAGGAGGGGCTGGGATGAGGAATGTAGCTTTCATACACCTCAAAGATAATCACTGGTCTCTTCATGTACTGGTGCTGCTCTTCCCCTCAGAAGAGCCTGTGGAAGTGCTTCAACTAGTGTCCCATCAGAGTGGGTTGCTCTGATGAGGGGAAGATATGGAGGGAATTGAGAGGAGGAACAGAACTCGACAGGATTGTGTCCATGTGGTAACCTGAAGGTTAGGGCCATCCTTCCTAAGTAATCATTGATCTAATAAAGTAACGTTTAACAAAAATAAATGTATTTGTTTTAACAATATACACTGAGTAATAAATAACATACAATAAATCATAAATATCTTCAGTGAAACAGAGAACAGATTTTGCAATGGATTTGTCCTAGACAATAAAGATTAATTCCTATTTGTATTGCTTTTCTTCCAGGAATTGAGCCTGGTCATGTCCCTGGGTCAACAAACATCCCCTTCACTGATTTCCTCACAGAGTCTGGCTTAGAGAAGACCCCTGAGCAGATCCGCAGTCTGTTCCAGGAGAAGAAGGTGGACCTCTTAAAGCCATTGGTAGCCACATGTGGCTCTGGGGTCACTGCGTGCCATGTGGCTCTGGGGGCATACCTCTGTGGCAAACCAGATGTTGCTGTGTATGATGGGGCCTGGGTGGAATGGTACATGCGGGCACAGCCTGAAAACATTATTTCTGAGGGAAAGGGGAAGACGGTGTAATACGTTGCTTCACCTTCCACCTGTGCAGATAATTTGCCTTGAAACAGGATTTGGAAAAGATGGGTTTAGCATTCCTGGTTAAGTGTCGTGAGGTGAAGGTGTTTGATAACAACTATGGACATGTGGTGCTTTGGCACTTTCTCCTTATCCTACCACTGCTGCTTAGGAACACAAAGATGACCTCTGCAGCCAGCTGCAGGTGACCTTTCTTGAGCTGGTGGGGTGAACCAGATGAGCTCCAGAGGTCCCTTCCAAACTCAGCCGTTCTGTGACTCTGTGGCCTTTTTACAGTATCAGATGGAAGGGAGAGAGTTCTGGTGGCAGCATGGGGAAGTAATTGAGCTATGACCAGCTCATGACTTGAGATGTTCCACCATGTTAACTCGCAGGATGGTCATACTTGTGTAACTGTGCCTCGTGATCTTGCTCCCTGCCTCTGTCGTAGAAGCCATCTATGCACTTTATGGCCATTTTGAGTGTAAAACTTGGGGGAAGGGTGTAGATGTTAAAGGAGCAAATGTGGCTTCCAGGTTGGCACTTAGGTTAGAGACTTGGCTTGGATTTCTTCTTGCACTTGAACTCTAACTGCAATGTGTACTTAGCCAGTTTTGTACTCCCATGGTGCAANAGGGGGCCTGGGCCGAGAGGGGGCGCCGCCGGTGGTGCGGGCACGCACGGACACACACAAAATGGCGGCGGCGGGGGGACGCGGCCCGAGGGGGCGGTGCGGGGGCGGTGCAGGACCGGCCCGCTGGGAGGGGCCCGGCCTCCGCCCCCCTCCCCGGTGGCGGCCATGCACGGCGG